>JBBDGP010002681.1:335000-657500 GCA_037952835.1 Lithobates septentrionalis | reverse complement strand
ATAGATAGATAGATAGATAGATAGATAGATAGATAGATAGATAGATAGATAGATAAAGTTTTCTGAAAGAACTCTTCGCACAGAACCACCAATTGTAATCCTTAATAAAAAAAAAAAAATGTTGTCCTAATTTAAATTAAATAAAATTTGTTCAAATAGAGAAAGTGAACAGAAACAAAGATAAATAGATAGATAGATATAGAGAGATAGAGTTTTCTGAAAGGAGTCTTCATATAGAACAGCCAGTTGTAATCCCTAATAAAAAAAAATGTTTTGTCCTAAATTATATTAAATGACATTTTTGTTTAAATAGAGAAAGTGAACAGAAACAAAGATAGATAGATATATAGATATATATTTTTTTTTAAAAAAAACGAGCATTGTAATCCTTAATATTTGTTTTTTTATTGTTTTTCCCAAGCACATCCCTCTCATTCTTCACAATTATAATATTTTCAAACTTGACTTTCTGCACACAAAAAATCCCTTTCATCCTGCATGTGGAACATGAGCTGAAGACATAACCAGCAGGACAAGGAAAAGGTTGACGGAGCACAAAAGAGAAAGGGATAAAAAGAAATGTAATGGACTTACCCCTGTCTAGAAGAAGATTCTCCGGTCCTCCAGGCAATCTCTGTTCAGCTAGTTGAGTGAACGAAGCCGAAGCTCGAGAAGAATTCTACAAAGTTCAGGCAGAGCGGAGGCTCTACTTCCACACCAGGGGAAGGGATTTGGGGCTTCTAGTTCTTCCCAAGGCTGAGCTCAGAGGCAGAGTTCAGTTCTGAAGTTTTTTGCTCTTCATGGAGAGAGGAGAGCTAAGCAGAGAGGGAAAAAAAAAATGTAAAAATAAAAATAAATGTAAAAAAAAAAACCAGAGCAGTGAGAGTCTTTGGTGGACACACTCCTGTCCAGGTGCTGTTGTGCTGACTGCCCTCTACGACTATAGGGGAGGGAGGGGATGGACAGGCGGCTTTGGAGAGAGGGGAGGGCGAGTGGGAGAGGAGAATAGACAGAAGGAAGGGGTGGCTTCAGTAAAGCTTTTCAATCCTATACAAGACAGGTCTGCAAGCCCTTAGGAGGACAGGAGGAGATTATGCTGGGGCATAAAATTTGCAAAACATCATTCCAGTCTTCTTTTTCCAAAGCAGGTTGATGAATTTCTCTTTCCTAAACAAAAGGAAAAAAAAAATTCCTGGTGGACTGGGTTACGAGCACAAACCAGTAACTGGAAACCTGTATAACTTTGGCCATATACTACTCAGTGATTCTGTGAAGAAGAATTTGAGCACTACAGAGATAATTAAGAAATTTTGGTTGAGTACCGTAGAGATAAATAGGATATTTTGCTTGAGCTCCATAAAGATAAATAAAATATTTTGGTTGCACATCTTAGAGATAAATATTTTATTTGAGCACTATAGAGATTATTATTATTATTATTATAATGCAGGATTTATATAGCACCAACAGTTTGTGTAGCGCTTTACAACATGAGGGCAGACAGCACAGTTACAATACAATTCCATATAGGAGGAATCAGATATATAAGATAAGATATTTTGGTTGCAAACCATAGAGATAAAATAGTTTATTTGCACACTATATTAAGATATTTTGGTTGATTTCCATAGAGATAATTCCAATATTTTGGTTGATTTCCATAGAGATAATTCCAATATTTTGGTTGATTTCCATAGAGATAATTCCAATATTTTGGTTGATTTCCATAGAGATAATTCCAATATTTTGGTTGATTTCCATAGAGATAATTCCAATATTTTGGTTGATTTCCATAGAGATAATTCCAATATTTTGATTGATTTCCATAGAGATAATTCCAATATTTCGGTTGGGTTTGATAGAGATAATTTAAGATGTTTTGGGAGACAACACTCACTCATTAAAATGAAAATAAGACAATGTTTCTTTTTTTTGTTGAGTTAAAAAACATGAAACATTGTTAAATTGTATTGGTTACATTTTTTTTTTTAAGGCGGAAAAATTGGCAGAGGCCTCATGTGCATGGTGATACAGATGGAGAAATACTTTAATAAAAAGGAGTTGAGAATCTCAAATTAAATTGTATGAATATTTTGGTTGAACTTGGTAGAGATAATTCCAATATTTTGGTTGACCTTGACAGAAATAATTATGATTCTTAGGGAGCACACCATGAACAATGACCATAATGTGGGCTGCAAATATTTGGTGGAAACTATGACAATGTTTCCATTTGTTGGCTTAAAAAACATGAAACGTTAAATTTTACATTTTTTTTTAAAGGTGGAACAATGGCAGTGTCCTTGTGCATGGCGATACAGATGGAGAAAAACTTTAGTAAAAGGAGTTGAGAATCTCAAATTAAATTGTATGAATATTTTGGTTGAACTGGGTAGAGATAATTCTGATATTTTGGTTGGGCTCCATAGAGATAATTCCAAAATTTTGGTTGAGCTTGATAGGAATAATTATAATTCTTTGGGAGCACACCATGGACAATGACCATAATGTGGGCTGCAAATATTTGGTGGAAAATATGACCATGTTTCTTTTTTGTTGGCTTAAAAAATGTGAAACATTGTTAAATTTTATTGGTTACATTTTTTTTGTAAAGTGGAAAAATGGCAGTGGTCTCATGCATGGTGATACAGATAAAGAAGTTGAGAATCTCAAATACATTTGAGAAAATATTGGTTCAGCTTGACAGCGATAATTAAGATGTTTTTGGGAGACAAAACCATGAACAAAGACCATAATGTGGATTGCAAATATTTGGTGGAAAATAAGACAATGTTTTTTTTTTTTTGTTTTTTTTTTAATAATCATTATACAATATTAGGTTTTGTTGGTTACACATTTTAGGTGGAAAAGTGGTACCATGTGTATGGCGATACAGATGGAGAAATTGATAAAGGAGTTAAAAGTCTTCACTTAATACATTGCATGAATATTCACTTCAATTATCCGATCATATGAAAAGCAAATTCTTGATTACTTATTTCATTTGCACTAGATTGAGTTTTCAATGTGAACACGGATTTGTTTGTTTTTTGTACACAATTGGAAAAGTGAATATTTATACTGACAATACCTTACAAAGCCACCCACAACTTGTCCCCCATCTACATCACTAACCTAGTCTCAAAATACGACCAAATCATTCTCTTCATTCCTCCCAAGACCTCCTGCTCTCTAGATCCCTTGTCACCTCCTCCTACGCTCGCCTCCAGGATTTCTCCTGAGCCTCCCCCATTCTTTGGAATTCCCTACCCCAATCCGTACGACTATCTCCAATTCTATCCACTTTTCTTTTCAGAGAAGCCTATCCTACCCTCACCTAACAACTGTACTTTAATTTCTCCATCAGCTCACCTCTCACAGTTATTACCTTTTGTATCACTTGACCCCCCCCCCTTTTAGATTGTAAGCTCTAATGAGCAAGGCCCTCTGATTCCTCCTGTTGTTGTAAAGTGCTGGGCAAACAGTTGGTGCTGTGTAAATCCTGTACAGTAATCATATATAAATCCTGTATAATTATAATAATGTATTATTTATTATTATACAGGATTTATATAGTGCCAACAGTTTGCGCAGCGCTTTACAGTAAAAGGGCAAACTGTACAGTTACAATACAAGAGGAATCAGAGGGCCCTGCCCATTAGAACTTACAATCTAATAGATATATAATTCCTGTATAATAATAAATAATATTACATCTATTAGATTGTAAGTTCTAATGGGCAGGGCCCTCTGATTCCTCTTGTATTGTATTGTAACTGCACTGTTTTCCCTTATACTGTAAAGCGCTGTGCACACTGTTGGTGCCATATAAATCCTGTATAATAATAATAATTTATGTGCATGGCGATACAACTGTAGAAATAAAGGAGTTGAGAATCTCCACTTAATTGATATGAATATTTTGGTCGAGCTTGATAGAGATAATTAAGAGTCTTTGGGAGCACACCATGAACAATGACCATAATGTGGGCTGCAAATATTTGCTAGAAATTATGACAATGTTTCTTTTCTGTTGAGTTAAAAAACATGAAATATTATTAAGTTTTATTGGTTACATTTTTTTTCACGTGGAAAAATGGCAGAGGCCTCATGTGCATGTTGATACTGATGTAAAAACACTTTTTAATTGAAGAGTTGAGAATCTCGACTTAAATTATATGAATATTTTGGTTTTGCCTGACAGAGATAATTAAAGCGTAGTTCTGCCTGCAAAAAAAATAATTAAAAGTCAGCAGCTACAAATACTGAAGCTGCTAACTTTTAAAATAAGGCAACTTACCTTGTCCAGGGAGCCCGCGATGTCCTCACCTGAAGCCGACCCGTCCCTCGGCTCCGGGTGCAGGCGCCGGCATCTTCCGTAAGGGAAGCAGGAAGTGAAGCCTTGCGGCTTCACAGCCTGTTTCCTACTGCGCGTGCGCGAGTCGCGCTGCACATTCTGAGTGGTCCCTGCTGTCTTCTGGGACCTGTGTGTCGACCAGAAGACAGCGAGGTGGACAGAGGAGGGGCCGGACATGGCGTTGTTTGCCATGGAATCTTGTGTATGGACCATCTCCTCCAAATGTTGGGGATCCCCAAAGTTTGGAGGAGATGGTCCATACACACATTGTAGGTATCTAAGACTTCAATAGAGACATTTCCCACATCCATTGGGCCCACATATGGCTGTTTAGGGGTTATGCTAACCCCAATCAGGCATTAACCATATTTGCTTTGTATGTTGACTATTACTATTTTCATCACAAGGTGACCGGGTTTTTCCCCCTCCTTTCCCTCTTTCGTTGGTTGCCCTCTCAGCGTGACTCCTTGTTAGTCACAGAGTATTCTCCCTGGGAGCTTGTGCGACACGAGGGCACGGGATTATCTGATAGACTTTTAGAGGAATTCTGGCATGGAGATTGTCCACATACATCCTTCGTTGCATATTAATCCCCTGAGGAAGACTTTGACCATGCACATCGAAACGCGTTGGAAATTTGCATACCAGATGTTTGACTATTATCATGTACAACTGTGTGGGTATACACTGTTGTAGATATATTCAATGATGTTATAGATCTCCGACCAGAGCTCATATTTTAAACGCTTATGTATATATGCTTTGTGGCCATTTTTTCAATAAAAACTTTTTGTAATACTGCTCTCTTATGATTGCAATTTTGCTGTGGAAAAACCCCACTGGGGGAGACTTTCACAATTTGGAAGGCGTTAAAGTGTTACTAAACCCACAACAGTAAAATCAGTCTGTATATACAGTAAAGCATGCTTGTTATACTCACTGTGGAACCTAAGGGGTTAATCCTCTGCATTGTGTATAAAGGCTGTTTGATCCTGTATGCACAGATCCTCCTCTTCTTTCACTGTTTCCAAAACATCACCTGATATGTACGGAGTCAGGGGATGGGCTGCACATGCTCAGTTTGGTGTGTATTGCTAGAGAGGTTTACTTTTTCTTGGGAGAGTGCATGTGATCAGCACTGTCCAGACAGAGGGTCAGGGGAGAATGAAATCTCCTCCTACAAGCTTTACTGGGAACTGATACAAGTCACAAGGCTGTTATATACTGTGACAGACTCACCCGGGATAGAGGCTTTTGGAGGGGACTGAATGTGAGCCTCTTGCCTACAGATTATGGGCCCTGGCATTTGGGGTACCCTTGAGGTGTTGTTAGTGTCACATATACAGCTGATGAGAAAACGTATTTATCCATTTAGATTTACTAAAATAATTGCATTTCCATGATGTGTGTACTGTGGGAGACCAGATATAGAGAATGCAAGCTCCTGGGTTTAGTAACACTTTAATTCGCTTAAAGCGGAGCTCCACCCACATTTTTTACTCCTCACCATGCAGCACTAATGTGCATCCTTAACCACCTGCCGACCGGCTCACGCCGATATACGTTGGCAGAATGGCTCTCCTGCGCAAACTGACGTACCTGTACATCAGTCTGTAAAAGCAGGATGGCGGGCACGCTCGCGCCATGGGAGCTTGCCCGCGGGTTCCCGCGGATTCGATTTCCGCCAGTGGCTCGCGATTGCGGCAAGGAGAGGCAGAACGGGGAACTGCCTATGTAAACAAGGCAGTTCCCCATTCTGCCTAGTGACATGACAGAGATCCTCTGTTCCCAGTGATCGGTTTCAGTGAGCCCATCCCCCCTATAGTTAGGACACGCCGAGGGAACACACTTAACCTCTTGATCGCCCCCCCCCCCCGTGTTAACCCCTTCCCTGCCAGTGTAATTTTTACATTCATTGATTTTGATTGATTTACGGTAATCATGTCACTGGTCCCCAAAAAGTGTAATTTGGGGTCAGATTTGTCCGCCGCCATGTCGAAGTCCCGCTAAAAATCGCAGATCACTGCCATTATTAGTAAAAGCACTAAAAAAAAATGAAAAAGTGCCTAGATCAATCCCGTAGTTAGTAGATGCGATAACTTTTGCGCAAACCAATCAATATGAGCTTATTGAGATTTTTTTAACCAAAAATATGTAGAAGAATATATATCGGCCTAAACTGATGAATAAATTAGTTTTTTTATATATTTTTTTTGGATATGTATTAAAGCAGAAAGTAAAAAATAAAAAAAAAAATTTTTTTAAATTGTCGCTCTTTTTTTCTTTATAGCGCAAAAAACAAGAAACTGCAGAGGTGATCAAATACCACCAAAAGAAAGCTCTATTTTTGGGGAAAAAGGACGTTAATTTTGTTTGGGTATAGCGTCGCACGACCGAGCAATTATCAGTTAAAACGACGCAGTGCCATATCGCAAAAAATGCTCTGGTCATTAAGAGGGCTGAAGTGGTTAAAATTAATTGGCAATTTTTTTTTTTCTGTTCACTTACCTGATTTGTATCTATGTCTAATATCACTTCCTCCTTTAGGGGCCACAGCGCTGTACGTGAGAAATTTTGGTCAGCTTGGCATGGTAGGGCTCCAGTAACATTTAACATTGGCGTCTATGGAAAATCGCGGTCAGCTTGGCATGGCTGAGCCATGAATTGTATTGTAACTGTACTGTCTGCCCTAATGTTGTAAAGCGCTGCGCAAACTGTCGGCGCTATATAAATCCTGAATAATAATAATAATGTCAAGCTGACCAAGATTGCACCGCATTGCACATGCGCAAAAAACGGCAGGTGCATGCTGGGTAGCTAGCATGCATGGAATCCAGGAAGAAGGACACTGTGGCTTCAGATGCCCACACCGGAGATGGCTGCGCTGTGCAGGAAACTTCACAAAGTAAGAAAACGATGCTGCACAAATAGAAAACTGGGCATAGTTTACAGCATGAAAAGAAAAAAATTTATTTATTTCATACCGCGCTCAAATGTACAGGTAGTATTTAAAAATAAATACAAATGAATATGAAAAAAAATATTAAAAATGCGTGATTAAATAACGTTCAAATGTTGATGTAAATTTTCAATAAAGTCCAAAAAAACAACCACCACCGACGATTCTTCAATCAAGTGCACAGTGATTAAATAAATTCAGTGTCAGGAATGGAAAGTGCCGTCTCCCACCAGTTTAGGCAAACATCCTAGATGTATCCATCCATATAGATGCCTCTCACCAGCAAAGTAAAGATGTAGCGTAACTTGTAGCCATTTATTCAAAAAAAAAAATGTTGTTCCAATAAAAAAAACACATAAAATGGAGCCGGTACGTCTAGCTGCACTCCACCTGCGCTCCAGGACAATGGGGGAAGTGACATATCACGTATTGTGTAACCCGGCGTGTTTCGTCAGCACGTCTGATGTCATCAGGGGTCATGACGTCATTACAGCATGCCTTTGTTACACTGCATGAGGCATGAGTATTCTAAGGGGTATTTTTATCTTTAAAAGTCATATTTCGGCCACTTTAATAATATTCACTTCAATCATCCTAATGATCAGAGCCCTTTGATTCCTCCTGTATTGAATTGTATTGTAACTGTACTGTCTGCCCTCATGTTGTAAAGCACTGCGCAAACTGTTGGCACTATATAAATAATAATAATAATGTGAAAAGCACTAGCACTTTCATTTGCACTAGATTAAGTATTCAATGTGATCAGGGATTTGTTTTGTTTTTTACACAAATGGAAAAGTGAATATGTACACCATTTATTGAGTGAAGATTCTCAACCTTTTAAGGAAATCATCCTCATATTAAACTCCTGAATTTATCACATGAGAAAAAAACATTATCCATATTCAAACATGGGAAGGCTGACAGAGATGAAGTTGCGGTTCACACCGGGGCAACCTGTCAAGCGGCTTAGCCGCCTGACAAGTCGGGCTCCATGCATTGCAATGGAACCGTTCTAACAGGAGCGACTCGAGACTTAGAAAAAGGTTCCTGTACTACTTTGGGGCGACTTTGGAGCGGTTTGCATTGACTTCTATACAGAAGTCGTTTGGCAAGCCGCTGCGAAGTCGGGGCGTCTTAAGAGTCGGACGACTTTGAAGCCGCCCCTGTGTGAACCAGCACTTAAGGGAGTAAAGAATGTCTATGGTTGGATCGGATGCTTCAGAAACAAAAGATTGGACCCTTACCCAACGCTTAGATCCATTTATAACCAACTCACCGGATCCCCCCGTGAAGCCAATCCTCTGAGGTCCACTGGGCTCCATCCCTAGTGAGACTGCACTAAAAACTTCCATACGCCACCTTGTTAGGAGACTTGAAAAAATGTACTTTTGGCCTTCTACATTACAACATTTTCAGCAATATCCCAGAAGTACTGTACAAAAATAAATAAATAAATTTAAAAAAAGTTACGTTCATAAAAAGTTGCCACAAAAGTTGATTTACAGTTTTGGTTTCACTGTATTTTTTATTTTTTTTACAGCATGTGTTGAATTTCATTTCAGTTTTTCATGGAGAGATGTCATCTGACTCCCACGACATGAGCAACAGTATAAGGTTTCCATTCTGTGCTGCCGTATGATGTGAACACAACAGAAAAAAAAAAAAGAAGTCATGACTAGGAATAGATAGACAGCCAGAGGTTCCCAACTTCGGGCCAATCGCAGAGGAGCTGAAAACGGTGTTTTTTTTAATCTCCTGTGACGAGTTATTTTTTGACAAGTGCTCAGAGAAAAAAAAAAATCAGTGCTTTAACCACTTCATTACCGGACACTTACACCCCCTTCCTGCCCAGGCCATTTTTCTGCTTTCAGTGCTGTCACACTTTGAATTACGCGGTCATGCTACACTGTAACCATGTGACATTTTTATCATTTTGTTCACACAAATAGAACTTTCTTTTGGTGGTATTTAATCACTCCTGGGTTTTTTTATTTTTTCCTAAAAAAAAAAAGTTTTTCTTAGTTTCTGTCAGTAAATTTTGCAAGTAAGTAATTTTCTCCTTCACTGATGTGCGCTAATGAGGCGGCACTGATGGACATTGATAGGCTGCACTGATGAGGTGGCAATTAAGGGCACCGATTAGGTGGCACTGATGAGGAGGCACGAATATGCCGCACTTATGGGCACTGATATGTGGCACTGATGAGCACTGATAGGCGGCACTGGTGGGCACTGATAGGCGGCACTGGTGGGCACTGATAGGTGGCACTGATGGGCACAGATAAGCAGCACTGATGGGTGGCATTGATGGACGAGGTGGCACTTATGGGCACTGATTAGCTGGCACTGATGAGGAGGCACGAATATACCGCACTTATGGGCACTGATAGGTGGCACTGATATGTGGCACTGATGAGTGGCACTGGTGGGTACTGATAGGTGGCACTGGTAGGCACAGATAAACGGCACTGGTAGGCACTGATAAGCGGCACTGATGGGTGGCATTGATGGGCAGCAGTGATGGGCATTGATGGGCGGCACTGATAGCCAGCACTGATTGGCATCACTAATGGCCATTGATTGCTGGCACTTGTGGGCACTTAATTGTAATCAGGGCACTGATGATCAGTGTCCTGATTACATACCTAGATGTCCCCCTGTGAGGAGATGCCGCTGATCAGCTCTCCTCTCCTCACACTTTGTCAGCGTGAGGCGAGGAGCGCCGATTACCGGCATCTCCGTGTTTACATGTGACCGGCTGTGATTGGACACAGCCGATCACATGGTTAAAGAGCCGCGGCTCTTTACAGAGATCGGGGTCATGCTGTGTCCTAGCAACACGGCGCGGCCGCGATCGAGAGCGATCGTTATAGGAAGCCATCATATGACGTCCACCCAGAAGGAGAGTCGCACCGCCCCGCCCCACCATCATTCGACGGTGGGGCGGGCGGCAAGTGGTTAAAGTGATACTAAACACACACTGTTTAATTTACATGGTCCCTTCTATTTCTGCATATGGAGGACAGCACTGTAATTATTTTATTTAAGAAAAAAAAAATCGAAGTACCTTTTTCCCAATCGATATCCAGCTGTCACCTGACCCGGCTCTCTCCCAGCCTGTCTGCAGAAAAACATAAGAAGGGAGAGCTTCTAGTCCTCTGCTGCTCGTCACGTGTTCAAAATAAACATAAAAAATCCTTTGGAATACAGAGCAAAAATAAATAAATATATAAACATCAAAAAACAGTTTTAAATTATTTGTCATATAAATATACATGTGAAATAAAATCTTTATTATTTTTTGGCAATAACATGGTGTGGGCGGATTTCTCCCAGTCAAAGGCCGTGTCACGCCCCGCCAGACTGTGTCTTAGAATAAGGGGGAGGTGAAGCCTTCATCAATCTACATGTAATAGCCCACCCCCCGCTCATTGTGTTTAGCAGGTTAATGGAGGAGGGGGGGAGGTAGTGGGCTGTCATTTAGCACTGTGTATACGCCCACATGTGTGATTCTATAGTCACATAGGGCTGCTCAGATGTGATAGGGAGGAAATGCTCAGCATAGGAACTCTCTGAAAACTGAGCATGTGCAGAGTTGCCACCACAGCTGCTAAATCCCTAGCTGAATTGGGAAATGGACAGAGAGCAGCGGGATCAACCAGGTTTTCTGCAAAATACAGAAAACAAATCCCATAGTGACTGAGTGAGTAAGAAGAGCATGGGATACACCATTTATTGATCTTTTTTTTATGATGTGGGTTTAGTGACACTTTAGGGATAAGGTTTGATCAAGCACAGGGTCACTTTTATATCCCAGAAAATTTTTGGAAGCACAGGTATGCACAGCCTTTTGAATTGGGGTGTGCATCCCCAAAGCTCAAACATATATGCATGTATGTGCATATATATATATATATATATATATATATATATATATATATATATATATATATATATATATATATATATATATATATATATATATAGAGAGAGCAGAGACTGGTGTCGTGTAAGGCAGTGGCCGGTGGCAGTACTTTTTATTTTTATTATAATTTTTTTTTTTTTACAATTGTATTTTTTTTAATCATTTTTTTTACAATTTTATTTTTTTATTATTATTTTTTTTTATTCATTTTTTTTTATTTTTTTAAAAAAATTTTTTAGGAGCCCCATTAGGGGGCTGTAGTGAAATAGCAGGGGTCTAAACACCAGTAATCTGTACCACATGGGGATGATAACGGTGTGCCCAGGCACACCCTGTGGGCACGCCTATGTTTGAAAGGTTTTTCTGCTCTTGATATCTGTCACGGATTACCCCCTGCAATACTGTCAGTAGAAAAAAATAGCAACGTTGCATATTAAAGTAGATGTAAAACCAATCAATCAAATCTCAATTAAGGTTTAAAGTGTTTTGTTTAATGTCAAATGTAATTTTCAATCATTTTATATTTAAAGCTTTAAAAAAAAAAAATCCCTGGTGATCCCGCCTTAAAGGTTCTTCCTGTTTTAGGGTGACAGATTAGGGTGTTGTAAGGTAAAATATTTTTTATATGTAGGCCAGAATTTCACAGCATTTAAAAAAAAAAAAAAAAAAAAATGAAATAACAGGATCGACTAGCAAAGTTGTCAAGAGGTCAGATTGACACCTTTGACCTTTGACACCTTCTCACTTTTTTTTGTGATTTTTTTTTTTTTTTCACAAAGTTCAAAGGGTTGAGGTGCCTACAAAGGTAAGGGAACAGTCACCTGATCTTATGGCCTACAGTCAGATTTGGGAACAATCTATAGGCCCTCATGACTTCGGCATACATCCCGTCACTGAGCTCCTTTAAGAGGAGAGACGATCGGCTGAGTGGAGTTTTCCCAGCTGACTGAATGTGCTGCATGTTTATAGGAGGCCGTTAAATCGATTTCTTCAAGTGAAATTATTCTATACTATCTTTTAGTAAATATAATTGTGGAAAATATTACCTATAACAAAAAGCATTTGAAATTCTTTAATTTTTAATAAGCATGACTGATTGTGTCCTCTCTGTACAGGGCACTGTGCAGCTTAAAGGGTAACTCCACATTCATGGGGAAAAAAAAATCTAAAAAAAATTATAGAGCTGCAGATTGAAAAGGAAAGGTCATTTTTAATAACATTCAATGTCGCAATTGAGATTTTATATATATATATATATATATATATATATATATATATATATATATATTTTATTAATAATATATTATATTAATATATATATATATATATATAAATATATATCAATTGCGACATTGAATGTTATTGAAAATGACCTTTCCTTTTCAATCTGCAGCTCTATAATTTTCTGTAAAGTGTAATATGGCCACCTGGAGGCGCACTGTACACAAATCTTATACAGAACCCCCCCCCCCACATAAATTTCCTGCTTGTGTGATTGGCTCCCTGATTTTCCCAGAAGTCTACACTAAGAAATAACGTCTAAAGGGATGCCGACCCTGCCACTTTCCTCATAAGAGCCCTGCAGGTGCAGCAGCTGATTGATAATGATAAAGCCACTCCCATTAGGCTGACTCAGCACACGGGCACAGAAAACACAGTGATTTCTTCAGAATAACAAAAAGGTCAGAATTGTTAAAATCCCTGCAATGTACAGAGATCAGCCAGAGGAGAAGGTTTTTTTCCTCACCAAAAGTAGAGTTATGCTTTAAAGTACAAAAAAAAAAAATACTTAGGACTGTTTTTTTTTTTTACACGGGCTTCAGCTTGTATAATAGCAGTGTGAACAGCAACCTTTGATCAAAGCATTTACAGAGCTTTCAGGCAATCAGCTTTCACGGCAGTGCTGATTGCCACTTTAAGCAAGCTGCTAGCAGGCTTCAAAAAGCTTCAATAAACGCTGAAGCCTGCTAGCAGCTTGTTTAACCACTTAAGGACTAGAAGATTTGCCCCCTTAACGACCAGGCCATTTTTTTTGCGATATGTCACTGCGTCGCTTTAACTATTGCACAGTTGTGTGTACCCAAACAAAATTGATGTCCTTTTTTTAACCACAAAAAGAGCTTTCTTTTGGTGGTATTTGATCACTTTTTTTATGCTATAAACAAAAAAAGAGCGACAATTTTGAAAAAAAAAACACTATTTTTTACTTTTTGCTAGAATAAATATTCCCAAAAAACTGACTACAAGTCCCAGCGTGTCCCTAGGGGGTGACTACAAGTCCTAGCGTGTCCCGAGGGGTGACTACAAGTTCTGAGGGGTGACTACAAGTCCCAGCGGTCCCAAGGGGTGACCACAAGTCCCAGTGTGTGCCGAGGGGTGACTACAAGTTCTGAGGGGTGACTACAAGTCCCAGCGTGTCCCTAGGGGGTGACTACAAGTCCAAGCGTGTCCTGAGGGGCGACCACGAGTCCTAGCGTGTCCCGAGGGGTGACTACAAGTTCTGAGGGGTGACCACAAGTCCCAGCATGTCCCGAAGGGTGACTACAAGTTCTGAGGGGTGACTACAAGTCCCAGCGTGTCCCGAGGGGTGACCATACGTCCCAGAGGGGGCGTATGGTCACCCCTCGGGACACGCTGGGACTTGTAGTCACCCCTCGGGACACGCTGGGACTTGTAGTCACCCCTCGGGACACGCTGGGACTTGTAGTCACCCCTCGGGACACGCTGGGACTTGTAGTCACCCCTCGGGACACGCTGGGA
Source organism: Lithobates septentrionalis (assembly GCA_037952835.1). NCBI lineage: Eukaryota > Metazoa > Chordata > Amphibia > Anura > Ranidae > Lithobates > Lithobates septentrionalis. The sequence continues at coordinate 643,496 of JBBDGP010002681.1, read as the reverse complement.
CTTGTAGTCACCCCTCGGGACACGCTGGGACTTGTAGTCACCCCTCGGGACACGCTGGGACTTGTAGTCACCCCTCGGGACACGCTGGGACTTGTAGTCACCCCTCGGGACACGCTGGGACTTGTAGTCACCCCCTCGGGACACGCTGGGACTTGTAGTCACCCCCTCGAGACATGCTGGGACTTGTAGTCACCCCCTTGGGACACACTGGGACTTGTAGTCAGCTCTCAGGACACGCTGGGACTTGCAGTCACCCTTTGGGACACGCTGGAACTTCTTGTAGTCACCTCTCAGGACATGCTGGGACTTCTTGTAGTCACCCCCTCGGGACACGCTGGGACATGTAGTCACCCCCTCGGGACACGCTGGGACTTGCAGTCACCTCTCAGGACACGCTGGGACTTGTAGTCACCTCTCAGGACACGCTGGGACTTGCAGTCACCTCTCAGGACACGCTGGGACTTGTAGTCACCCATCGGGACACGCTGGGACTTGTAGTCACCCATCGGGACACGCTGGGACTTGTAGTCACCCATCGGGACACGCTGGGACTTGTAGTCACCCCTCGGGACACGCTGGGACTTGTAGTCACCTCTCGGGACATGCTGGGACTTGTAGTCACCTCTCGGGACACGCTGGGACTTGTAGTCACCCCTCGGGACACGCTGGGACTTGTAGTCACCCTTTGGAAGACGCTGGGACTTGTAGTCACCCTTTGGAAGACGCTGGGACTTGTAGTCACCCCTCGGGACACGCTGGGACTTGCAGTCACCTCTCGGGATACGCTGGGACTTGTAGTCACCCATCGGGACACGCTGGGACTTGTAGTCACCCCTCAAGACACGCTGGGACTTGTAGTCACCTCTCGGGACACGTTGGGACTTGTAGTCACCCCTCGGGACACGCTGGGACTTGTAGTCACCTCTCGGGACACGCTGGGACTTGTAGTCACCTCTCGGGACACGCTGGGACTTGTAGTCACCCCTCGGGACACGCTGGGACTTGTAGTCACCCCTCGGGACACGCTGGGACTTGTAGTCACCCCTCGGGACACTCTGGGACTTGTAGTCACCCCTCGGGACACGCTGGGACTTGTAGTCACCTCTCGGGACACGCTGGGACTTGTAGTCACCTCTCGGGACACGCTGGGACTTGTAGTCAGCTCTCAGGACACGCTGGGACTTGCAGTCACCCTTTGGGACACGCTGGAACTTCTTGTAGTCACCTCTCAGGACATGCTGGGACTTCTTGTAGTCACCCCCTCGGGACACGCTGGGACATGTAGTCACCCTCTCGGGACACGCTGGGACTTGCAGTCACCTCTCAGGACACGCTGGGACTTGTAGTCACCCTCTCGGGACACGCTGGGACTTGTAGTCACCTCTCAGGACACGCTGGGACTTGTAGTCACCTCTCAGGACACGCTGGGACTTGTAGTCACCCATCGGGACACGCTGGGACTTGTAGTCACCCATCGGGACACGCTGGGACTTGTAGTCACCCCTCGGGACACGCTGGGACTTGTAGTCACCTCTCGGGACATGCTGGGACTTGTAGTCACCCCTCGGGACACGCTGGGACTTGTAGTCACCCCTCGGGACACGCTGGGACTTGTAGTCACCCTTTGGAAGACGCTGGGACTTGTAGTCACCCCTCGGGACACGCTGGGACTTGCAGTCACCTCTCGGGATACGCTGGGACTTGTAGTCACCCATCGGGACACGCTGGGACTTGTAGTCACCCCTCAAGACACGCTGGGACTTGTAGTCACCTCTCGGGACACGCTGGGACTTGTAGTCACCCCTCGGGACACGCTGGGACTTGTAGTCACCTCTCGGGACACGCTGGGACTTGTAGTCACCTCTCAGGACACGCTGGGACTTGTAGTCACCCCTCGGGACACGCTGGGACTTGTAGTCACCTCTCGGGACACGCTGGGACTTTTAGTCACCTCTTGGGACACGCTGGGACTTGTAGTCACCCCTCGGGACACGCTGGGACTTGTAGTCACCCCTCGGGACACGCTGGGACTTGTAGTCACCCCTCGGGACACGCTGGGACTTGTAGTCACCTCTCGGGACACGCTGGGACTTGTAGTCACCTCTCGGGACACGCTGGGACTTTTAGTCACCTCTTGGGACACGCTGGGACTTTTAGTCACCTCTTGGGACACGCTGGGACTTGTAGTCACCCATCAGGACACGCTGGGACTTGTAGTCACCCCTCAGGACACGCTGGGACTTGTAGTCACCCCTCAGGACACGCTGGGACTTGTAGTCACCCCTCAGGACACGCTGGGACTTGTAGTCACCCCTCAGGACACGCTGGGACTTGTAGTCACCCCTCAGGACATGAATACATGATGACTCCCCCTCCCCATCACCTCTCAGCCAGCAGGAATGGCCGCCCACTTACTTGAGGTAGGTGGAGAAAGGGGGCGGGGCCTGGCCGCCATCTTGCTCTTCCCAACCCCTCCTCCGTGTGTGGAAGAGCGCCACCTGAGGGAAGAAGAGGGAGATACAATGTATGTGAGTGAGGAGAAAGAACTGAATGTGTGTATATGAGGGGGATACAATGTGTGTAATGTGTGTATATGAGGGGGATACAATGTGTGTAATGTGTGTATATGAGGGGGATACAATGTGTGTATATGAGGGGATACAATGTGTGTAATGTGTGTATATGAGGGGATACAATGTGTGTATATGAGGGGATACAATGTGTGTAATGTGTGTATATGAGGGGGATACAATGTGTGTATATGAGGGGATACAATGTGTGTATATGAGGGGGATACAATGTGTGTAATGTGTGTATATGAGGGGATACAATGTGTGTATATGAGGGGGATACAATGTGTGTATATGAGGGGGATACAATGTGTGTATATGAGGGGATACAATGTGTGTATATGAGGGGGATACAATGTGTGTATATGAGGGGATACAATGTGTGTAATGTGTGTATATGAGGGGGATACAATGTGTGTAATGTGTGTATATGAGGGGATACAATGTGTGTATATGAGGGGGATACAATGTGTGTATATGAGGGGATACAATGTGTGTATATGAGGGGGATGCAATGTGTGTAATGTGTGTATATGAGGGGATACAATGTGTGTATATGAGGGGGATACAATGTGTGTATATGAGGGGGATACAATGTGTGTATATGAGGGGATACAATGTGTGTAATGTGTGTATATGAGGGGGATACAATGTGTGTATATGAGGGAGATACAATGTGTGTAATGTGTGTATATGAGGGGGATACAATGTGTGTATATGAGGGGGATACAATGTGTGTATATGAGGGGATACAATGTGTGTAATGTGTGTATATGAGGGGGATACAATGTGTGTATATGAGGGGGATACAATGTGTGTAATGTGTGTGTATATGAGGGGGATACAATGTGTGTATATGAGGGGATACAATGTGTGTATATGAGGGGGATACAATGTGTGTATATGAGGGGATACAATGTATGTATATGAGGGGGATACAATGTGTGTAATGTGTGTATATGAGGGGGATACAATGTATGTATATGAGGGGGATACAATGTATGTATATGAGGGGGATACAATGTGTGTGTATATGAGGGGGATACAATGTGTGTATATGAGGGGGATACAATGTATGTATATGAGGGGGATACAATGTATGTATATGAGGGGATACAATGTGTGTATATGAGGGGGATACAATGTGTGTATATGAGGGGGATACAATGTGTGTATATGAGGGGATACAATGTGTGTAATGTGTGTATATGAGGGGGATACAATGTGTGTATATGAGGGAGATACAATGTGTGTATATGAGGGGGATACAATGTGTGTAATGTGTGTATATGAGGGGGATACAATGTGTGTATATGAGGGGATACAATGTGTGTATATGAGGGGGATACAATGTGTGTATATGAGGGGATACAATGTATGTATATGAGGGGGATACAATGTGTGTAATGTGTGTATATGAGGGGGATACAATGTATGTATATGAGGGGGATACAATGTATGTATATGAGGGGGATACAATGTGTGTATATGAGGGGGATACAATGTGTGTATATGAGGGGGATACAATGTGTGTATATGAGGGGGATACAATGTATGTATATGAGGGGGATACAATGTATGTATATGAGGGGATACAATGTGTGTATATGAGGGGGATACAATGTATGTATATGAGGGGATACAATGTGTGTATATGAGGGGGATACAATGTGTGTATATGAGGGGGATACAATGTGTGTATATGAGGGGATACAATGTGTGTATATGAGGGGGATACAATGTGTGTATATGAGGGGGATACAATGTGTGTAATGTGTGTATATGAGGGGGATACAATGTGTGTGTATATGAGGGGGATACAATGTGTGTATATGAGGGGGATACAATGTGTGTATATGAGGGGGATACAATGTGTGTATATGAGGGGGATACAATGTATGTATATGAGGGGGATACAATGTGTGTATATGAGGGGGATACAATGTGTGTATATGAGGGGTGAGGGGGATACAATGTGTGTATGTGAGGGGGATACAATGTGTGTATATGAGGGGGATACAATGTATGTATATGAGGGGGATACAATGTATGTATATGAGGGGGATACAATGTGTGTGTATATGAGGGGGATACAATGTGTGTGTATATGAGGGGGATACAATGTGTGTATATGAGGGGGATACAATGTGTGTATATGAGGGGGATACAATGTGTGTATATGAGGGGTGAGGGGGATAAAATGTGTCAGGATGGGGGAGGGGGGTCAGTGTACCCCTGTATTACCTCAGAACAGTGTAATGTGAGGAGAATCCCTATACAGGAGCGGAGTACAGTCAGGATACAGATGGGGGGAGGGGACATTACCTGACAGACCTCAGTACAGGTGAGATGGGAGGGGGGGGGATGTCCTCCTGTCAGGTCTCCTCTCTCCATTGATAACAACATACAGTATATATATAAGGACACCATGTATACATAGAGAGAGGCAGAGACAGGAATCTCCCCTCAGAATAGAGATCATTACTGGGGACAATGGGGGAGGGGATTGGACAGACATAGGATACAATGTATCTAGAGACTTTATTCTAAATGAATGTTTCCTGATATACAGATAATAGTTCTATGTGAGGAACATTCCTGACATCTTCTATATATATATATATAGTTTGGTATTTTTCCCTGGCACAGCTGACCCCTGAACATCCCCTTTGCCTGGCTCTTTCTGGCCACATTCCCGCCAATCACACAGAAGGTCAGAATTGGGACCGGGAGGTATTTTCAGTAATGTATCTCCCGGTCACCTCCATATGGTGAGGTGATAATCCTGGGTGCTGAATGTAGCTGTGTCTCAGTGTCTCAGACATACAATTCCAGGGTCCCCCCCCCCTCTTTCCTTTTAGTAATGTTGGTAACAAATCCCATTTTTATTGGCCAGACAAGGCTGCTCAACCTGCGTCCCTCCAGCTGTTGTGGAACTACAAGTCCCTGCATGCCTCTGCCCATGAGAGTCCTGCCTGTAACTGTCAACCATGCCTCATAGTGGAGGGCCGCAGGTTGAACACCCATGTGACACTGACCCGGTGTGTCCTGAGGGCAGCCATTTTCTTGTAGCACAGAAGGCTACTTTCACACTGAGGCAGTTTTTTAGGCGCTTTAGCGCTAGAATAAGCCTCTGAAAAGCACCTCCCATTCATTGCAGGGTGTCTTTTCACACCCGGGGCGGTTCGCCCTTGCTGGATGTTATGAAAAGTCCTTCAAGCAGCATCTTTGGGCCAGTTTGGGAGCGCTGTAAATAGCGCCCCACAAAAACACTCCCGCCCATTGCAATGAATGCGCTTGAAAAGCGCTTTGAAAGCGCCGCAAAACGGGACTTTTTACCATTTTTTTTTTTTTTTTTGTAAAAACCACCCTGCTAGTGGCCGAAAAGAGTACAGGGTGGTCCTTATCCGCCGGAGGAACTTTCTCGGCAAGACACCGGCACTGGAGCTTCCTCCATTCATGCTGCATTGTATAGAAGGAGGACCAACTACTACAGGTCTGAATGAGAGAGATCTAAACGTGTACAACTCGCCTCACTAATAAAGGAAACATGGTGGTGTCTGCTGTTAGGTAGGACTATGACTTTTAGGACTCGGGTCAACAGGCATTGGTCCCCCCCCCCCCCCCCGCATATGGAGCGCACCTCATAGGACACATGGAGCAGTACACATAGCAGCTCATAAGCTACATTGGACCTGTTATGTGTCGCACTGTATTGCTTTGGATGTAGCATGTGCTACTAGATCTCAGGCACTTGGATATGTTATTAACACCAAGATCCTCAAGAGTAAAATCCCCAGCATGTTCCGGCACCCTGGAAGCCTCAGGTGGGTGTGTACCGCCTGCCATACAAATGAATGTCACCCGCAGGTAAATGCCAATGCACAGTAGCATCAGCATAGGTGTGCGCAGCCTATTGCATTAGGGTGTGCACCCGAAAGCTCAAACACACTTTTGTGTATATATATATATATATATATATATATATATATATATATATATATATATATATATATATATATATATATATATATATATATATATATATATATATATATATATATATATATATATATACATACATACATACATACATACATACATACATACATACATACATACATACATACATATATACAGGGCTTTTTTTCAGGGGGAACTTGCTGGAACTCAGTTCCACCACCTCTGGCTCAGACCCTTTGGTGCCTGCTCACCACAAACACTTGTAAACACAGAAGTCTGGTTTCTGTGTTTACAAGTGACAACTCTGCACTGTGTATGTAATGCAATCCTGGTATTTAATGCCCCTTTAAGACCCTCCTACTGTTTTTGTGAACACACCCACAATTTGATGTGATTTGGAGGGTGTGTGTAGGGGGAAGGGTTTTGTGGGGCCGTGGTTAAGTTCCAGCACCTATTGTTTGAGAAAAAAAGCCCTGTATATATGTGTGTGTATATATATATATATATATATATATATATATATATATATATATATATATATATAAAATGATATAAATTAATTTTGTGTATAGCGTTGCATGACCACGCAATTGTCAGTTAAAGTAACGCAGTGCTGTATTGCAAATAATGACCTGGTCATGAAAAGGAGGGGGGTAAATCTTCCGGAGGGCAAGCCCTGTGCAGTAGTTTGCTCCGCGCTTCAGTTCCCGGGCACTTTGTCATATTATGCATTTAAAGTACCTAATGCCATCTCTTCATATTTTGTATAAAGCGTTTGTTATTCTCCTGTTAATTAACCCTGTATACTTTTGAAATTGATATTTCTACATTTGTAACCTGCAATAACTTAATAAAACTACAAGTTTAAAAACAAAACAAAACAAAAAAAACATAGAGTGCCTTCCTATAACCACGGTTAATGTGCGGATCCAGGAACGCGGGAAACTGAAAAGAAAAAGTGTAGAAATGTCTGATATACTGACGGATGTCCTTCAATTTTTTTCACTTTTACTTTTTTTCATTATTTTACATTTCCCATAATTGTTATAAAGTGTCGTGCCAGAAGATTCAACGTATCAGCCCGACAAAACTGAAGAATGGAGATCGACTGACAGTTAATGAACAATGAGGAATCCTATGTATGTGGAAGATCGACAGGTAAGGCCAAGGACATGGGAGAGGGAACTGTCTGTGTTGCCTTCAAAGGAAGTGCGCTTATATTCAAACATAAAAAAAAAAAGAAAAATGTGCCTTTGTTGAATTTTTCCCACCAGAAAAGCATTGCCACTGTGATCAGTGGATCTCGGGAGCATTACGCAAGCTTCTTGCAGACTATTCCTCCAGCCCCGGTGGCAGTGTGGACCTTTGATTATGGGGTTGGAGGAAGTAATCAATGGCATTGATACATTGATATGTATCCAGCAGCAGATGGGGACCTGCAGTCTTCCATTCCATCTCCATGTGAATGGATCTGTCAGTGAACTATGCGGCTTCATGGGCGGAACAACTTCACAGCAGCACCAAAACGAAAAAAAGTACAGGGTGGTGAGGGGAGAAGAACTCTAATGCCTCGTACAGACGATCGCACATTCCAACAACAAAAATCCATCAGATTTTTTTCCGACGGATGTTGGCTCAAACTTGTCTTGCATACACACGGTCACAAAAAGTTGGTCGGAAATTCCGATCGTCAAGAACGCGGTGACGCACAAGACGTATAACGAGCCGAGAAAAATGAAGTTCAATAGCCAGTGCGGCTCCTTCTGCTTGATTCTGAGCATGCGTAGCACTTTGTGCGTCAGAATTGTGTACAGACGATCGGAAATTTACGCGAAACGGATTTTGTTGTGGGAAAATTTTAGATCCTGCTTTCAAACTTTGTGTGTCGGAAATTCAGATGGAAAAAGTGCGATGGAGCCCACACACGGTCGGAAATTGTAAAAAAAAAAAAAATTGTAAAAACAAAAATTGTAAAATATAATACAAAGTAAACTAATAGAAATAAAAACTACTGACACCAATCTCTGCTCTACTGACATCATCAGCATATAAAAACAAACACAAACACATACACCCATGTGTGTTTGAGCTTTGGGGTGCACACCCTAATGCAATAGGCTGCACACCTATGGATACATCAGCCTATTCATATGACTGTGCCAGTGCAGCTCCCGGGAAAACCAGCATAGTGTGATCCCAGCCTCACAGTCCCTATTCTAAACTTGTCCAGTTCACAAGTTTAAGTATATTAGAGCAAAGGGTCTCCAAACTGTGGCCCAAGGGCTAGATGTGGCCCTTTGCTTGCCTCTTTCTGGTTCTTGGGGTACTACTCCTCCAAGGGACACCAATGATGAGGCATCGTTTTCATTCACTGATGATTAGGCATTTTCTGCTCTCACTGGCCACAGGCTGCCCCCCCCCCCCCCCTACAGCCCGAAGGACTGTAAATTGTCCCTTTGCTTAAAAAGTTTGGAGATCCCTGTATTAGAGGAAAAAATACGTTTCACAAGACTAAAATTTATCAAAAATCAAAACAAAAAAAACAAAAAAACAAATTTCCCAAGAATAAATATATTGAAAATAATAATAATAATAAGTTTCACAAGATGAAATGTGTCAAAAAACAAAACAAATAAAACAAGTTTCACAAGAATAAATGTATAAAAAAAAAAGAGCCTGAAGGACTGTAAATTGTCCCTTTGATGAAAAAGTTTGGAGACTCCTGTATTAGAGGAAAAAAATAAGTTGCACAAGAATAAATTTATCAAAAAACAAAAGAAAAAAAACAAAAAAAACAAGTTTTTCAAGAATAAATAAATCAAGAATAAATGTATCAAAAATAATAATAATAATAATAAGTTTCACAAGATTAAATATATCAAAAAAAAAAGTTTCCCAAGAATAAATGTATCAAAAAAAAAAATAATAATAATACGTTTCACAAGATGAAATGTATCAAAAAACAAAACAAAAAAAATAAAAAAAACAAGTTTCACAAGAATAAATATATATAAAAAAAAAAAAAGTTTCACAAGAATAAATATATATAAAAAAATAATAAGTTTCACAAGAATAAATGTATAAAAAAAAAACAAAAAAAAAAACAAAAACCAAGTTTCCCAAGAATAAATGTATAAAAAAAAAATAATAATAAGTTTCACAGGATTAAATGTATATATAAAAAAAAAAGTTTCCTAAGAATAAACGCATAAAAAAAATTAAAAATAAGTTTCACAATAAAAAAAATACATTTAATCTTGTGAAACTTATTTATTTATTTTTTATACATTTACTCTTGTGAAGCTTATTATTTTTTTAATTTTTTTTTATTACATTTATTCTTGGGAAACTTGTTTTTTTTTTTTTTTTTTTTTTTTGTAAAAAATCTTGTAAAGCTTAATTTTCTTTTTATACATTTAATCTTGTGAAACTTATTTATTTATCAAAACAAAATAATAAGTTTTACAAGAATAAATGTATCAAAAAATATAATAATAATAATAAGTTTCACAAGAATAAATGTATATAAAAAAAACAAGTTTCCCAAGATTAAATGTATCAAAATAAATAAATAAATGAATTTCACAAGATTAAATGTATCATAGGAAAGAAATGCATCCTTTTTCAGGGATGTTTGGGTCCCAGGACCCCTCATCCACATGTGTGACTCTCCTGCGCATTGTGTGCGGACATCAAAGGCCATCAGTGGCTCTCCTCTATCTGTTTACTTTTAGGATGGTCTCAGGCACCTTGCTGAATAACACAATCCTTCCCGCAGATTACTGTGATAAGAGAGTAAACACCGCCACAGAGGAATCCTCTCTGTATACTCACCAAGACTTCTTCCCTTTATCTCCTGGCTTTGTTTTTCTGGACTATACAGATTTTTTTTTTAAATCCTTTGCCTCCCTCCGGGGCAACTTAGTGGTATAATTAGCATTTAGCACTATGCTGTGTATACAAGTAAAGTTTGTCCCCCCTCCCCCCCCCCCCTCCGCTTACAAAGGTGGCATTTTCAACATATAAGGGGCTATTATGACCATACATATACATATTGTATATGACCACTGGGAGTATTGGCTTACAGTGGGAAAGGGGTATGGAAGCCCCAACAATGAATGCCTCCTATTTGCTTCTTTTTGGTCAAATATACCACTAAATGTGTTTTTGTTATATCTGTTCGAAAAGTGCAAAAATTATTATTATTATTATACAAGATTTATACATCGCAGACAGTTTATATAGCACTTTATAATAAAAAAAGGGAGACATTACAATCACAATACAGGAGGGTTAGGAGGGCCCTGCTCATAGGAGCTTACTAACTAATAGGCTGAGGGAAAGCGGTACAAAAGTTTGTAACTGTGGGGGAATGAGCTGGTGGAAGTGAAGTGATGAAAAATTAGTTGGGGGCGTGATAGGCTTCCCTGAAGAGATGAGTTTTCAGGGATTACCTGAATAGGAGATAGCCGGACAGACTGAGGTAGAGACTTCCAGAGGATGGGAGAGGCTTTGGAGAAGTCCTGGAGACGAGAATAGGAGGAGGAAACAAAGGAGCTTGAGAGCAGGAGGTCTTGAGAAGAGCGGAGAGGACGGTTTGGGTGATATTTGGAGACAAGATTGGTGATTTAGCTCGGGACAGAGTTGCGAATGGCTTTTTATGTTGCAGTTAGTACACTGCTCAAAAAAATGAAAGGAACACTTTAAAAACACATCAGATCTCAATGGGGGAAAATATCATGCTCGATATCTTTACTGGTATGTACTGGGTAATGTGTTAGGATCTATACTGGTATGGACTGGGTAATGTGTTAGGATCTATACTGGTATGGGCAATGTGTTAGGGTCTATACTGGTATGGACTGGGTAATGTGTTAGGATCTATACTGGTATGGACTGGGTAATGTGTTAGGATCTATACTGGTATAGACAGGGTACTGTGTTAGGGTCTATACTGGTATGGACTGAGTAATGTGTTAGGATCTATACTGGTATGGACTGGGTAATGTGTTGGGATCTATACTGGTATGGAGTGGGTAATGTGTTAGTATCTATACTGGTATGGACTGGGTAATGTGTTAGGATACTGGTATGGACTGGTAATGTGATAGGATCTATACTGGTAAGGACTGGGTAATGTGTTAGGATCTATACTGGTATGGACTGGGTAATGTGTTGGGATCTATACTGGTATGGACTGGGTAATGTGTTGGTATCTATACTGGTATGGACTGGGTAATGTGTTAGTATCTATACTGGTATGGACTGGGTAATGTGTTAGGATCTATACTGGTATGGACTGGGTAATGTGTTAGGATCTATACTGGTATGGACTGGGTAATGTGTTAGGATCTATACTGGTATGGACTGAGTAATGTGTTAGGATCTATACTGGTATGGACTGGGTACTGTGTTAGGATCTATACTGGTATGGACTGGGTAATGTGTTAGGATCTATATTGGTATGGACTGGGTAATGTGTTAGGATCTATACTGGTATGGACTGGGTAATGTGTTACGATACTGGTATGGACTGGTAATGTGATAGGATCTATACTGGTATGGACTGGGTAATGTGTTAGGATCTATACTGGTATGGACTGGTTAATGTGTTAGGATCTATACTGGAATGAACTGGGTAATGTGTTAGGATCTATACTGGTATGGACTGGGTAATGTGTTGGTATCTATACTGGTATGGACTGGTTAATGTGTTAGGATCTATACTGGTATGGACTGGGTAATGTGTTAGGATCTATACTGGTATGGACTGGGTAATGTGTTAGGATACTGGTATGGACTGGTAATGTGATAGGATCTATACTGGTATGGACTGGGTAATGTGTTAGGATCTATACTGGTATGGACTGGTTAATGTGTTAGGATCTATACTGGTATGGACTGGGTAATGTGTTGGTATCTATACTGGTATGGACTGGTTAATGTGTTAGGATCTATACTGGTATGGACTGGGTAATGTGTTAGGATCTATACTGGAATGAACTGGGTAATGTGTTAGGATCTATACTGGTATGGACTGGGTAATGTGTTGGTATCTATACTGGTATGGAGTGGGTAATGTGTTAGGATCTATACTGGTATGGACTGGGTAATGTGTTAGGATACTGGTATGGACTGGTAATGTGATAGGATCTATACTGGTATGGACTGGGTAATGTGTTAGGATCTATACTGGTATGGACTGGTTAATGTGTTAGGATCTATACTGGTATGGACTGGGTAATGTGTTGGTATCTATACTGGTATGGACTGGTTAATGTGTTAGGATCTATACTGGTATGGACTGGGTAATGTGTTAGGATCTATACTGGAATGAACTGGGTAATGTGTTAGGATCTATACTGGTATGGACTGGGTAATGTGTTGGTATCTATACTGGTATGGAGTGGGTAATGTGTTAGGATCTATACTGGTATGGACTGGGTAATGTGTTAGGAAGAAAAGGATGCCACATCATTTGATGGAAATGAAAATTTTTACCTACAGAGGGCTGAATTCCACCCCCCCAAAAATCAAAGTGAAAAAATGATGCTGTAGGCTCGTCCATTTTGCTGAAATTTATTGAAGCGACTCAAAATGGTCCTCAGTAGTTTGTATGGCCCCCACATGCTTGTATGCATGCCTGACATTGTCGGGGCATGCTCCAGACCGTGGATGGTGTCCTGGGGTACTTCCTTCTAGATCCGGACCAGGGCATCACTGAGCTCCTGAACAGACTGAGGTGCGACCTGGCGGCGTCGGATGGACCGAACCCTAATGTCCCAGAGGTGTTCTATTGGATTTAGGTCAGATGAGAGTGGGCGCCATTCAATGGTATCAATACCTTCATTCTCCAGGAACTGGCTGCATACTCTCTCGTCATGAGGCCGGGCATTGTTGTGCACCAGGAGGAACCCAGGACCCACTGCTCCAGAGTAGGGTGTGAAAATGGGTTCAAGGATTACATCCCAATACCTAATGGCAGTCAGGGTGCCATTGTCTAGACTGTAGAAGTCTGTTCATTCCTGCATGGATATGCCTCCCCCAGACTATCACTGACCCACCACCAAACCGGTCATGCTGAACGATTTTACAGGCAGCATAAGGTTCTCCACGGCTTCTTTAGACCGTTTCACGTCTGTCACATGTGCTCAGGGTGAACCTGCTCTCATCTGTGAAAAGCACAGGGTGCCAGTGGTGGACCTGCCAATTCTGGTGTTCAATAGCAAATGCCAATTGAGCTCTATGGTGCCGGGCAGTGAACACAGAGCCCACTTGGAGGACGTCGGGCCCTCAGGCTACCCTCATGAAGTCTGTTTCTGATTATTTGGTCACAGACATTCACACCAGTGGCCTGCTGAAGGTCATTTTGTAGGGCTCTGGCAGTGCTCATCCTGTTCCTCCTTGCACAAAGGAGCAGATACCGGTTCTGCTGATGGGTTAAGGACCTTCTACGGCCCTGTCCAGCTCTCCTAGAGTAACTGCCTGTCCCCTGGAATCTCCTTCATGCTCTTGAGACTGTGCCGGGAGAAACAGCAAACCTTCTGGCAATGGCAATGTATTGATTTGCCATCCTGGAGGAGTTGGACTGCCTGTGCAACCTCTATAGGGTCCAGGTATGGCCTCATGCTACCAATAGTGACACTGACCCTAGCCAAATGAAAAACGAGTGAAAAACAGTCAGAAAAGATGAGTAGGGAAAACAAATGTCAGTGGCTTCCACCTGTAAAACCATTCCTGTTTTGGAGGTCGTCTCACCGCACCGGAGCCACATCGGAGATATGTGAACTGGCTCCATAGAGATCCGGTCACATTCTCCTGCTATTGCGAATTGGTGGCAGGGATCCCGCATCCAATCCACAATAGTGTGAACCCGGCCTCAGAGTCTATGATTACACCTAGTACCCTAGCATGTGCGGAGGGATTGATGGTTGCATTATTGATTTAGATGGAAAAGTCATGGAGGGGATCACAGGCAGCGGGGGGGGATATTACCAGCTCGGTTTAAGAGAGATTTAGTTAAAGGACTTGGTGCGACATCAATGCTGGTATGTCAATTAGTAAGTTAGTAATCCGAGAGGAGACTGAAGGAGTGAGGTGAGGAGATAGATTTGGGTGTCATTGGTGTAGAGATGGTATTGGAAGCCGTGTGAGGTCATCAAGTGACCAAGGGAGGACGTATAGATAGCCGTTGATCCCGCCAGAAAAAAAGCTGGGTTTAACGCATGCATGTGGCAGTATTCTGCCATGGATTGGCATCAGGAAAGAAAAAATATGGTAGGTATTTTATAAAATTTTCAGTTTTCCTGGCACCAACATGGCAGAATACTACCACATGTACGCTGCCATGGATTGGCACCTTGAAAGGATAATTACGGTAAGTATTTGATACAATTTTCCATTATCCTGGCACCAACATGGCAGCATGCTTGTGGTAGTATTCTGCCATAGAATGGCAATAGGAAAGGAAAATTACGATAAGCATTTGATAAAATTTTTCATTTTCCTGGTACCAACATGGCATACATGTGGTAGTATGCTGCCATAGATTGGCATCAGGAATGAAAAATGATGAATTATGGTAAGTATTTGATAACATTTTCCATTTTCCTGGCACAAACATGGCAGAATACTAACACATGTACGCTGCCATGGATTGGCATCAGGAAAGGAAAATTACGGTAAGTATTTGATATAATTTTCCGTTTTCCTGGCACCAACATGGCAGCATGCATGTGGTAGTATTCTGCCATAGATTGGCATCAGGAAAGGAAAATTACAGTAAGTATTTGATAAAATTTTACATTTTCCTGGTACCAATATGGCGGCATACATGTGGTAGTATGCTCCCATGGATTGGCATCAGGAAAGGAAAATTACAGTAAGTGTTTGATACAATTTTACATTTTCCTGGTACCAATATGGCGGCATACATGTGGTAGTATGCTCCCATGGATTGGCATCAGGAAAGGAAAATTACAGTAAGTGTTTGATACAATTTTCAGTTTTTCGGGATCTTATTTCCCTGGGACAGCCCTGTCACCCGTGGAAGGGCAGTGATGGAAGGGCAGGCAATTTGCAGATCTCCTTGTGAGCTGACATGTGAGGAAAAGAGGCGTTTTATAAGCCGTCTTTTGTCACTTCAAGGAAGCAACAAATCCCGTAATGCTTGGAGGACAGGGGTCGCTGCAAAGGTCAAGTTGGTTCAAAGACGGACAAACCGAATGATGAGAGGTTTTTATCGGAGGGCTAATGGCGGACGCTTAAGTGTCTGATGATTGGCAAGCCATTCAAGGGCTGATCACCTCCTCGTTGACAATTTTATGGAGCAATGAGTCAGTTTCTTACACATCTTGTAAATCACCTTTTTTTTTTATTCTGATTTGAAAGAGAAAACTTCTGGACCTGATTTTCGAAAACCCCCTTTTTGTCAGGCAGAAACTTTGTGCATGCTTGTCCCCATATGTTCATGCTTTGTAATTTATAGAGAGATTTGGATATTGTTCCTGCGGCAGCTATCTGTGGGTCAGATAGTTCAAATCAGAACACTTGATTTATTATTGAGTTAAAAGGCCAGAAGAGGTCCCCAGATGGACAGCACCATCTTTGTTCAGCCATCGCCCAGGGCCGCAGTCTACCTCCTGGGCTGACATGCTGGCTCAAAGATGACACTATCATGTAAATCTTGGTGCCTGGGGAGTTCTAGGATGTGTTCACAAATGCATGACACAGATCAGCCCCTGCTTCAGCTTCTCACCTTGTGACCTGCTACAAAGTTACAATGTTACAGTCTGATCACTGGAGGAGGAGGAGGAGGAGACTTAGGAAATGCTTCCACCTGCCTGCAGCAGACTGGTGACATCATCTCAACCTAGGCAAAATCACTGCCTAGAGTTAAGGGAGGGATCTTTAATGATAAAAGGTAGAGCTTTTCTGAGAAATGATGCTATTGCTGAATATTGCAGGGTGTCATGAATAGGGATGAGCCGAACACCCCCCGGTTCGGTTCGCACCAGAACCTGCGAACGGACTGAAAGTTCGCACGAACGTTAGAACCCCATTGACGTCTATGGGACTCGAATGTTCGAAATCAAAAGTGCTCATTTTAAAGGCTAATTTGCATGGTATTGTCCTAAAAAGGGTTTGGGGACCCGGGTCCTACCCCAGGGGACATGTATCAATGCAAAAAAAACTTTTAAAAGCGGCCATTTTTTCGGGAGCAGTGATTTTAATGATGCTTAAAGTAAAAAAAAAAAAAGTGAAATATTCCTTTAAATATCGTACCTGGGGGGTGTCTATAGTATGCCTGTAAAGTGACGCGTGTTTCCCGTGTTTAGAACAGTCCCTGCACCAAATGTCATTTTTAAAGGAAAAAATCTCATTTAAAACTGCTTGCGGGTTTAATGTCATGTCGGGTCATGGCAATATGGATGAAAATCAGTGAGACAAACGGCATGGGTACCCCCCAGTCCATTACCAGGCCCTTTGGGTCTTGTATGGATATTAAGGGGAACTCCGCACCCAAATTAAAATAAGGAAAGGCCCTATATACTCTGAACAGCAGTATACAGGCGGTGCAAACAAGACAGGGACTGTAGGTTTGTTGTTAAGTAGAATCTCTTTGTAATTTTGAACGGGTACATTTTTAACGTGTTTAGCTCCAGCCAAAAAATCTTTTTTAAGCTTTTTGGAAAACATAGGGAAGGGTTATCACCCCTGTGACATTTGTTTTGCTGTCTTTCCTCCTCTTCAGAAGATTTCACCTCACTTTTTGTCCCAATGAAAAATGTTTTTTGAAAATTTGGGTTTTTTTGTGGAACAAGGATTGGAAAGCATCAGTGGAAAGGAGAAATTGTTTTCCCATATTAACTCTTACAGGAGAGAATTTCCCTTCCTAGGGGTAGATTTCATCTCACTTCCTGTTGTCTCCTTCCGTTTGCAAGTAGGAGTCGTTTGTAAGTTAGATGTTTGAAAGTAGGGTCCTGCCCTATATACTCAGCAGAAATTTGGGCCTTAGGTGTTGCTGTGGCCACAACACTGTAAGCCCTCACAGGGCCCTGCTGTGAAATATTAGATCAAGAATTGTAATTACATGCCCCTGTTGAACAGGAGCTGAAAAATTAGGCCTTAGGCACTGGTGCTGGTGCCACAACACTGCAACCCCTCACAGACACTCTAGTTGGAACGCAGGAACGAGCCCTGCTGCAAAGTATTGCATCAAAAATTGTAATTACACGCCCCTGTTAGACAGGGGCAGAAAAATTGGGCCTTAGGCACTGGTGCTGGTGCCACAACACTGCAACCCCTCACAGACACTCTAGTTGGAATGCAGGAACGAGCCCTGCTGCAAAGTATTACATCAAAAATTGTAATTACACGCCCCTGTTAAACAGGGGCTGAAAAATTGTGCCTTAGGCACTGGTGGTGGCGCCCAGAACCAAAAATGTTCTTACAAGCTATCAGCGTGATGATTGAGGAGGAAGAGGATAATTACTCAGGGATAGTCACTCAGCATCAGCATAGGCAGTCTTTGAAGGGATCTGAGATTTCAAAAAAAATTATTCGGTTACATCAGCATCAGGTGCTTGGTAGCTGGTGGTGATCCAAGACTGATTCATTTTTATGAAGGTCAGCCGATCGACCGAGTCGGTGGACAGACGCACCCTGTGATCGGTTACCACGCCTCCAGCAGCACTGAATGTGCGTTCCGAAAGAACGCTGGATGCAAGACAGGCCAGTAGCTCAATTGCATACTGTGCAAGCTCTGGCCAGTGATCCATCCTCAAGACCCAGTAACCCAGAGGATTTTCGGTGGGAAAGGTGTCCAAGTCTGATCTTGCCCCTAGGTATTCCTGCACCATGTAAAACAGACGCTGGCGATGGTTGCTGGAACCGATCATACCTTGGGGCTGCGGACCAAAAAATTGTCTGAACGCATCGGTCAGACGGCCACCTTCTCCACCGCTCCTTCTTTGACTGACCGAAGCCTCAGCAACACGTTGTCCAGAAACAGGAGTTTGTAACCTCCCAGTCTCTGGGAACGCATTACACAGACCTTTCTGCAAGGCCTCCCGAAGATGTTTCATCCTCTGCTCCCTCTGCGATGGCAAGATAAGGTCTGCAACCTTACCCTTGTAACGTGGATCAAGGAGGGTTGCCAGCCAGTATTGGTCCTTCTCCTTGATACCACGAATACGAGGATCCTTACGCAGGATTTGCAGGATCAGGGAGGCCATGCAGCGTAGGTTTGCTGAGACATTCGGTCCGGAGTCCTCTGGGTCACTAAGGACGACAACGTCCGCAGCCACCTCCTCCCAGCCACGTACAAGTCCATGTGTTTCTTGGGACTGATCCCTTAAAGACTGCTGCTGATGCTGAGTGCCAGGCTCCACCTCCATACTGACACAATCTTCCTCCTCCTCCTCCTCCTCCTCGTCCTCTTCCTGTGTGATCGGCGGGCACGCAGGAACACTGTCTGGATAAAGGGGGCCTTGAGAGCTAAGGAAGTCCTCCTCTTCCTGCCTCTGTTCTGCCTCAAGTGCCCTGTCCATTATTCCACGCAGCGTGTGCTCCAACAGGTGGACAAGGGGGACAGTGTCACTGATGCATGCACTGTCACTGCTCACCATCCTCGTGGCCTCCTCGAATGGTGACAGGACAGTGCATGCATCCCTGATCATGGCCCACTGGCGTGGGGAAAAAAAAACAAGCTCCCCTGACCCTGTCCTGGTGCCATAGTCGCACAGGTACTCATTGATGGCCCTCTGCTGCGTGTGCAGCCGCTGCAGCATGGCCAACGTTGAGTTCCACCTGGTGAGCATGTCACAGATTAGGCGGTTCTTGGGCAGGTTAAACTCCTTTTTGGAGGTCCGTCAGCCGAGCACTGGCATTATATGACCGGCGGAAATGCACACAGACTTTCCTGGCCTGCCTCAGGACATCCTGTAAGCCCGGGTACCTGCCCAAGAACCGCTGCACCACCAAGTTAAGGACGTGAGCCAAACAGGGCACATGGGTCATTTGTCCCTGTCGGAGGGCAGAGAGGAGGTTGGTGCCATTGTCGCAAACCACCATTCCTGCCTTAAGTTGGCGTGGCGTCAACCACCTCTGAACCTGCCCCTGCACTGCTGACAGAACCTCTGCCCCAGTGTGGCTCCTGTCCCCCAAGCACACCAGCTCAAGCACCGCATGGCATCTTTTGGCCTGCGTACTTGCGTAGCCCCTTGAACGACTACGGAGCACCGCTGGTTCCGAGGAAGAGGCCATGGAGGAAGAAGAGGAGGGGGTGGAGGAGAGAGGTGTGTCACAATCAGCATTTTGGAGGCGTGGTGGCGGAACAACCTCCAACACTACTGCACCTTGTCCTGCATCCTTCCCAGCTGCCAGCAGAGTCACCCAATGCGCCGTGAAACTTAGGTAACGTCCCTGTCCATGCCTGCTGGACCATAAGTCAGCGGTAATATGCACCTTACCGCTGACCGCCCTGTCCAGCGAGGCATGGACATTGCCTTCCACATGCCGGTAGAGAGCTGGAATCGCCTTCCGTGAGAAAAAGTGGCGTTTGGGTACCTGCCACTGAGGAACCGCACATTCCACAAACTCACGGAAGGGGGCAGAGTCTACCAACTGAAAAGGCAGCAGTTGAAGTGCTAGCAATTTTGCCAAGCTAGCATTCAACCGCTGGGCATGTGGATGGCTGGGAGCAAACTTCTTTCGGCGGTGCAGCAGCTGGGGCAGGGAAATTTGCCTGGTACAATCTGACGTCGGTGTACCAAAAGCAGATTGCCCACAAGTACTTGGCTGTGACACACCTAATTCTACACCTTCATTCCTCTCACTGCAGGTCTCAGAGAGGACTGGAGGTCTAGTGGGGTTGGAAATCTCAGCTGATGAGGAGCAAGGAGAGATCCTCTTTGTTCTTTGGTGTGGGTCTTTTAGATACGCTTGCCAACGAACTGCATGGCAGGTCAACATATGTCTGGTCAAGCATGTGGTACCCAAGCGGGAGATGTTTTGGCCACGTGAGATACGCTTGAGACATATGTTGCAAATAGCAGTGGTGGGATCTGATGCACTCGTCTCAAAAAAGGCCCACACCAAAGAACTTTTTGAATAACACGCAGAGACTGCAGCGCCCTGCACATGTGGAGCTTTGGGGTGTGATGCAGTCAATGTGCTGCCCTTAGGCTGGCCCCTGGAGGGCATCCTGCCTCGTTGGTGATGTGCCGCCTCCTCCTCCTCCTCCTCTCTCCTATCAGGCACCCACGTTGAGTCAGTGACCTCATCATCCCCTCCCTCCTCATCACTGGAGCAAACCTGGCAGTATGCTGCAGCAGGGGGAGCATGACTGCCAGATTGCTGTCCTTCTTGGGCACCCCCTCTGTCCGTGCTCATGTTACTGCCTTCATCGAGCTCAGTATCATCATCAGAGCCTTCCAAACGCTGGGCATCCTCCTGGAGCATGTACCTAACACTGTGGTCAAACGGTTCGAGGGAATCCTCAGGAGGACATGGTGGAGCTAGGGAAGTAGTCACTGATGACATTGAGCTGAGGGAAGAGGCCACTGCTTTGCCAGACAAAGCACCCTGGGCATGGGTGAGAGAGGATGAGGAGGATGAGGACGGCTTGGTCATCCACTCGACCAAGTCTTCCGCATGTTGCGGCTCAACACGGCCAGCTGCCAAAAAAAAGGCCAAGCGTGTCCCATGGCCACGTGCTGATGAGGATGCACCGTCTCCACGACCAGCACTAGACACAGAGCCTGCTTGCCCTCTCTTATTGGCTTGTGACTGTCTGCCTCTCCTTCTTGGCCTTCCAGACATACTAATGGCCTGTAGCTGCACTAAGCTGGGATAGAACACCAGTAATTTTCTTCAGGTACCTTTTATATACTGTAACCAGACAAGCCTGCCTGTCAGTAGGAAGATAACAGGAACGGATCTAGCTGAACACTGTGAGCAGGACGCACTGTACTAAATGTAAATAGTCTAGCTGCCTGACCGTGGTACTAATAGGATCAAATAGAACACCAGTAATTTTCTTCAGGTAGCTTTATATACTGTAACCAGACAAGCCTGTCTGTCAGTAGGAAGATAACAGGAACGGATCTAGCTGAACACTGTGAGCAGGACGCACTGTACTAAATGTAAATAGTCTAGCTGCCTGACCGTGGTACTAATAGGATCAAATAGAACACCAGTAATTTTCTTCAGGTAGCTTTATATACTGTAACCAGACAAGCCTGCCTGTCAGTAGGAAGATAACCGGAACGGATCTAGCTGAACACTGTGAGCAGGACGCACTGTACTAAATGTAAATAGTCTAGCTGCCTGACCGTGGTACTAATAGGATCAAATAGAACACCAGTAATTTTCTTCGGGTAGCTTTATATACTGTAACCAGACATGCCTGCCTGTCAGTAGGAAGATAACAGGAACGGATCTAACTGAACACTGTGAGCAGGACGCAATGCACTAAATGTAAATAGTCTAGAAGATAACAAGAACGGATCTAGCTGAACACTGTGAGCAGGACGCACTGCACTAAATGTAAATAGTCTAGAAGATAACAGGAACGGATCTAGCTGAACACTGTGAGCAGGACGCACTGCACTAAATGTAAATAGTCTAGAAGATAACAGGAACGGATCTAGCTGAACACTGTGAGCAGGACGCACTGCACTAAATGTAAATAGTCTAGAATATAACAGGAACGGATCTAGCTGAACACTGTGAGCAGGACGCACTGCACTAAATGTAAATAGTCTAGAAGATAACAGGAACGGATCTAGCTGAACACTGTGAGCAGGACGCACTGCACTAAATGTAAATAGTCTAGAAGATAACAGGAACGGATCTAGCTAAACTGAATACAGTGTATATATATATATATATATATATATGCAACACCTGGGATGCATATATATACACAATACACTGTAAGTGCAGCTAACTGACTGACTGTTCTGCCTAATCTATCTAACTCAAATCAAATGACACTGTCTGTCTCTCTCTCTCTCTCTCTATCTATGAACGCGGGAACACACACTACACAGGGCCGCCGTGTAGGCGGCCTTATATAGTGTGGGGCGTGTACTAAATCCCCTGAGCCATAATTGGCCAAAGCCTCCTTGGCTTTGGCCAATTATGGCTCTCTGTTCAGGCGGCGCTGTGATTGGCCAAGCATGCGGGTCATAGTGCATGCTTGGCCAATCATCAGCAAGCAATGCACTGCGATGCCGCAGTGAATTATGGGCCGTGACGCGCCACACGAATTTGGCGCGAACGGCCCATATCGTTCGCAATTCGGCGAACGGTCGAACAGCCGATGTTCGAGTCGAACATGGGTTCGACTCGAACACGAAGCTCATCCCTAGTCATGAATTTGTTACAATGTTGCAATTTGATTACTGAGGGATTACTGAGGCATTCACATTTCTAATCACCCCCATTTTCAGACAAAATACTTCAACTGTATTATAAAGTGGTTGGGGATAGCAGTGGCATCAGAACCCCTCCTTTCTACACCAGCTCCTCAGCCACTGGTTTATTTCACTAATCTCCCGCTGCCTTTCTGGTGTGGCTCGAGGTTCCGGTGGTATTTCTGAGAATCCTATTCCTCAATTTAGCTCCTAAGTAGTGGCGTCGCTAGGGGGTGGCTTTTGGGGCTATAGCCCCGAATCTGGGGCCCAAAGCCCAGAGTCTCTGCAGGGGTCCCCAAGGGGAGGGGAGGCTCTCTGGGGACCCTGATGTAAGTGGGGGGCTCTCTGGGGACCCTGATGCAAGGGGGAGGCTCTCCGGGGACCCTGATTTTAAAGGGGAGGCTCTCTGGGGACCCTGGTCTAAGTGGGAGGCTCTCTGGGGAGCCTAATGTACGGGGGGCTCTCTGGGAACCCTGATGTAAGAGGGGGGCTCTCTGGGGACCCTGATGTAAGGGAGGGCTCTCTGGGGATCCTGATGTAAGGGGGGCTCTCTGGGGACCCTGATGTAAGGGGGCTCTCTGGGGACCCAATGTAAGGGGGTCTCTCTGGGAACCTTGATGTAAGGGGGGCTCTCTGGGGACCCTGATGTAAGGGGGGGCTCTCTGGGGATCCTGATGTAAGGGGAGCTCTCTGGGGACCCTGATGTAAGGGGGGCTCTCTGGGGACCCTGATGTAAGGGGGGCTCTCTGGGGACCCTGATGTAAAGGGGGCTCTCTAGGGACCCTGATGTAAGTGGGGGGCTCTCTGGGGACCCTGATGCAAGGGGGAGGCTCTCCGGGGACCCTAATTTTAAGGGGGAGGCTCTCTGGGGACCCTGGTTTAAGGGGGAGGCTCTCTGGGGAGCCTAATGTACGGGGGGCTCTCTGGGAACCCTGATGTAAGAGGGGGGCTCTCTGGGGACCCTGATGTAAGGGAGGGCTCTCTGGGGATCCTGATGTAAGGGGGGCTCTCTGGGGACCCTGATGTAAGGGGGGCTCTCTGGGGACCCTGATGTAAGGGGGGCTCTCTGGGGACCCTGATGTAAGGGGGGCTCTCTGGGGACCCTGATGTAAGTGGGTCTCTCTGGGGACCCTGATGTAAGTGGGTCTCTCTGGGGACCCTGATGTAAGGGGGGCTCTCTGGGGACCCTGATGTAAGGGGGGCTCTCTGGGGACCCTGATGTAAGGGGGGCTCTCTGGGGACCCTGATGTAAGGGGGGCTCTCTGGGGATCCTGATGTAAGTGGGGGGCTCTCTGGTGATATATATACACACACACACACACACACACACACACACGTATATTACTGTATATACATGCGTATGACTTTTTTTACTACACTGCTATGGGCTCCAGCCCCAGATCTTTTGTAGACCTAGCAACGCCCCTGCTCCTAAGTCCCTAAAATAATTTTTTAGGACACTCCACCTTCCTCTGACTTTGTAATGGTGCCAACGTGCACCATGACAGCCGAGTCTTCCCCAGCCCCTCCCAGTAATCTGTCCACCAGATCCGTGATGTGCCGAACCCGAGTGCCCGGTAATAAACATACAGTTTGGTGCTTCATGTCTTTGTGACAGATTGCCCTCTCTGTCCTTCTAATGATTGAGTCCCCTACCACCAGAATCTGTCTTTCCTTTCCCTTAGCTTCACCCCCCGCCCTCACTGGAGGAGTTTTTCCTCCAGGCAACTAGGAGAGTCCCTCAGCTCCAGCAATGCTGGTCCCTGACTGGAATCCTCAATATAACGCAACGTGGCGTACTTATTGGGATGTTCCAGCCCAGGAGCTTTGTTAGAAGGTGTGAAGAAAATGCTTTCTACTGCCTGCAGCAGACTGATGACATCATCTCAGCCTAGGCAAAGTCACTGACTGAAGCTCAAGGAGGGCTTTTAATGATAAAAGGTGGAGCTTTTTTGAAAAACGATACTGTTGCTGTATGTTGCAAAATGTCAATTTGTTTTACGAAGTTACAATGTTGCCGACTGATCACTGGAGGAAATTCGTAATTCTGCCCATGGGAGATCTTTTCTGAAATAATAATGGAGTTCTACTTTAATTTGTAGTCTATCAATCCTTGTGGTGAACGCAATGCTGTGATATATACACACTTTATGAAAGCAGCTGAGACATTTATCTTCCAGCGTTATGAATATGGCCTTTAAATAGCTATTGTGCGGAATCTGAACGGGATATAAATCACAGCACAATCGGGGAGCGACGTCTACCAAGGGGGTCTCCCCGAGGCCATGGACCCCCAAGAATTTCTCCAAATCCCTTTGCAATTTCCACATTAAGGGATTTGATTGTAATCGCTTTCTTGTCATGCTGCAAATTTTATTTCAAGTGAAAGGGGGGGGGGGGGGGAGAGATGATCACAGCCATAAAGACCACTCTGCAAATTTTATTACTCTTCGCTCTTCGTATATTTCATTCGGATGACTCGAAGACCTCGCATTGTGAGCCCGGCTCAGCGCAGCTCTGATACATGAAGCTGATAATAACGGTTCTGCGGGAAAGAAATTATTAAACCACCCAAAAATACTATATGATGTGTGTGTGAGAGAGGGGGGAACGGGGGAACATTTTTTTTTATTTCAACATTTGGTCTAAATTTATGCCTTTTGTACAATAATTATTAAACACATGTTTGAAATTATTACACACATTTCTCTCTAAAACTGGGATCACTCAGCCTGACAGCAATTGACCGCAAAGTGCACCAGTAATGCTTAAAGCAGTATACATTTTATCTATTGCAGCCAATCATTAGATGT
The DNA here is from genome assembly GCA_037952835.1 of Lithobates septentrionalis. NCBI lineage: Eukaryota > Metazoa > Chordata > Amphibia > Anura > Ranidae > Lithobates > Lithobates septentrionalis. The sequence continues at coordinate 617,729 of JBBDGP010002681.1, read as the reverse complement.
GGTGGCTGCATTCATTTTCTTTTCCCCCTCGTTTTTCACCTGGTAATCTGGCCAGTAAAACACCTCCTGTATTAGAACGCGCCCCCCCCCCCCCCTACTCCTGGATGAAGGAGCACACGGGGCACCTTTGGACAACAGCATTGTTAATCTAGGGGGGGGGGGGGGGGAGTGTTAGATGCACTGGGACACTTGTCAAACACAAGTCCCACGGGCCGAATCTGGCCCATCAGGCCAATTTATGTGGCCCCCACGCACGGGGCTTTTTTCAGCCGGAATGTGACAACCACCTCTCAACCACTGTTACTTGTAAACACAGAAGCCTTCATGTAGCACAGTCCTCAACCCTGCACTCTGAACACAACATACCCCTGAACTCTGCACTCTGTACACAATGCACCCCTGAACTCTGTACACAATGCACCCCTGAACTCTGCACTCTGTACACAATGCACCCCTGAACTCTGCACTCTGTACACAATGCACCCCTGAACTCTGTACACAATGCACCCCTGAACTCTGTACACAATGCACCCCTGAACTCTGCACTCTGTACACAACGTACCCCTGAACTCTGTACACAATGCACCCCTGAACTCTGTACACAATGCACCCCTGAACTCTGTACACAATGCACCCCTGAACTCTGTACACAATGCACCCCTGAACTCTGCACTCTGTACACAATGCACCCCTGAACTCTGCACTCTGTACACAACGCACCCCTGAACTCTGCACTCAACGCGCCCCTGAACTCTGCACTCTGTACACAACGCACTCCTGAACTCTGCACTCTGTACACAACGCACCCCTGAACTCTGCACTATGTATGTATCGCACCTCTGAACTCTGCACTCTGTACGTAGCGTACCTCTGAACTTTGCAATCTGTACGTAGCGCCCATGGTGTCACTAGTACGTAGGGTACCTCTGAACTTTGCACTCTGTACATAGCGCCAATGGCGTCACTAGGGGGGGCAAGAGGGGGACCTGGACCCCCCCCCCAACATTATGCTGTGCAAGGCAATGTCTAAGAGGGAGAGCATCCCCAGTCAGCTCCTGCGGGTGATTCCTCCCCCCTCCCTCTGCTCGCTGACACTGCATAATGCGAGCACTCACACAACCATGGCCACCCGATCTGCTCCTTCCCCTGCATCCTCATTGGCAGGGAGAAGAGCGAGTTGCAGGAAGGACTCCACCAGGACTCTCAGAGCCCTTTCACACTGGGGCGGTTTGCAGGCGCTATTACGCTATTAATATCGCCTGCAAACCGACCCGAAAGTGCCGCTGCTTTCATTCCAGTGTGAAAGCCCCGAGGGCTTTCTCACTGGAGCGATGCGCTGGCAAGACGGGAAAAAAAGTCCTGCCAGCAGCATCTTCGGAGCGGTGAAGGAGCGGAGTGTATACCGCTCCTTCACCGCTCCTGCCCATTGAAATCAATGGGACGGCGCGGCTATACCGCCGGCAAAGCGCCTCCGCAGAGTCGCTTTGCGGTGGTATTTAACCCTTTCTCGGCCGCTAGCGCCGCCCCGCTAGCGGCCGCATACCGACAGTAAAACGCCGCTAATAATAGCGGCGTTTTACCGTCGACGCCGCCCCCGCCCCAGTGTGAAAAGGCTTAGGACAGGAGAACCAGCCTGTAAATTCCAAGAGATGCCAGACCAGCACTGTCAATAGCAGGGGCAGAACAGCAAGAGGAGGCTGGGGTACCCCACAGTGGCAGAACACCAGGGCCCGGTGGCAAGACAACCTTTGCAACCCTGATAGTTCTCCCACTGCTTTGAACCCTTATATTTTCTTGGTATGCTGGTGACATATATCTCTTGTCTTCTGTCACCCTGGGGGGGCCCCAATACAGTAGGAAGGGAGCTCACTGCAGACTGCAGACCATGTGAAAGGGCCGTTGTGGGATCGTAGTAAAGGGCCCCAGGATATCTATCTATCTATCTATCTATCTATCTATCTATCTATCTATCTATCTATCTATCTCTATATATTTATTATTGCATGTTATAGTTGCCCCCCTACTTTTGTCCCTGTCCCCCCCATGTGCCCCCCCCCTAAATATATAAAGCTGGAGACGCCGGTAGCGCACCCCTGAACTCTGCATTCTGTATGTAGTGTACTCCTGAATTCTGTACGTAGCACACTCCTGAACTCTGCACTCTGTATGTAGCACACTCCTGAACTCTGCACTCTGTATGTAGCTCACTCCTAAACGCTGCACTTTGTACATAAGGCACTCCTGAACGCTGCACTTTGTACATAAGGCACTCCTGAACTCTGCATTCTGTACGTAGTGCACTCCTGAACTCTGCACTCTTCACGTAGCGCACTCCTGAACTCTGCACTCTGTACGTAGTGCACCCCTGAACTCTGCACTCTGTATGTAGCATACTCCTGAACTCTGCACTTTGTACATAAGGCACTCCAAAACTCTGCACTCTGTACGTAGCGCACTCCTGAACTCTGCGCTCTGTACGTAGTGCACCCCTGAACTCTGCACTCTGTACGTAGTGCATCCCTGAACTCTGCACTCTGTATGTAGCGTACTCCTGAACTCTGCACTTTGTGTATAAGGCACTCCTGAACTCTGCACCCTGTACGTAGCGCACTCCTGAACTCTGCACCCTGTACGTAGCGCACTCCTGAACTCTGCACTCTGTACGTAGCGTACTACTGAACTCTGCACTCTGTACGTAGCGTACTACTGAACTCTGCACTCTGTCTGTAGCTCACTCCTGAATTCTGCACTCTGTACATAGCACACTCCTGAACTCTGCACTCTGTACGTAGCACACTCCTGAACTCTGCACTCTGTACGTAGCACACTCCTGAACTCTGCACTCTGTACATAGGGCACTCCTGAACTCTGCACTTTAAAGATATAAAAATAACAAACATGTTATACTTACCTGCTCTATGCAGTTGGTTTTGCACAGAGGAGTCCGATCCTCCTCTTCTCGGGTCCCTCTTCACTGCTCCTGGCCCCTCCCTCCTGTCGAGTGACCCCACAGCAAGCAGCTTGCTATGGGGGCACCCGAGCTGAGCTGCAGCTCCGTGTGTGCATTCAGAAACTGAGCTGCCATTCAGTCCCGCCCCATCTCTCCCCTGATTGGCTAACTGACTTTGATTGACAGTCGCTGGAGCCAATGGCGCCACTGCTGTGTCTCAGCCAAGTAGGGGCGAGAGTCCCGGATGGCCGAGGGACTCATGGACATCGCTGGACAGAGTGGGGGGTTCAGGTAAGTATTAGGGGGTGCTGGGGGCGGGGGGGGGGCTGCTAAATACAGAAGGCTTTTTATTTTGATGCATATAATGCATTAAGAAAAAAAACATTTTGTCTTAACAACTCCTTGAAGTTAGAAGCTGATTGGCTACCATGCACAGTTGCACCAGATTTTGCACTCTCTGGTTTTAGTAAATCAACCCTAAACGGTCCTCATTTAGGTGTTAAAATTCAAAGGCGTGCACAGGTAGCTGACAGGTGCGGACGCAGCGAGCGCTACCAAGTACAGGCAGCCGTTTCCATAAATGCCATATTGCCTACTCCTCCATCTACCCACCAATTGAGTGAATTAGTCTCCTGTTGGTTGATTGTCACCTAATTACAGCTCTAGACGGTTAGAGCACCGTGCCTTTTGTTTTCCCCTCTGACCCTGAACCCGAGCAGATGGGAAAGGAATCATTCCCTGCGGACTCGCCTTTAGCTACAAATTCCTGCTGTAATAAGGCTCCTCCGTCTTCCATTCTACAGAACTGACCAGACTGGTTTGTCCGGGAGCTGAAGGAGCTCACAGTGTGCGTTTCCCAATCTGCTGCAATTCCCCCCCCCCCCCCCCCCCCAGTATGGTGCTCACCAAATAAACAGACACAATCAGCAACAATATACTGTATACAGTACCTTCCAAAAGTATTCACGCCCCTTGCAAAGATCTGTTTCTTCTTTAACACGAATCTTTCTGTTGATAAAAAAAAAATAGTAAAATGAAATTTTACCCTCCTCTATGTTATATAATCAGTACATGTACACAGGTTCGTTTATAGTCCTTTCTAGGCAGTTGAGTTTAGAGGCTTTTTTTTTTTTTTGTAACGCAAAAAAATGAGTTCAGAAGGTGAGTTTAGAGGCATTTCAAGCGCCAAATGCTTCTAAATGCCGCTAAAAGCAGTAACTCGTGTTTAGCCACGTTTCATTTACAGGCGTTTTTCAATTTTGGCTATTTTGAAAAAAAAAAATATATATATTTTTTTTGTTTATAAACGCTTCTAAATGCAAACGAGATAAAACCCCGCTAAACGCAGCATGTAAACGCGGCAAAACGAACGTTATTTTAAACGCGGGTTACTATCTGTCAAGTTAAATCGTTCAGGAGAGGTTGTAAAAATGTCCCATGTACATGATTAGAAGGAATGAAAACATCCCTTGTGACAGTAATAGTCAGCGAAAGGTCCTCTTTATGGAGGGGTCTGAGGTCTATAAGACCCCAAAAATCCCTCCTTTGCACTTAAAAGTATTCAAAACACCAAAATCTGCATTTTGGAATACTGGGGAATTTGTTTTAAATCTGCGCCATTGGCAGCCGAGTCATTCGGAAGTGATGTTATGACATCGCTTCCGGGTTAATAGATCGGAGACCCGATCTAAGCCAATTGCGGCTTCGATCGGGTCTTCGGCCAGCCGGTGGATGTGTCGTCTGGTCGCTCGGGCCTCCCGGGTGGGCGGGGAGAGCCTGGGAGAGCCACGGAAGGCGGCGGTAGGGGGGGACGGGACGGACATCACCTCCCACTCCTTAAGATGACTGCCCAGCAGCTTTATATTATATACATGTGTATGCCCGCCCAAGCGTACGACTTTCTTTACTTCGCTGCTATGGGCTCCAGCCCCAGATCTTTTGTAGACCTAGCAACGCCCCTGCACAAGAACTAACCGCTATCTCCTACAGGGGCGGATCCAGAGTCTAGTCTCGGGAGGGGCACTGCCAGAAAATATATTTTTTTGGGGTACACCTATCGGGGAAATGGCTGGTGTTGGCGCTTCAATCATCACGGCACCATGGTTGTTATGGTGTCAGGATGATTGAAGCGCATTATTACTATTATTACATTGTTATAAAAAATTAAATAGTTTAACTCACCATAATGCAGAATCAGTGGGAGCTCCGAGTGTGTCACTTGCCACGTCGCTTGTCACCAGATGCAGATTGTCACTTGCCACATGTTGCGGATTGTCATTTGCCACGTCGCCTGTCACCAGATGAAGATTGTCACTTGCCACCTGCTAAGGTGGTCTCTTGTGTCCCAGAGACAGGCAACAGAGAGATGATGTAATCTCTCTGCTGCCGCAGCTGCCTTCATGGTGAGGGGGGAACTGCAGGGATGCAGGGCAGGCGCCAGGCGGTGAGAGATGATGTCATCTCTCTGCTCCCCTGCCCGCCGGCTCCCTGATTGGCCAGCAGCCCACAAACACATCGAGCGGCACATCTCACCAACTGAGCCGCCGGGCCAGCCCGCTGTCCAGTGGCGTCACTAGGGTCTGTGTCACCCGGTGCCGAAAAAATTGGTGTCACCCCCCTCCTCCACCAACTACCTCAGTACAGACCCCCCTCCACTAACTACAGACCCCAATCCATCAATATAGCCCCCCTCCCTCAGTACAGACCCCCTTCTATCACGATAGGCCCCCCCACTAAGTACAGACTCCCCTCCCTCAGTACAGACTCCCCTCCCTCAGTACAGACTCCCCTCCCTCAGTACAGACCCCCCTCCCTCAGTACAGACCCCCCTCCATCAGTACAGACCCCCGCTCAGTGCAGACCCCCCTTCCTCAGTATGGACCCCCACTAAGTACTGACCCCCTCCCTCAGTACAGACTCCCCTCCCTTATTGAAGACCCCCCATCAGTACAGACACCCTCCCCCAGTGCAGAGTCTGTAGACGCCCCTTCATCAGTATCAACCTTCCACCTCAGTGCAGACCCCCCCATCAGAACATACACCCCCCCTTAGTGCTGACCCCCATCAGTATGGAATCCCCCTCTCAGTGCAGACCCCCCCCCCCCATTAGTATAGAATCCCCCCTCAGTTCAGACTTCCCCATCAGTATAGAATCCCCCCTCAGTGCAGGCCCCCATCAGTATAAAATCCCCCCCTCAGTGCCAACCCCCATTAGTATAGAACCCCCCTCAGTGCAAACCCCCATCAGTATAAAATCCACCCTCAGTGCCAACCCCCATTAGTATAGAATACCCCCTCAGTGCAGAGCCCCCATTAGTATAGAATCCCCACTCAGTGCAGAGCCCCTATTAGTATAGAATCCCCCCCTCAGTGCAGAGCCCCCATTATTATAGAATCTCCCCTCAGTGCAGAGCCCCCCATTAGTATAGAATCCCCCCTCAGTGCAGAGCCCCCCATTAGTATAGAATCCCCCCTCAGTGCAGAGCCCCCCATTAGTATAGAATCCCCCCTCAGTGCAGAACCCCCATTAGTATAGAATCCCCCATTAGTATAGAATCCCCCTCAGTGCAGAGCCCCCATTAGCATAGAATCCCCCCTCAGTGCAGAGCCCCCCATTGGTATAGAATCCCCCCTCAGTGCAGAGCCCCCATTAGTATAGAACCCCCCTCAGTGCAGAACCCCCATTAATATAGAATCCCCCCTCAGTGCAGAACCCCCATTAATATATAATCCCCCCTGCACATGTCAACCCACATATACATAAAGTTTACAGATCTCAGAACAGCGCGGACAGATACACACAGCCATGTGTCCCTCGGGCTCCTCCTCCTGTGTGGATGTAAACAGAAAGGAGGGGGAGGCGGCTTCAGTCCGCTGCGCTGAGGGACACAGCGCAAGACCCGAGGAGCAGATCAGGTCAGCGGGCGGTGTTAGCGGTGCGTGCCGCTACCTACGGGTGTCACCCCTCTGGTGGGTGTCACCCGGGTGCGGACTGCACCCCCCACACCCACCTAACAACATCACTGCCGCTGTCTCTCTCCTGCGGAGCCGCCCGGCGGCTCTCTCACCTATGGAGCCGCCCCGTGGCTCTCTCACACTCACCCGCATTTCTTGGAGGGGGCAATTGCCCCGTTGCCCCCCCCCCCGGATCCGCCCCTGATCTCCTATGCCAGAGGTGGCGAACCTTGGCACCCCAGATGTTTTGGAAATACATTTCCCATGATGCTCGACTACACTGCAGAGTGCATCAGCATAATGGGAAATGTAGTTCCAAAACATCTGGGGGTGCCGAGGTTCGCCACCACTGTCCTATCCAAAGACCGACGTACACCTACGGCGTTTGCGCAGGAGAGCCAACCTGCCACAATATAATGAGGGCGGCTGGTCAGCAAGAGGTTAAAGATGTTATTAGAATGTTGATGAGGGGGGAGGGGGGACCAGAGAAGGCAAAATATATTCCAATGGGGACACCTGTTCTGAAAATTGAATACCTACCTTTCTGTAATTTTCCTTTCCTACTGCCTATCCTTGGCAGCATACGCATATGCATGGTTGGTTGCTCCGCCCCCAGCCAACCCACAGGGCCATTATAACTCTATAAAAGAGAGCGATGCCCCCCCCCGCCTGCCTCCATTCTCGTAACTAGACTCAATTCAGCAACAAAAAATAGAACAAGGGAAGGGAATATGCTGCCAACAGATTTGCTGTATATCGGCAGCCCTTTCCTCAAGTGCTGCATCTGAGTGAGGAAAGGAGAGCCGATAACTGGCAAGGCTCTCAGTACATTCTTTACACTGATAATCAGTGCTCATCAGTGCAGCCTCATTAGCGCACATCAGTGCAACCTCATTAGCACACATCAGTGCAGCCTATCAGTGCTCATCAGTGCAGCCTCATTAGCGCACATCAGTGCAGCCTATCAGTGCTCATCAGTGCAGCCTCATTGGCGCACATCAGTGCAGCCTATCAGTGCTCATCAGTGCAGCCTCATTGGCGCACATCAGTGTAGCCTATCAGTGCTCATCAGTGCAGCCTCATTGGCGCACATCAGTGCAGCCTATCAATGCTCATCAGTGCAGCCTCATTAGCGCACATCAGTGCAGCCTCTTCAGCGCACATCAGTGCAGGCTTTCAGTGCTCATCAGTACAGCCTCATTAGCGTACATCAGTGCAGCCTCTTCAGCGCACATCAGTGTGCAGCCTTTCAGTGCCCATCAGTGCAGCCTATCAGTGCTCATTAGTGCAGCCTCATTAGCGTACATCAGTGCAGCCTCTTTAGCGCACATCAGTGTGCAGCCTTTCAGTGCCCATCAGTGCAGCCTATCAGTGCTCATCAGCGCAGCCTCATTGGCGCACATCTATTCTGTTCTGTTCTTTTATTTTCTATTCTATTCAAATTTATTCTATTCGTATTTCAGAAGGTTATATTCTATCTATTTTATTCTATTCTAAACTTTTCCATTCTATGCTATTCTTTTTTTAATATTATATTCTAATTGAAATTTGACATTTTAGAAGATTATATTCTTTCTATTTTATTCTTTTTTTTATTCTATTCTATTCCTTTATTTTCTATTCAATTTGGGCAGCACAGTGGTGTAGTGGTTAGCACGTTCACCAAGCAGCAATAGGGTTGCTGGTTCAAATCCCAACCATGGCACCATCTGCCTGGAGTTTGCATGTTCTCCCTGTGCCTACATGAGTTTCCTCTGGGTACTCTGGTTTCCTACCACACCCCAAAGACATGCTGGTAGGTTATTTAGACCCTGTCTAAAAAAATTGGCCATAATATGTGTATATGTTTGTAAGCGCATCGGTACCCTATGGGGTAAAGGACTGCGCTATGCTGCAGATTGGCACCGGTGGCAAAAAGCACCCTGAGGGGATTCAGTTCGCATAGGTAGCGCTATACCAGTCACTCATTCATTCGATTCTGTTCTTTTATTTTCTATTCTATTTTGTTCTATTTTAATCAATTCTTTTCTATTTTATACTTTTATTTTTTATAATATTCCTTTATTTTCTATTCTATTTTTTTCTATTATTTATTTACTATTCTGGTCTGTTTTACTCTATTATATTCTATTCTTTTATTTTCTACTATATTCTTTTCTGTTCTGTTCCTTTTTATTTTCTATTTTATTCTCTTCTGAAATTCGAATTTGATTCGAAAACTATCTGAATTCCCTCTGAAATTTTTGTTTCGTTATTTCAGATTCGTTTAAATTCGTTACTATTGTAATTTCGAAATTCGGATACATCTGAATTCCCGAAAAAACTGAAAATTAGTCCAAATTTAGACTCGGAATGTCTAGTGACAACCCCCCCAGTTGCATTTTTGTCACAGGGACAGGAAGTGAAAAGTAACAATCTCTAATTGTAGTCACAGATAATAGCACAAGGGTGTAACAGCTCTTTTTTATTCTCTTTTGTGTTTAGTGTCTAGTCTGCAGGTCCCCCCTATGATATTTAACATGAAGGTATACAATGTAAGAATACTGCAAATATAAACCATGGATAATGCTGCACTACTTTTAAATACTGTACAAATCCTGAGCCGATACAATGTTTAAAAATATAGAAATATAGATTTTTATTTTCTTTGTTCTGCTCTCAGGAGAAACTTGATAGCTGCTGGCCTATGAATGCCCTTCAGTTTATAAAGATGGCTCCATTCATCTTATAATAATCTGACTGTATTGATCCGACCCGGGGATGTCTCCCTCCGCAGTGTGCTGGTTGCAGAGACACTCAATGACTGGAACGTTACATTGGATACATAGAATAACAGTTTTGGATTAAGTGTCAAGTTAAAAATGTAACACCTTCTATCTTCTAGAACATCTCCGCTCATTCATTATAAAAATAGAAACGTATATATATCTTTAGACTTTTGAAGTATATTTTGTATCCAAAGGAGAAATATTAAAATGTGCTGTGTTGATGTAGATTAACACAACCCCCTAGTTGCTGTACATATGCTGGTATTACGTCATCAGCTATACATTGTTTTCTCTGTGGCAATATGTAACATGACTATCTCATCGGAGACAACAGATATGGATAAAGGAAAGACTTATTGCATCTTGCTGTGGACAGGCCTTCGTGTCTTATGTGCAAGATGTGAGTATTTTCACCGGGTAAGGGGCAAGGGATACTTCAAGAACCTGTAAAGTAGACACGTGCAATTCGTTTAGTTCCGAATTTGTTTTTTAACAAATTTTGACAAATTCATTAATTTCCGAAACTCTGAATTTAGAATTTCCGAATATCCGAATTTTTACATTTCAGAATTTTCGAAATTTTGGAATTTCGGAAATTCGAAAATGTGAAAATTTCAGAAATTGGAAAATTCTATATTTCAGAAATTAAAAATGTCAGAAATTCAGAATTTGGAAATTTTGGAAATTCAAAATTTTGAAAATTCGAAATTCGGAAATTTGAAATTCGAAAATGCGGAAATTCGGAAATTCAGAATTCGAAAATTAGAAATTTGAAATTCGAAATTCAGAAAATTCGGAAATGGGAAAATCCGAATTCTGAATTTCCGAATTTCTGAATTTCCGAATTTTTGAATTTTCGAATTTCTGAAAAAAAGCAAAAAAAACTAATAAAATGAAGACAAAAATGAATTAATTTTTGTCAGTGCATATGTCTACTGTAAAGGCATAATGGCATGAGATGGGTAAATATAAGCAAATTAGTTTCAGTTTTGAAAATGGATAGGTCCAACGCTGCATTTGTCCCCCGCCGGTTCTAAACTTGAGAACCAAGTGATCAAACCCCACAGATCGCTTCATTTTTTATAGATCCCTGAGCAGAGAGCTGGTGACTGTTACCGCTGTCTGCTCTGCCCCCCCCCCTCCCCGAGCTCACTGGAGCGCTGGGCGGTGGAGGGGCAGGAGCGACTGACTCTTAGATTCTTAGCGGCTCGCTGAGAAGCTAAGCTTGGGTGCCAGTCTAGGCATATGGCCAGATCCCGAACATATGGTCATGATGTTTCCCGAGCCTGGACTGGCTCTGTGATGTCAGCCAACACAAACTGAAAACAGGTCAAAGGAGTGCAGAAAGAACTGCACTCCTGTGATCCACAGGAGACGTACAACCAAACATGATTTACCCGTACTTCTTCTTAAGGCTATGTTCACACTGATCCGACATGGAAGTTGCATGACATCTGATCTGACTTTGCTCTGCGACTTCAGGTTTGACTTCCATGCGACTTCAATGAACAGGATGCGATTTTGATCCAACTTTGAGATGATTGAGACCTGTACTTTGACCAATCAAAACAATTCCTTTGGCTCTGGTATAGATAAAACCTCACGCCAAATTTATTAAAAAAAAAAAAAAAATGGCGGGGGCTCCCCCCCCAATCCATACCAGGCCCTTTGGGTCGAATATGAATCTTGAGGGGCAACCCCATGCCAAAATTAAAAAAAAAAATGTGTTGGGTCCCCTCAAATCCATGCCAGACCCTTTGATCTCCGCTCTAGTATAAATTTTAAGGGTAAACCCCATGGCAAAAAAAACACGTGGGCCCCCCCCTAAAATATATACTAGAGCCTTATCTGAGTATGCAGCCCAGCAGATCAGGAAAGGCTCGCTCGCCCCCCGACCCATACCAGGCCACATGCCCTCCACATGGGGGGTGGGTGCTTTGGGGCAGGGGGGCTTTGCCTCCCTCTCACCCCAAAGCATCTTGTTGATGGGGACAAGAGCCTTTTCTCCCAAACCCTAGCCGGTTGTTGTGGGAGTCTGCAGGCAGGGGGCTTATGGAATCTGGAAGCCCCCTTTAAGAAAGGAGGCCCCCGGATCCTGGTCCCCTCTATGTAAATGAGTATGGGGTACATTGTACCCTACCTATTCACCAAAAAAAAAAAGCAGGGTAGTGTTAGAAAAAACAAGAGACGGTTATTGACAAGTCCTTTATTAAAAATTAAGAATGTCCTCCATCGTATCTCCAACGTTAATCACAATGTCTTTCTCTGCTTAATCCGCCAATGTCTTCTTTCTCCGCTTCCTTCACCAATGTCTTCTTTCTCCGCTTCCTTCTCTGATGTCTTCTTTCTTTGCTTCCTTCTCTGATGTCTTCTTTCTCTGCTTCCTTCTCTGATGTCTTCTTTCTCCGCTTCCTTCTCTAATGTCTTCTTTCTCTGCTTCCTTCTCTGATGTCTTCTTTCTCCGCTTCCTTCTCCGATGTCTTCTTTCTCCGCTTCCTTCTCCGATGTCTTCTTTCTCTGCTTCCTCCGCTGAAGTCTTCTTTGTCCACTTCCTACGCCAATGTCTTCTTCCTCCACCTCTGCTGCTGCTGCCGACCTGCTGAAAATTAAAAAATGCTCCTCCACCGATGCATTCCGTCTATGACGTCACAAGGGGGCGGGGGTCTCAGAGTGACATCACCGCATGGCCACGCACCATAGCTATATAAGAACTGCCAGACACCGGAGCTCACAGAAAGGCAGGAGCCTGCGTTGGAGGAGGATCGTTTTTTTAAAAATTTTCAGCGAGTCGGCGGCAGAGGAAGTGGAGAAAGAAGAGATCAGTGAAGGAACCAGAGAAAGAAGACATCGGTGGAGGAACCAGAGAAAGAAGACATCGGTGGAGGAACCAGAGAAAGAAGACATCGGTGGAGGAACCAGAGAAAGAAGACATCGGTGGAGGAACCAGAGAAAGAAGACATCGGTGGAGGAACCAGAGAAAGAAGACATCGGTGGAGGAACCAGAGAAAGAAGACATCGGTGGAGGAACCAGAGAAAGAAGACATCGGTGGAGGAACCAGAGAAAGAAGACATTGGTGGAGCAACTGGAGAAAGAAGACATTGGTGGAGGAAGCGGAGAAAGAAGACATTGGTGGAGGAACTAGAGAAAGAAGACATCGGTGGAGGAGCCAGAGAAAGAAGACATTGGTGGAGGAACTAGAGAAAGATTACATTGATGGAGCAACTGGAGAAAGAAGACATTGGTGGAGGAAGCGGAGAAAGAAGACATTGGTGGAGGAACCAGAGAAAGAAGACATTGGTGGAGGAACTAGAGAAAGAAGACATTGGTGGAGGAACTAGAGAAAGAAGACATTGGTGGAGGAACTAGAGAAAGAAGACATTGGTGGAGCAACTGGAGAAAGAAGACATTGGTGGAGGAAGCGGAGAAAGAAGACATTGGTGGAGGACATGGAGAAAGAAGACTTAGCAGAGGACATGGAGTAGGAAGACATTGTGATTCACGTTGGATCTACGGGGGGGGACATTCTTCATTTTTAATAGAGGACTTGACAAAAACCGTCTCTTGTTTTTTGTAACACTACACTGCTTTTTTTTGGTGAATAGGTACCCCAAACTCATTCACCTAGGGGGGCCCAGATACGGGGGCCCCCTTTCTTAAATAAGAATTACCTGGCCAGCTTAGATGTACAAAGTGCTTAGTGGAGCTTCTGTTTAGTATTCTTGAATAATGTACCTCTCCAGTGCTTTTACCTGCTCTGTGCCCTCCGGCTGTATTCTACAAGTGAGCTCCCTGATAAATTGTCCACGTACTCAGCTAACGTATAGATTAAAGGCCTCGCTTTCGTCTGAGGCGGCCTGTCACCGAAACGCATTGCATTGTGTAGCTCTGAGGGGTTCTGATTTAGGTCGTGGTGAAAAGCACTACAGCAACATCAATCTCTTCTCTCTTCCCACAAGAAATGTTTTTCAACAATCCCTCCAGCCTTCATTAATCTTTGGAGGGGGGCGGAGGGGGTAAATACACTAATCGTTTAATGCAGTGGGAAATTTGGGATAAAAAAACTAAAAAAAAAAAAAAAAATTAACCCTGTTGTGGTCAAGTAAACATAAGAGACGTGTCTGTAAAAATGACGAGGTTAAAGGAGGACTATAATAATAGTGTGTGATTGTGGGGGGACATTAGAGTGTAAGCTCCTCTGATACAGAGACTGATGTGACTGGCTCAGTGATCTTTGTACAGCACTGCGGTATATGTCAGAGATATATAAATGTATAATAATGATAGTGTGTGACTGTGGGGGGACATTAGAGTGTAAGCTCCTCTGGTACAGAGACTGATGTGACTGGCTCAGTGTTCTCTGTACAGCACTTCGGTATATGTCAGAGTGATATAATTGTATAATAACAATAGTGTGTGACTGGGGGGGGGGGGGGTTTATAAAAGTGTAAGCTCCTCTGGTGCAGAGACTGATATGAAATGTGAATTATAACATTTATATAATTAATTCCAGCAGAGATTATATGATCTTTAAAAGAATGGAGCAAAGTTTTATAAATCATTTCATTAAACCTTTATAAGCTGCTGTGCATCCGCAAAAGCATATTTTTAATAAATAATAATGTCGAACATTTGGACATGACAGGGTCTCTTTAAATTTGATCCTGAAATGCCCTGTGGAGTTCTCCTTTAATATACAGGCTGAGTATTCTCTATCGTCACTTGACAGCTGCAGAATTTTTGCAAACCTAATGAGAGAAAGAGAGATCTTCCGATGGTGGTTCACATATTGCAACTAAATGATTTCTTCATTCTCTCTCTCTCTCTCTCTGTTTGCTTCTCCTGTAAGCTGCTGATTTAGTGCCTGAAAAATGAAGATGAGGGTGAAAGACCAAAGCCGTGTCCCCGGGGAGGTGAGAAATGGACTGAAGGTACTCCCAAAACAAAACTATTTCCCCGGCAGAGTCTGACCCCCCGACCCCCAGAGACCTCCTCCTCATCCTGAATCTCATACTTCAAGGGTCAGTGTGTCTCCCCCTCACAAAAAAAAATAATATGCATGTCCCTGAAAAAGGCCTGATTTATGATTCAGACTTTTATGAGTGCAACACAAATTCTTGAAAGCCTTGTCTTTCAGACTGTGGCCATATTTTTTCTGGCTCATAGGGGATACATCAATAAAGGGCTGCGATGAATAATGTTTACTTATCCTTGTTTGTTTGAGAGGGAGGAGAAATTAGACACACTTGTGTACGTACATACATTTTACTGATTTTTACCTGATTTATATAGCTCTGAAATATACCGCAGGGCTGTACAGAGAACACAGAGCCAGTCACATCAGTCTCTGTACCAGAAGAGCTTAACTCTAATGTCCCCCTACAGTCACACACTATTATTATTATTATTATTATTATTATACATTGATATAGCTCTGACATATACCGAAGTGCTGTACAGAGGACACTGAGTCAGGCACATCAGTCTCTGCACCAGAGGAGCTTACACTCTAATGTCCCCCCACAGTCACAAACTATTATACATTTATACAGTGGGGGGGAAATAATTATTTGATCCCCTGCAGATTTTGTACGTTTGACCACAAAGAAATGAATGGTCTATAATTTTTATCATAGGTGTATTTTATATGATAGAGACAGAATATCAACCAAAAATCCAGAAAAAAACATACATGATACAAATGTTATAAACTGAGTTGAAGTTCAGGGAGTAAAATAAGTATTTGATCCTCTATCAATCAACAATAATTCTGGCTCCCACAGACTGGCTATAGTAGGCCCTCATGTTGTACACAGATTAGTCCTGTCAATGTAAGAAGGAGCTCCCAATGACAACTCGTTATGTGTATAAAAGACACCTGTCCACAGAATCTCTTTCTTCCATTCCAACCTCCCCATCATGGGGAAGACCAAAGAGCTGTCAGAGGATGTCAGGGACAAGATTGTAGATCTGCACAAGGCTGGAATGGGCTACAAGACCATCAGCATAGAAGCTTGGTGAGAAGGAGACAATTCGCAAATGGAAGAAATACAAAATAACCATTAATCACCCTCGGTTTGGAGCTCCATGCAAGATTTGGCCTTATAAGGTGAGGATGATGATGAGAAAAGTGAGGGATCAGCCCAGAACTACACGGGAGGAGCTTGTGAATGATCTCAAGGCAGTCACCAAACAAACCGCTGCCATGTATTGAAATCCTGCAGCACCCGCAAGGTCCCCCTCCTCAAGAAGACACATGTACAGGCCCATCTGAAGTTTCCCAATGAACATCTAAATGATTCAAAGAAGGATTGGGAGAAAGTGCTGTAGTCAGATGAGACCAAAATTGAGCTCTTTGGCATTAACTCGACTCGCCGTGTTTGGAGGAAGAAAAATGCTGACTATGACCCTAAGAACACCATCCCTACAGTCCAGCACGGAGGTGGAAACATGAGGCTTTGGGGTTTCTCTGCTAAAGTTACAGACTGACTTTGCCGCATTGAGGGGCCAATGGACGGGGCCATGTATTGTAAAATCTTAGATGGGAACCTTCTTCCCTCAGCCAGAACGCTGGAGATGGGTCATGGATGGGTCTTCCAGCATGACAATGACCAAAAACATACCGTCAAGGCAACAAAGGAGCGGCTCAAAAAGAAGCACATTAACGTCATGGAGTGGCCTAGCCAGTCTCTAGACCTTAATCCTATAGAAAATTTATGGAGGGAGCTGAAACCTCAAGTTGTCAAGAGACATCCAAGAAACCTTAAGGATTTAGAGACGATCTGTAAGGCTGGGTTCACACCTATGCGAATTGGATGCGCATCCAATTCGCATAGCAGGAGAATGTGACCGCCTCCCTCTGAAGCCACTTCACATATCTCCGAGGCGGCTGCGGAGAGCAATGCACAGAAACGCTGTGCATCTTTGGCTCTGTTTCAGGGTCAAATTCAGGCAAAGATTGGTCCCTGAAATGGAGAACAGGGACGCACATCGTTCCTGTGCGACCCGCGGCCGGTTTAGGTGTGAACCGAGCCTAAAGAAGAGTGGACCAAAATCCCTCCTGAGATGTGTGCAAACCTGGTCACCAACTACAAGAAACGTCTGACCTCTGTGATCACCAACAAGGGTTTCTCCACCAACTACTAAGTCATGTTTTCCTTGGGGGAAAAAAAATTCTCACTGAACTGTAACTCAATTTATAACATTTGTATTGTGTTTTTTCTGGATTGTTGGTTGATATTCTGTCTCTATCATATAAAATACACCTATGATAAAAATCATAGACCCTTCATTTCTTTGTAAGTGGGCAAACTTACAAAATCTGCAGGGGATTGAATCATTATTTTGCCCACTGTATAGCTCTGACATATACCGCAGTGCTGTAGAGAAAACCCTGAGCCAGTCACATCAGTCTCTGTACCAGAGGAGCTTACACTTTAATGTCCCCTCACAGTCACACACTATTATAATTATACATTTACAGAATCTCACAAAAGTGATTACACCCGTCACATATTTGTAAATATTTTCTTCTATCTTTTCATGTGACAACACTGAAGAAATGACACTTGTCTACAATGTAAAGTAGTGAGTGTACAGCTTGTATAACAGTGTAAATTTGCTGTCCCCTCAAAATAACTCAACACACAGCCATTAATGTCTAAACCGCTGGCAACAAAAGTCAGTACACCCCTAAGTGAAAATATCCAAATTCGGCCCTATTAGCCATTTTCCCTCCCCGGTGTCATGTGACTCGTTAGTGTTACAAGGTCTCAGGTGTGTATGGGGAGCAGGTGTGTTAAATTTGGTGTTATCGCTCTCACTCTCTCATACTGGTCACTGGAAGTTCAACATGGCACCTCATGGCAAAGAACTCTCTGAGGATCTGAAAAAAAGAATTGTTGCTCTACATAAAGATGGTCTAGGCTATAAGAAGATTGCCAAGACCCTGAAACTGATCTGCAGCACGGTGGCCAAGACCATACAGCGGTATAACAGGACAGGTTCCACTCAGAACAGGCCTCGCCATGGTCCACCAAAGAAGTTGAGGTCACGTGCTCAGCGTCATATCCAGAGGTTGTCTTTGGGAAATAGACGTATGAGTGCTGCCAGCATTGCTGCAGAGGTTGTAGGGGAGGGGGGGGTCAGCCTGTCAGTGCTCAGACCATACACCGCACACTGCATCAAATTGGTCTGCATGGCTGTCATCCTAGAAGGAAGACTCTTCTAAAGATGATGCTTAAGAAAGCCTGCAAACAGTTTGCTGAAAACAAGCAGACTAAGGACATGGATTACTGGAACCATGTCCTGTGGTCTGATGAGACCAAGATAAACGTATTTGGTTCAGATGGTGACAAGCCTGTGTGGCGGCAACCAGGTGAGGAGGACAAAGATAAGTGTGTCTTGTCTACAGTCAAGCATGGTGGTGGGAGTGTCATGGTCTGGGGCTGCATGAGAGCTGCCGGCACTGGGGAGCTACAGATCAATGAGGGAACCATGAATGCCAACATGTACTGTGACCTACTGAAGCAGAGCATGATCCCCTCCCTTCAGAGACTGGGCCGCAGGGCAGTATTCCAACATGATAACGACCCCAAACACACCTCCAAGACCACCACTGCCTTGCTAAAGAAGCTGAGGGTAAAGGTGATGGACTGGCCAAGCATGTCTCCAGACCTAAACCCTATTGATCATCTGTGGGACATCCTCAAACGGAAGGTGGAGAAGCGCAAGGTCTCTAACATCCACCAGCTCTGTGATGTCATCATGGAGGAGGGGAAGAGGACTCCAGTGACAACCTGTGAAGCTCTGGTGACCTCCATGCCCAAGAGGGTTAAAGCAGTGCTGGAAAATAATGGTGGCCACACAAAATATTGACACTTTGGGCCCAATTTGGACATTTTCACTTAGGGGTGTACTGACTTTTGTTGCCAGTGGTTTAGACATTAATGGCTGTGTGTTGAGTTATTTTGAGGGGACAGCAAATTTACACTGTTATACAAGCTGTACACTCACTACTACAGCTAAACACAGTGTGTGAATGGGGCCATAGGAAAGCATTGTGTGCTTTTAGCTGTGGTAAAAAACTAGAAAATCCACAGCTAAAAGCACCATTCTATCCGTCCGTGTGAAAGGGGCCTTACATTGTAGCAAAGTGTCATTTCTTCAGTGTTGTCACATAAAAAGATAGAAGAAAATATTTACAAAAATGTGACTGAGGGGTGTACTCACTTTTAGGAGATGCTGTATGTGCCACTTTGTGTTGGTCTATCACATAAAATCCCAATAAAATACATTTACATTTTTGGATGTAACATGACAAAATGTGGAAAATTTCAAGGTGTATGAATACTTTTTCAAGGCACTGTAATCAGAGCCATTAGATAGATCTAGCTCTGTATCACCTCAATACATGATATAATCTGCGTTTTCTTGTGCATAGTCCTATATTCTGTATTGTAGTTAGGTATTGGTGGTGGTAGAAGATAAAAGCGCTCAGTGATTACTCCAGTGTAAATGGCGCTGATCTCTGTAGCGGCTCTGAATCCCCCTCGGAGGATCAGGACAATTTTTCTTCCACAAGTGATTATTGGACTGTTCTCTTCAACACTTTCTATGATTTACCGTTCCCGTTTAACCTTGTGATGTTTACTCTGCAGCTCCTCTAATTGTGTCCCGATGTGACACTTGACTTGTTCCCTTTGGTCTGGACTCACAATGAACATGGAGGCCGCTGGGGGAGACTTTGTCAGAATAATGACAGTTAGGTCGGGGGAGTGTTTATTAGAACAACCCCGGAGACCCGTAACTCCATTGTGTATAGAATGCGGGACTTAAATGTGATGATTATTGTACTGTATGTTGCCAGCCCTCAGGGATATCCTTTCACCAGACCATTAATTTCAACAAATATCTTACCATAATATTATATATGTGTTTAATATACTTTACACTGTCATTTACCTGTGAAAGCCCATCTGCTTCCTGGACTGAGATGCCGACTCAGAGATGACACAATCATGTAAATCCTGGTGGCTGTGTGCACAAATTTCTGACACAGATCATTCCCTTCTGCACCCTCTAACAATGTGACCTGCTACAAAGTTACAATGTTGCAGCCTCTCACCTTGTGACTCTACAAAGTTACAATGTTGCAGCCTCTCACCTTGTGACTGTCTACAAAGTTACAATGTTGCAGCCTCTCACCTTGTGACTCTACAAAGTTACAATGTTGCAGCCTCTCACCTTGTGACTCCCTACAAAGTTACAATGTTGCAGCCTCTCACCTTGTGACTCCCTACAAAGTTACAATGTTGCAGCCTCTCACCTTGTGACTCTACAAAGTTACAATGTTGCAGCCTCTCATCTTGTGACTCTCTACAAAGTTACAATGTTGCAGCCTCTCACCTTGTGAGTGGATACAAAGTTACAATGTTGCAGCCTCTTACCTTGTGACTCTACAAAGTTACAATGTTGGAGCCTCTCACCTTGTGACTCTCTACAAAGTTACAATGTTGCAGCCTCTCACCTTGTGACTCCCTACAAAGTTACAATGTTGCAGCCTCTCACCTTGTGAGTGGATACAAAGTTACAATGTTGCAGCCTCTCACCTTGTGACTCTCTACAAAGTTACAATGTTGCAGCCTCTCACCTTGTGACTCTCTACAAGGTTACAATGTTGCAGCCTCTCACCTTGTGACTCTCTACAAAGTTACAATGTTGCAGCCTCTCACCTTGTGACTGATTACAAAGTTACAATGTTGCAGCCTCTCACCTTGTGACTCTCTACAAAGTTACAATGTTGCAGCCTCTCACCTTGTGACTGATTACAAAGTTACAATGTTGCAGCCTCTCACCTTGTGACTCTCTACAAAGTTACAATGTTGCAGCCTCTCACCTTGTGACTGATTACAAAGTTACAATGTTGCAGCCTCTCACCTTGTGACTCTCTACAAAGTTACAATGTTGCAGCCTCTCACCTTGTGACTGATTACAAAGTTACAATGTTGCAGCCTCTCACCTTGTGACTGATTACAAAGTTACAATGTTGATTTGCTACCTGGTAGTAGTAGGGGAGAGGAGACTTAGGGAATGCATCCTCTTGGCTGCAGCAGACTGATGACATCATCTCTGCCCAGGCAGAGTCACTGACTGCGGCTGAAGCTTGACTTTTAAATCATGAATGATGGAGCTTTTCTTAAAAGTCATACTTTGGCTGGTCAGGAATTTATTAATGCAGACTTGTATGTTGACTGAAAGTCAACTTCATAAATATGCATGCACACTGCAATCTCTATTGATTTCCATGGGGAGTTTGTGCACCACTCGCAGCAGCGGAGTACAAAGCTGACATGTGTTGCAGCAAGCAGGCTGCACAGCAAAGGTTTAGCAGGATGAAAACACAGACAAATCCTTTGTTTCCAGATAGCTGGATTTGAACCAGATATGCATCCAATTCCAAGGTAGTGTTAGTAACATACCTGATGTATATCCAATATGTCCCCCTCAGAATATGCAAGCAAAACAAAATGTTCTCTTTTTAACTATTAAAATGACCTAAACAAATCTTGGAGCGTCTGCTTTTCCTATGACATGCAGGTATTTTCATGACTGATATAATGTTGATATAAACAGCCCAATAAATTACAATGTCTCTATTGCACTTTTGTGCTGATCTTCCTAATGATCCATTTTTTTGCAGGGAGAAATCTCCAGATTCTCAGTTGTAAAGTGACCAATCAGGATCCCCCATACTGACTCTGCCAAAGGTAGGCAACAACTTTACATGAAGCTGATATATCTGAATGCCTATGTTTGTTACAATGTAAATGAATCACACCAGTTATATTATTATCAGAAGAAAACATACACATCCCTCTCTGTACACACTTCCTCTAAAAGAATAAAAGGTGCCAATAATGTAATTCTTTTTTTTTTTTCATTCAGCATTGTCTCTCAAAACTGGTTCATATCCACCTCTGTACCTTTTTATAATTCACTTGATAGAAGGTCTACAACCTGTTTTGTGATTGGGTGCCTTCCCTGACAGATAACCAGTTTTAGCCAATCACAAAACAAATAAGTAATGACACAACCAGGTACAACATGTTCATACACATAGAAGGGTGGGTTACACAGAGCAAGAATGAGCAGGATCAGTTGCAGAAGTCTTCTATATTTCATGAAATATCTTCAGGTGCAGGTTTCGTGACTTGGTTGCTTCTTCAGGCGAAAAATACACACATATACACAACGAATTTCAAAAACATCATAGATACTTTGTAATCAACACAGTTTAATTAATTATTTGTTCATATTAAAACATACTTGCTGATGAATGTTATATATACATTTTTTTTCTAACAGCCATTTTGTATGGAATGTTTTAATATTGTTTATTTATAAATTATGGAATTTTTAAGGAACTGATTGGTGTATGTTAATTAAAGTCAATTTTTTTCGATTCCTCTAAATTATGCACAATATCGAGACGTGGCACTATACCTGTATAGATATTGATTCTATAAAATATAGTGCAGCCAAAAAAAAAAAAGACAAAAACAACTGAAAGGTAAAATACAATACTGAGAACAATTACCGGTACTTCTTTATTGTCTGCTTATTGCCAGCTTGAGGACTTTGCCTTTTGGTATTTGTAAATATATATTTGGTAACGATTAGTTTTACATTTTGTTATTTGTAAATATATACAGTAACAAGTAGTTTTACATTTTGCTGTTTGTAAATATATATTGTAAAATATAATTTTACATTTAATTGTATCCTGACTAAATAATGGTGATCTTTATATTTATGTTTTTATATTTTATCTTGTAATATTTTATTCTCTCTGTATTAATTCTTCTTCCCGTTCTATGATACAATATTCCAAGTTGAGCTTGTTTTATATCTGTCTGAAATATCTATTGCAAATCCTATCTAGATCAGGGGTCTCCAAACCTTTCAGTGCAGGAGCCATATAGTAAATTTTTACAAATATTTGTATAAAATAATGGGTCTTCCCTTGCATTTTGGTCCCTATCAGACCCCCTTACCTCGGGGTCCCCATCATAGTCCCCTTTACATCTGGGTCTCCATAAGAGCCCCTATCAGAGTAGGGGTGTTGAATATAATCGCAGCATTGGTGCATCGCGATTCAGATGTTCTTGATGCTGCACTGATGCAGCGAGTCAGCCAAACCGATTTTTGATGATGACATCTGTCGCTCCGTGCAGTGCTCTGCCTCTCAGGGAGAAACACAGAGGCAGAGCCTGCATGGTGGATAAAGCCCCCTCCCCTTCACTGAAGCAGAAAGTCAGCTGATGAGTTAAAAGCCAGTACAGTGCAGGGGGAGGTGCTCAAAGAGACCCGACATCAGGAGAGGCTTCACTGGAGGCACCGGAAGGGTAAAACACATTGAGCAGCATGGAGGAGAGGGAATCGACTGACACTAATAGCAGGTGAGTGCCGGTGTCACTGATTCCACCTTTTCACTACCATCACCCCTCTGCCTGATCCCACCATGCCTCTGATCCTACCATGCCAGTCTGATCCCACCATGCCAGTCTGATCCCATCCTTGCCTCTGATCCCACCATCCCTCTGATCCCACCATCCCTCTGATCCCACCATGTTTCTGATCCCACCATCCCTCTGATCCCACCATGCCAGTCTGATCCCACCATGCCAGTCTGATCCCATCCTGGCCTCTGATCCCATCCTTGCCTCTGATCCCACCATCCCTCTATTTCCACCATGCCAGTCTGAACCCACCATGCCTCCGATCCCACCATGCCTCCGATCCCACCATGCCTCTGATCCCACCATCCCTCTGATCCCACCATGCCAGTCTGATCCCACCATCCCACCATGCCTCTGATCACACCATCTCACCATGCCTCTGATCCCACCATCCCTCTGCCTCTGATCCCACCATGCCTTTGCCTCTAGTCCCACCATGCCTCTGATCCCACCATCCCTCTGCCTCTGATCCCACCATGCCTCTGCCTCTGATCCCACCATGCCTCTGCCTCTGATTCCACCATCCCTCTGCCACTGGAGAAAAATTTACTTTTTCTGACTGCTTGAATTTTTGGATAAAAAGTTTTTAACCATGCGCACTTGCACAGTAAACGTGATGCCCCACGGAATCGAATCAAATCGAATCGTGGACAAGATAATCGTAATCGAATCGTGAGACCAGTGAAAATGCGCACCCCTATATCAGAGTCCCCCTTACACCCAAGTCTTTGTCAGAGTCCCTCTAACATCCAGGTCCCCATCAACGTCCCCTTTTCGTCCAGGTCCCCATCAGAGTTCCCCTTACACCTTGGTCCCTATCAGACCCCCCTTACATCTGGGTCCCCATCAGAGTCCCCTTTACATCCAGGTCCACATCAGAGCCCCTTTTTCATCAGGGTTCCCATCAGAGTCCCCTTTACATGCAGGTCTCCATTAGAGTCCCCTTTTCATCAGGGTTACCAGAAGATTTCCCCTCACACCAGGGTTCCCATCGGTGATGATGACAACGCAGCGAAGAGGAGCCTGTTCTGGGGAGTGTGTGTGTGTGTGTGTGTGTGTGTGTGTGTGTGTGGGGGGGGGGGTTGTAAGGTAGAAGCGGAGACCATAGGCACTGAGGATACACCACTGACCCCAGTGGGAGGAAAAACCTTGTAGCAACCAGATATGGCCCTTGGACCGTAGTTTGGAGACCCTTGATCTACAGTGAGAACAATATTTCACATGGTAAGCCAGCCAATCCTTTTTTTTTTATAGTTTAGGATAGACTAGGGAAGGATCAGAGCCCCTGCCAGGTTTTTACTGCTATCTGAGGCTCCGTTAGAAAGGTTTTGTTTCATTTCTTGAACTGCTGAAAACATTTTACCAGACAGGAAGAGAGAGAGAAAATCTGCAAAAGGCAACAAACTCTTCTAGAAAATGTTCTGTATTAGATGTTCCCTTCCTTCACATGGACAGTCTGCATTCTCTTACCCAGATCATTGTAAAAGAACGACCCGCTAACCCACATCATGGTAAAAGAACGACCCGCTAATCCAGATCATGGTAAAAGAACGACCCGCTAACCCACATCATGGTAAAAGAACGACCCGCTAACCCACATCATGGTAAAAGAACGACCCGCTAATCCAGATCATGGTAAAAGAACGACCCGCTAACCCACATCATGGTAAAAGAACGACCGGCTAACCCACACCATGGTAAAAGAACGATCCGCTAACCCACGCCATGGTAAAAGAACGACCCGCTAACCCACGCCATGGTAAAAGAACGACCCGCTAACCCACACCATGGTAAAGGAATGATCCGCTAACCCACGCCATGGTAAAAGAACGACCCGCTAACCCACATCATGGTAAAAGAACGACCCACTAACCCACATCATGGTAAAAGAACGACCCGCTAACCCACACCATGGTAAAAGAAGGACCCGTTAACCCACACCATGGTAAAAGAACGACCCGCTAACCCACATCATGGTAAAAGAACGACCCGCTAACCCACATCATAGTAAAAGAACGACCCGCTAGCCCACACCATGGTAAAAGAATGACCCACTAACCCACATCATGGTAAAAGAACGACCCACTAACCCACATCATGGTAAAAGAACGACCCGCTAACCCACATCATGGTAAAAGAACGACCCGCTAACCCACATCATGGTAAAAGAACGACCCGCTAACCCACATCATGGTAAAAGAACGACCCGCTAACCCACATCATGGTAAAAGAACGACCCGCTAACCCACATCATGGTAAAAGAACGACCCGCTAACCCACATCATGATAAAAGAATGACCCGCTAACCCACATCATGGTAAAAGAATGACCCGCTAACCCACATCATGGTAAAAGAACGACCCGCTAACCCACATCATGGTAAAAGAACGACCCGCTAACCCACATCATGGTAAAAGAATGACCCGCTAACCCACATCATGGTAAAAGAACGACCCGCTAACCCACATCATGGTAAAAGAATGACCCGCTAACCCACATCATGGTAAAAGAACGACCCGCTTACCCACATCATGGTAAAAGAATGACCCGCTAACCCACATTATGGTAAAAGAACGACCCACTAATCCAGATCATGGTAAAAGAACGACCCGCTAACCCACATCATGGTAAAAGAACGACCCGCTAATCCAGATCATGGTAAAAGAACGACCCGCGCTTCCAATCTCTCATTGCTGACTCAAACTAAAAAGGAAAAAAAAAGTTTCCACTTTGAGTCTGGAGATTCTGTGATCACTTCTTTCTTGTTACAAAGTTTCCTTCCTATGTTTTTGTAAATGGTGGAATATTGCGGAGTCATCAGAAACAAGTGAATAATGTTGGACCGCCCCCCCCCCCCCCCCGTTCTCCCGGCATCGATCGTTCCGGGGGATTCCAGTCCTTTTTCATTACCTGAATCATCCCCCCCCCCCCCCCAAATGGTGCCGTGTGTGCCGGCCGGGGAGGGCCAAGTATTAAATTAAAACATCTGCTGTACTTCTAGAGCAATCAGCGTGCGTGATTGTAGGAAAATATTGTCAGTGCCACTACACAGGCTATTAAAATCAAGAAAATTGTACAATCACTGGAACCAAAACACAGAGTCCTCTCTTCAAGACGTTTTCCTTGTGTGATAAACAGAAGGAGCTGATGGTAGATGGCTCCGCGCTCTGCATTTAACACTATGGGGGTCTATACAGAAGATGAAGAAAGATGCAAAAAACCATTGATTATAAACACTGTTCATAGGTGAGATAGAAAGATCCTAAATAAAAATTGTTTTAAACATTGTTTATAGGTGAGAAAGAAAGAAGCAAAATAACATTGTTTATAAACATTGTTCATAGGCGAGATAGAGAGATACAAAGTATGCTCTTGGGGTATTTTATTTTCTGATTGTGTGCTCTTGGGGTATTTTCTGTTCTAGTCGAATGTTCTCAGGGTGTTTTCTCTTCTAATCTCACGTTCTTACGAATTTTTCTCTTCTGGTTGAATGCTTTAAGGGTATTTTGTTTTCTCAGTATCCCATTGGATAGATATTCCACAACTTCCTCTTTCAGGGACACCCTGGGCATCACTGTGATAGAGTTGATTTACTAAAGGCAAATGGGATGTTCACTTTGTAAATGAACTTTAATTTTTCGCTTAGTGAATGTGATGAATGTTCGCTTTGCAATGGAAATTTCCCTTAACGTAGTGAACGCAATGAAAGTTCACTTTGCAAAGAATATGAAATCACGTGTAAGGGGGAGGGGGGCGCACAAAACTGTATTTTTGCCTGCACATGATTGGATGATGGAAATCACCTCATTCACTAAGCTAAGGGGAGATTTCCTTACAGAGTGAACAACCACAGTGCAGTGGTCCAAACTGTGGCCCTTTGCTTGCCTTTATCTGCCTTTATCTGGCCCTTGAGGCTATTCCTCCCACTGACACCAATGATGGGGCACTATTCCTCCCACTGACACCAATGATGGGATACTATTCCTCCCACTGACACCAATGATGGGGCACTATTCCTCTCACTGACACCAATGATGGGGCACTATTCCTCCCACTGACACCAATGATGGGGCACTATTCCTCTCACTGACACCAATGATGGGGTACTATTCTTCCCACTGACACCAATGATGGGGCACTATTCCTCCCACTGACACCAATGATGGGGTACTATTCTTCCCACTGATACCAATGATGGGGCACTATTCCTCTCACTGACACAATGATGGGGCACTATTCTTCCCACTGACACCAATAATGGGGTACTATTCCTCTCACTGACACCAATGATGGGGTACTATTCTTCCCACTGACACCAATGATGGGGCACTATTCCTCCCCCTGATACCAATGATGGGGCACTATTCCTCCCACTGACACCAATGATGGGGCACTATTCCTTCTACTGACACCAATGATGGGGCACTATTCCTCCTACTGACACCAATGATGGGGCACTATTCCTCCTACTGACACCAATGATGAGGCACTATTCCTCTAACTGAAAACCAACAATGGGGCACTATTCCTCCCACTGATACCAAAGATGGGGCATTGTTTACTCCCACTGGGCACAGTCCGCTCCCCCCCTAAAGTCTGAAGGACAGTAAACTGGCCCTTACTTTACAAAGTTCAGAGACCCCCTGGCATAGTGTGTCACCAGCACAGGAAGTGAGGGGGAAATGTTTCCATCGGAGACACAGAAATTTAAAAACCTTAAAGAGCTCCTAACCCTTCCCCACTCCACCCACAACCTCTGATCTAAATAGCTCTTGGCTGGAAGTCCACAGGAAAGTTCACCTTTAGGTCCCCAGGCAATCGCCTCCAGCCGGCCGGGGCCATCTGTTTTCTAAAAAACGTCTTTACAGCTAAGTGTATGAGAAACCCTTCAAATAATTCCAGGCTGAAAAATGACTTTTTTTTTTTTTTTTCATCTTTCTTCTCGTCGCTCTCCATCTTTCAAACGCAGCCCATTAAATGGAGTGAAGTATGTAAAACACCCCAGCACGCTCCGTGGCCCCCGGCGAGAGAGCACTGAAGTTTTACAGGTTGATAATTCATACCTGGCTGAATACGGGGCTTAGGTTTACGAAGCGATAAAACCCGTGTTATTTCTGCTCAGTGTCTGATAAAAGAGAGGCTCCCACTTCTGTCGTGACACTTTAAATCCTGTCATTCATCGCCAGCAATTAGCCAGCGGCCCGGGAATGCACTCCGACTTAACCGCGTCCCTGTGCTAGGACAACCGTCTGTACCTAAAAGTGGGGTGAAACGGGGGACCACAGCTGCAGATTTCTACGACTATACAGTATCTCCCCACTATTATTATTATACATGACTATATCTCCACGTTATTATTATTATTATTATTATTATTATTATTATTATACATGACTATATCTCCACACTATTATTATTATTATTATTATTATACATTTATATACAGTGCCTTGAAAAAGTATTCATACCCCTTGAAATGTTCCACATTTTGTCATTGTACAACCAAAAAACGTAAATGTATTTTATTGGGATTTTATGTGATAGACCAACACAAAGTGGCACATAATTGTGAAGTGAAAGGAAAATTATCAATGGTTTTCCACATTTTTTACAAATACATTTATAAAAAGTGTGGGGGGGGGCATTTGTATTCAGCCCCCCTTTACTCTGATACCCCTAACTAAAATCTAGTGGAACCAATTGCCTTCGGAAGTCACCTAATTAGTAAATAGAGTCCACCTGTGTGTCATTTAATCTCAGTATAAATGCAGCTGTTCTGTGAAACCTTCAGAGGTTTGTTAGAGAACCTTAGTGAACAAACAGCATCATGAAGGCCAAGGAACACACCAGACAGGTCAGGGATAAAGTTGTGGAGAAGTATAAAGCAGGGTTAGGGTATAATAAAATCTCCTAAGCTTTGAACATCTCACGGAGTTCTGTTCAATCCATCATCGGAAAATGGAAAGAGTATGGCACAACTGCAAACCTACCAAGACATGGCCGTCCACCTAAACTGACCGGCCGGGCAGGGAGAGCATTCATCAGAGAAGAGCCAAGAGGTCCATGGTAACTCTGGAGGACCTGCAGAGATCCAAGGCTCAGGTGGGAGAATCTGTCCACAGGACAACTATTAGTCGTGTTCTCCACAAATCTGCCCTTTATGGAAGAGTGACAAGAAGAAAGACATTGGTGAAAGAAAGTCATAAGAAGTCCTGTTTGCAGTTTGTGAGAAGCCATGTGGGGGACACAGCAAACATGTGGAAGAAGGTGCTCTGGTCAGAGGAGACCAAAATTCAACTTTTTGGACTAAAAGCAAAACGCTATGTGTGGGGGAAACTAACACTGCACATCACCCTGAACACACCATCCCCACCGTGAAACATGGTGGTGGCAGCATCATGTGTTGGGGGTGCTTTTCTTCAGCAGGGACAGGGAAGCTGGTCAGAGTTGATGGAAAGATGGATGGAGCCAAATACAGGACAATCTTAGAAGAAAACCTGTTAGAGTCTGCAAAAGACTTGAGACTGGGGTGGAGGTTCACCTTCCAGCAGGACAACGACCCGAAACATACAGCCAGAGCTACAATGGAATGGTTTAGATCAAAGCATATTCATGTGTTAGAATGGCCCAGTCACAGTCCAGACCTAAATCACATTGAGAATCTGTGGCAAGACTTGAAAATTGCTGTTCAGACGCTCTCCATCCAATCTGACAGAGCTTGAGATATTCTGCAAAGAAGAATGGGGAGAAATGTCCCTCTCTAGATGTGCAAAGCTGGTAGAGACATCCCCAAAAAGACTTGCAGCTGTAATTGTAGAGAAAGGGGGTTCTACAAAGTATTGACTCCGGGGGGCGCCATACAAATGTACGTCACACTTTTCACATATTTATTTGTATCGTTTATCATTTTCCTTCCACTTCACAATTATGTGCCACTATGTGTTGGTCTATCACATAAAATCCCAATAAAATACATTTACTTTTTGGTTGTAACATGACAAAATGTGGGAGATTTCAAGGGGTATGAATACTTTTTCAAGGCCCTGTATATCAGGTCTACAATCGCACACGGTATATGATGGGAAGACCCAAACACACACACAATGCCATCCAATGGGACAGTCACTGAGACTTTTTAATGAATTGGAATATATATCATTTATTTATTAACCTTTTTTTTTTTTTGTTTATGAAAAGACTGGATTGAAACAGTGTTGCTCTGACATATACCGCAGTGCTGTACAGAGAACACTGAGCCAGTCACATCAGTCTCTGCACCAGAGGAGCTTACACTCTAATGTCCCCCCTCCTCCCACAGTCACACACTATTATTATTACACATTTATATAGCTCTGACATATACCGCAGTGCTGTACAGAGAACACTGAACCAGTCACATCAGTCTCTGCACCAGAGGAGCTTGCACTCTGTCCCCTCACACATGGGCGTCCGCAGAACTTTTTTCGGGGGGGGGGGGGGGCATAATTTTAAGGTCACCCATGTAATATAAAAAAATGTACGTTCTCTAGGCTATATGTATATGGGCATGGACTGGGGTTACGCCTGCCCTGAGTAATTTCCAATACAAAGTGACACTGAATTACCTCTTTTATAACACATATATCTTTCCAGTGCGCCCATGCCCGCACAGACTGTATATCTATTATAACATAGCTCCCAACTGTCCCTGATTTCGAGGGACTGTCCCTGATTTGGAGCAATGTCCCTCTTTCCCCCTCATTTGTCCCTCATTTCGGTCTGATCTATATGGTTGTAAATAAAATGCAATATAAAATGTTTCCCAGCGCTAAACCTTTCATCCAACTTCCAAATTGCTGCACATTTGTAAATTTTAAAAGCCAACATAAAAGAATAGTAGTGGTAAAAATAAGGCCCTTGTGGATTTAATTATCCTTTTTTTTTTTTTTGGTTAATTCTCCTTTAAGAGGGCGTGGCAGGGGGCGTGTCCTATGCCTCCATACGTTTGCTAGTAGGTGTCCCTCATTCCCATCTCAAAATGTTGGGAGGTATGATTATAATATCACTCCTGGTAATGTGTAGAGCAGCTACCACCCTGGTCATAGAGGATCAGTCCTCGGTGTGGACTGGTAGTATTTCGTGATTTTTAGCTTTTATGATAGCAGAGAGTTGTTCTTTCGGACATTCCGGTGTTCTCAGGAGTACAGTTGGGCCTCCTTGTCCTCATCCATGGAAATGACTGTAATCAGTGGTAATAGTTTTGTCTTCTTGCTGTGTCAGAGCTGTGATGTGGAGGATATGGTCCTCCAGGGTCCTCTATGACCGGTCTTATGCGCTTCATTAGTTTTTATTGATAAATGCAGCCAGACCTTTTCACATCTGTGTGCGACAACTGGGATTTCCTGATGAGAGGTGTGGGCTTCTAACCAAACACTTCTGTTTGTCTCAACAAATCGCTGATCCATGACGCAGAAATGTACATCCCTTTTCCTTTTTTCTGCACATCGGATCCGGTGCTCAACTGTCTACATTGTAAATGTCCTCACACCAACAGTTTTATAGCGGAAGCCTTAGGAGCCCAATATTGTCTCCGGGGGACCCCAAACACTGCAACACCGACATGCATTCTCATATGTAATAGAGTACATATAACATTCTCATAATAGTTTATATTCTGACTACTATCTCGTTGTCGAATCCAAAAGAAGGTCAGTTCTCATTGGCTACTATGTTTGAATGCAGTTTCCTGATCATTGTATATACACACAAAGACCAGGATATTTCTGGCACTTTTTGTTAACATGTAACAATCAGGTTTTTTTGGGGTTTTTTTTTGCTTATATATATATATATATATATATATATATATATATATATATATATATATATATATATATATAATATAATTTTAAAGCAGATACCCTGGAGAATAAATTAGTGGGTTTTGCCTTTTTTTTAATGTCACCCAGTATTTGTGCAGCAAGTTTTTTTTTTTTGGGGGGGGGGGGGGAGTTTTTTGAGTTTTAATGCAAAAGAACACAATACAGAACCCAATTTTTTTTGTAAAATATAAAAGGTAATGCCACGCCGAGTAAATAGATACCAAACATGTCTCGCTTTAAAATTGTGCACACGCCCGTGCTACGGCGACAAACAATGTCAATTTTACAATCCATAGACGACGCTTTAATAGCCTTTACAGGTTACCACTTTAGATTCACAGAGGAGGTCTGGTGCTAGAATTACTTCCCATGACGTTTGCGGCAATATCTCACATGTGAGGGACTATCGCTGTTTGCGTGTGCGGGATGGGACACTTTACATTTTTTTTTGTAATCATTCATTCTTTTTTATTTATTTATTTTTACACTGTTGCTTTACATTTTTTATTAGATTTGTTGCTGTCACAAAGAATGTAGACATCCTTAGTGACAGCAATAGGCATGTGACATTATGTAGGGATCTGGGGTCTGTAAGGACCTCTTCTGCCCTTAAAAAGCATTCAAAACACCAAAATCTGTGTTTTTGAATACTTCCGATTTTTAAAAAAACGACCTTTGATGGGTAAACGGGAAATTATGTCATGTCTTCGCTTCCGGGTTACCATAGTGGAGACCTGATCAAAGTCGATCCTGGCTTTGTTTGGGTGTCAGACTAGCCGGTGGACATACTGGCTTATAATGACCGCAGCTGGTCGCCAGCAGCATCAGCCACTAGTTACATAGTTACATAGTAGGTGAGGATGAAAAAAAACACAAGTCCATCAAGTCCAACTTATGTGTGTGATTATATGTCAGTATTACATTGTATATCCCTGTATGTTGTGGTCGTTCAGGTGCTTATCTAATGGTTTTTTGAAGCTATCGATGCTCCCCGCTGAAACCACCGCCTGTGGAAGGGAATTCCACATCCTTGCCGCTCTTACAGTAAAGGACCCTCTACGTAGTTTAAGGTTAAATCTAATTTTTTCAAATTTTAATAAGTGGCCACGTGTCTTATTAAATTCCCTTCCGCTGTAAATTTTTATCCCTATTGTGGGGTCACAGTACGGTATTTGTAAATTGAAATCCTATCCTCTCTCAAGTGTCTCTTCTCCAGAGAGAATAAGTTCAGTTCTCGCAACCTTTCTTCACAACTAATACCCTACAGACCATTTATTAGCTTTGTTGCCCTTCTCTGGACTTGCTCCATTTCCAGTACATCCTTCCTGAGGACTGGTGCCCAGAACTGGACAGCATACTCCAGGTGCGGCCGGACCAGAGTCTTGTAGAGTGGGAGAATTATCGTTTTATCTCTGGAGTTGATCCCCTTTTTAATGCCAATATTCTGTTTGCTTTGTTAGCAGCAGCTTGGCATTGCATGCCATTGCTGAGCCTATCATCTACTAGGTCCCCCAGGTCCTTTTGCATCCTAGATTCCCCCAGAGGTTCTCCCCCCAGTGTATAGATTGCATTCAGATTTTTGCCACCCAAATGCATTATTTTACATTTTTCTACTTTGAACCTCATTTGCCATGTAGTTGCCCACCCCGTTAATTTGTTCAGATCTTTTTGCAAGGTTTCCACATCCTGCGGAGAATTTATTGCCCTGCTTGGCTTAGTATCGTCTGCAAATACAGAGATTGAACTGTTTATCCCATCCTCCAGGTCGTTTATAAACAAATTAAATAGGATTGGTCCCAGCACAGAACCCTGGGGGACCCCACTACCCACCCCCGACCATTCCGAGTACTCCCCATTTATCACCACCCTCTGAACTCGCCCTTGTAGCCAGTTTTCAATCCATGTACTCACCCTATGGTCCATGCCAACGGACCTTACTTGGTTTAGTAAACGTTTATCAGGAATTGTGTCAAATGCTTTTGCAAAATCCAAATACACCACGTCTACGGGCCTTCCTTTATCTAGATGGCAACTCACCTCCTCATAGAAGGTTAATAGATTGGTTTGGCAAGAAAAAATCTTCATGAATCCATGCTGATTACTGCTAATGATACCGTTCTCATTACTAAATTCTTGTATGTAGTCCCTTATCATCCCCTCCAGGAGCTTGCATACTATTGATGTTAGGCTAACTGGTCTGCAATTCTCAGGGATGTATTTTGGCCCTTTTTTAAATATTGGTGCTACATTAGCTTTTCTCCAATCAGCTGGTACCATTCCAGTCAGTAGACTGTCAGTAAAAATTAGGAACAATGGTCTGGCAATTACTTGACTAAGTTCCCTAAGGGCCCTCGGGTGCAAGCCATCTGGTCCCGGTGACTGTTACGTTTTCCAAGTCTATCTCTAATTCTGTCCTCTGTTAACCATGGAGGTGCTTCCTGTGATGTGTCATGAGGATAAACACTGCAGTTTTGGTTAGTGAAGCCCCCCGATTCCTTTGTGAAGACTGAGGAGAAGAATAAATTCAATACCTTCACCATCTCCCCATCCTTTCTAACCAGATTTCCTTCCTCATTCTTTATGGGGCCAATATGGTCTGTCCTCCCTTTTTTACTGTTTATATACTTAAAGAATTTCTTGGGATTTTTTTTTGCTCTCCTCCGCTATGTGTCTTTCGTGTTCTATCTTACCCGCCCTAATTGCACCCTTTCATTTCTTGTTGCATTCTTTATAAAGTCTGAATGCTGATGATGATCCCTCAACCTTGTATTTTTTCTAGGCCTTCTCCTTTGCTTTTATATGCATTTTTACGTTGGAGTTAAGCCATCCAGGATTTTTGTTCACTCTTTTTTAAATTTATTTTCCAATGGGATGCATTGGCTTATGCACTTATTTAATATGCTCTTAAAGCAAACCCATCTCTCCTCCATGTTCTTTGTTCCTAAGATTTTGTCTCAATTTATATCTTCTAGCAAGGTTTGTAGTTTAGGGAAGTTGGCTCATTTGAAATTCAGTGTCTTTGTATTTCCCTTGTGTTTCCTATTTGTGTGATTTATACTGAAGCTAATTGACCTGTGATCGCTGTTTCCTAAATTGCCCCGTATTTCCACATCCGTGATCAGGTCTGTATTGTTGGTAATCAGTAGGTCTAGTAACGATTTGTTTCTAGTTGGTGCGTCTACCATCTGACCCATGAAATTGTTCTGCAAGACATTTAGGAACTGGCGAGCCTTAGACAAATGCGCGGTTCCTTCTGTCCAGTCAATGTCTGGTTAATTAAAATCCCCCATTATGATGACACTTCCCATTCTTGCTGCTAATCCAAATTGTGATAGGAGATCTGTCTCCCCTTCCTCCCTCAGGTTAGGCCGCTTATAGCATACTCCCAGTATTATTTTCCCCTTAGTTTCATCCCTTTGGAGCTCCACCCATATTAATTCCACCTCCTCCTTAGCTCCCTTAGTGATGTCCTCTCTCACATTCACTTGTACATTATTTTTGATATATAGACATACCCCTCCCCCTTTTTTACCCTCTCTATCCCTGCAACAAAGGGAATACCCTTGAATGGTTGCCAGCCAATCATCAGTGCTGTTGAACCAAGTCTCTAAAATTCCCACAAAATCTAAATCCTCCTCGTACAACAGTATCTCTAGTTCTCCCATCTTGTCCGCCAGGCTCCTGGCATTGGTGAACATGCCACGTAGTTTAGACCAGTCGCATATTATCCTCTGATTGGGTGTTCCAAGATTGCAAATAGGACTTGTTAATATACTTACCTCGGGTTTGTGTGCTTTGGTCAACTTACCACTAATGCCCCCAATACTACCCTCTGGAATATTTTTTCGCGTGAACTATCGCTACCTCTGAACCCTCCCCCTTGTCGCCTAGTTTAAAAGCCCCTCTAACTTTTTGGCCATCTTCACTCCCAGCAGATCTGCACCCTCCTCATTTGGGTGCAGTCCGTCCCTTCTATAGAACTGGTGACCGGCTGAGAAGTCGGTCCAGTTCTCCAGGAACCCAAACCCCTCCTTACTACACCAGCTCCTCAGCCACTTGTTTACGTCCCTAATCTCCCTCTGCCTTTCTGGTGTGGCTCGATGTACCGTTAGTATTCCTGAGAAGTTGCCAGATGATCTTCAGCTCCCTCGTGTGTTACTGTTCTTGATACTATTGGATTTCCTGTTACCAACCCGGCTTGCCTTTGACCTGTCTTGTATCTATTCCCGGCTTTGACCCTCGGTTTGTTCATTTGACTCCGCTCCTGTCTGCTGTACCCATGTATGACCTTTGGCTTGCTCTTCTGGACTCCTCTGCTGCCTGATTACCAGTGTATGACCCTGGCTTACTCCCGACCTTGTTTGCTGCCTTACCCCTGGCTGATATTGCGTGTATGACTACTGGCCTGGCTCCTGACCCTGCTCCTAGCTGTCCCTTCAGCCAAGTCTCATCTGGTACATCTGAGGGACCCTTGCCCAGCAGTGCATCCTGCTCCTCCAGCCGCCATCCAGCAGACATCTAATCACTCAGCCTATCGCAGCTGGCAACCCCTGCTTCTCTGAGCATAGCACTCCCTGTCACCACCTTCAGGGGCGCTCTGTACTGAGCTGCAGGGGAAGCCTTCTTAGCACTTTGGCCTCCAACCAGGTACGTGACAACTTGTCCACCAGGGGAAAGGAAAGGAGAGAGAGAGAAAAAAAATGATACAAGAAAAGTAAGATATATGATTGAAAATAGTTATCAAAACGTTAAGCTTAACTACTTGCGGACTGCCCGTCGGTACTTTGACGTAGAAAGCAGGGTTATGACAGCAGATAACTGGGGTCTATTCCTAAACAGCCGGTCCTCTTTCTGATAAAAGTGGTTTTCTGTGGTAGATTTGCCACAAGATCACTTTTATCAGGGGTGGGAGAGGGGCCCCCTCTCCCGCCACGCTCCAGTCGTCTCCGCCGCTTACCGGAGCCGTCGGTAGTGGCGGAGACGATCGGGTCCATTCCCCTCTGAGACATGGAGCCGAGTGAGGGAAAGATGGCCCCCGCTCAGCTCCATAACATTGGATGATGGAAGCGACGTCAAACGTCACTTCCGCCGAATGGTCTTAAAGGGGAATTTTTTTTAAATTTTTTTAAAAAGACATTTTTTTTCATTGCATTTAAGTGTAAATGTGAGCTCTGAAGTCTTTCTGACCCCAGATCTCATATTTAAGAGGTCCTGTCATGCTTTTTTTCTATTATCTGTTATAGGAATAAAAGTAACCCATTTTTTTTTTTAAAAGAACAGTAAAAATAAAAAGTAAAATAAAGAAGATTTTTTTTTTAAAAGCGCCCCGTGCTCGTGCGCAGAAGCGAACGCATACATAAGTCACACGATAACGTATATGATAACGATGTTCAAGCCACATGTGAGGTATCGCCGCAATCATTAAAGCGAGAACAATAATTCTAGACCTCCTCTGTAACTCAAAACTGGTAACCTGTAGAAATTTTTAAACGTCGCCTATGGAGATTTTTAAGGGTCAAAGTTTGTTGCCATTCCACGGGCGGGCGCAATTTTTGAAGCGTGACATGTTGGGTATCAATTTACTCAGCGTAACGTTATCTTTCACAATATACAAATAATTTGTGTTTACTTTATTGTCTAAATTTTTAGTTAAAGTGCATTTTTCCCCCAAAAATTGCGCTTGTAAGACAAACTGCGCAAATACAGTGTGACTTAAAGTATTGCAACGACAGCCATTTTATTCTCTAGGGTGTCTGAAAAAAAAATACAATGGTTTGGGGGTTCTAAGTATTTTTATAGCAAAAGAAAAAAAACTGATTTTAACTTGTAAACAAGTTTGGAAAATAGGTCCTTAAGTGGTTAAATAAGGACTTGCCTCCACTTCAAAATAATATAAATTCCGAAAAATACAGATGAGGCCGTGCCAGATAGAGGGGGAGGTAAGTGCCCAACTGTCAGGATCAAACTACAGAGAGGACACATAGAAAAGACTGATAACTATATAGGGGGAGAGGCCAAAAAGCACGTCACCCCAACCCAAATGTTAATAAAGTGAGCTGAGCTCTTAAATTTAGGTGACCCCGCGGGGTGATTTTATTCTCATACATGCTGAAGAGCGTATTATAATATCAGAAAAAAGATCACAGAAGAAGGAATTTAGCAGTCTGTGCTTTCTCCTGGCAGTGTAGCTTTTTATTCTGTTTCTCTATTTTTTTTTTTTTTGCTTCATCTGAAAGTAGTTATTTTGTTGCAGTGTGTGGTGGACGGTCCCTATCGGGAGCACGCGGCCTCCGAGCAGTTTAATCAAAACAGTTTGCCATTTTGTTATGGCTCATAGCCCCAGACAATCCTTTCCGCAAGCTACAAAACCCAACGGCGGGCTCGGGGGGAATCAAATTCTTTTCCTGTAAATCGTCCTGGACGCACGTTGCCTTTTGGTCAGCGCACAGGCCCTTCCATTAAATCCTGAGGGGAGGTAATAATTGCAAGCGCAAGCTGGAATAAACATTTGTAAACAAAGTACTTTTTAATTTTGGAAAGGAAACGATGGACACGTTTCAATTACTGCGAGCCGGAGTAGAGGCAGCCTGTTCTGGAGGTCCTGGAATGAGGCCGCTCTATTTATACTGATATGTTTCAATGTCAACAGTTTATATAGGTATTTATTTTAGGAATGCACCGATATATCAGCCGCCGAAAATGATCAGCCGAAAATAGGGTTATTGGCGTTTTGCCGATAAAAAAAAAAAGGTGCCAATAATGGCATGCTGCATCCCATTGGCTTCAATGTAAAATCGCGTCCCATTGACTTCAATGCAAAAACACCCCCTATTGACTTCACTGCAAAATCATGTCCCATTGATTTCAAAGCAAAATCGTGTCCTATTGACTTCAATGCAAAAACTCCCCTGTCAGAAACCAGAAGTACAGTTAAATCACACTTGTTTAATAATAAAAGTAAAAAGAACAAACGTAGTCAAAACGTAGCCAAAGTTCAGGAACTGGAACGGATAGTCAGCCAAGCCAGAAGTCAGGGATCAATGTAGTGGAACAGCAAGCAGGATCTGGAGCCAGAAGGGATGTCAGCAATGCAAGTCTTTAAACAGAAACGCAGGAGATAGGCTCTGTGATGTTGACCAAGGCGAAGGCAGAGATCCTCTGGACTGGATGGCTTAAAGCGGTAGTAAACCCACAGATTTTTTTTTTTTTTTTTAAACCTGTAAGGCATAATGCATGTGTGCGGGAGACTTCAAGGTCCGGCGTCTTCTCACATCAGAGCCCCCTCCATCACATCAGAGCCCCCTCCATCACATCAGAGCCCTCTCCATCACATCAGAGCCCTCTGCATCACATCAGAGTCCCCTCCATCACATCAGAGCCCCCATTTCACATCAGAGCCCCCTTCATCACATCAGAGCCCCATTATCACATCAGAGCCCCCCATCACATCAGAGCCCCCATTATCACATCAGAGCCCCCATTATCACATCAGAATCCCCCCTCTTTTTTTAGAAAGGTTTCTTATCTTTTGGAACATTGCTGCTTTCCTGCCTAGGTGAGAATAGTATAGGGTACCCCCAGCTGCCCCCTGGGATCTCCATATCGCACATCCCAAGAGGTTAATTTACTGATGGGCACACATACACAAAGGTACCACAGGTCTCTGAGACCTGGTTATTTGCCCACGTCCGGAGAATTCCTGTGCATGTGCACACATATTGCAGGGTATCTACATGGTCCCAGATACCAAAATTCAGCTGTGCATGCATGTGTGTGGGTGGGAATCCCCCAAAAACATGGCTGAGACTGACGGCCCATCTGCACAGAATAGGTTAAGATGGTTGTATCCAACAATCAGGATTAAGTTTAGAAACATGTATTAAGTATGTATCCAATAATCAGGCCTGAATTGGGAAAGGTGTAGTAAGTATTTATGAAACATTCTGGATTGAAATTAGAAACAAGTAGTAAGTATGTATCCAGTCAGGATTGAATCTGAAACATGTAGTAAATATGTATCCAGTAGTGAATTTAGAAATGTGTAGCAAGTATGTATTCAACAGTCAGGATTGAATTTAGAAACATGTAGCAAGTATGTATTCAACAGTCAGGATTGAATTTAGAAACATGTAGCAAGTATGTATAAAACAGTCAGGATTGAAATTAGGAACATAAGTAAGTATGTACAGTATGTATCCAGTTGGGATTGAATTTGAAAAATGTAGTAAGTATGTAGTAAGTATGTATCCAACAATTGGGATTAAATTTAGAAACATGTAGTAAGTATGTATCCAACAATCACGATTGAATTAAGAAAGATGTAGCAAATATGTATGCAACAGTCGGGATTGAATTTAGAAATATATAGTATGTATTCAATAATCTAAGTATGGAGGTATTCTATTTGTGTGTGTGTGTGTGTGTGTGTGTTTTTTCTATGTTGGATGGACCTTTTTCAATCAGATTAACTATGTAACAATCGGAATTTGATTTAGAAACATGTAGTAAGTATGTATCCAACAGTCGGGATTGAATTTAGAAACATGTAGTAAGTATGTATCCAACAGTCGGGATTGAATTTAGAAACATGTAGTAAGTATGTATCCAACAGTCGGGATTACATTTAAAAAGATGTAGCAAGTATGTTTTCAACAATCAGGACTGAATTTAGAAACATGTAGTAAGTACCGTATATATCCAACAATCAGGATTTAATTTAGCAGTAAATATGTATTCAGCGGTCGGGATGTAATTTAGAAACATGTAGCAAGTCCTATGAGGATTTGTCCCGTCAGACGCGTGACGTGTCCTGGGTGAACTGTTGGACAGACTTTAGAGGGTATAATTAATGCAGAACATATTGTAGACTCAGAGTGACAGTAGCTCCGTCCTTCCCATAAACTCCCTGACCCCGGCCCCTTTCTCTGCCTCCGGTTTTATTAGCGTTTTATTCTCGGTAGATTGCAGAGCTCTGATTCATCCCCCGCGGCCGCTGTGTAAGGTGAAAACAATGATTTGCTTGGCCGGGGGTTTGGTAGTCTGTTTATGCCACACGGGCCCGACGCATGCCGCCAAAATCAACAATCAAGTCGAGTTGAAACCACAAGTAAACCAAAGGCTGAAATTGTTCTTGGAGGCCGAACCAAAACCACAGGTGGCTATATAGCATGCTCGAGACGCAAATGTCATGATCGCAAGATCATCGCTGGTGCCGCAGAAAATAAATGTTCCTTTTATTGCTTTTATTAAAATGTATCTAAATCCAAAATTTTGTTATTTTTCATTTTGTTTACAGTAGGAAAGGGTCAAAAACTCATTCTTGTCCCTTTGGGGAGATTTTCCCTAGATGTCACCTGAAACACATGCCCCCGATGGAATATTTTCCCTTTATTCGTGTTTTCATGACAATTCGAAATTTTGCATTCTTTCCCTGATAATTGTAAGACCCCCACCCCCCCCCACCCCCGTTCACACTTGTGTAGCGTGACATAGGGTGTGACACATACAAATGTTTACTGCATTGTCACGCTTTGCGAGCAGAAGAGCCCTAAGTGCGACAACTGCAGCAAAGAAGCTCATGTTACTTTTTTCAGCTTTACCCATTCCATGGTTTGAGGACCACATGTT
Organism: Lithobates septentrionalis; assembly: GCA_037952835.1. NCBI lineage: Eukaryota > Metazoa > Chordata > Amphibia > Anura > Ranidae > Lithobates > Lithobates septentrionalis. Next base: position 576,051 of record JBBDGP010002681.1, on the reverse strand, counting down.
CTTGCACACACAAGAACTTGCTTATTTTTCTATGCATATGGGGTGCCATTAATGATAAATGGCACCGCAAGCACATCCAGTACTTTTTGCATATTTCATGTGCGTCAATCCCCTCATTCCACCCTGTCCGCTCTGTAAACCTCAGAGAAAAAAAAACCTGCAGGGCAAAGTCATAATAAGCTAGTACCAACTCATTATGAAATACTTACCTTCGACTTACCTTCGAACGAAGCTGTTGCAGCGGTCCCCGCACACCGCTGACACGGCCGATATCTTCCCCCCGGAGTTTCTTCCGGGTTCTGTGATTGGCCAGAGCCGCGCATGCTCGGGGGAGCCGCCGTTCATGGCAAAGGGGCTCAGAGGGAATAGCCCCCCTGGGCCGTTCCTTCAGAGCGCATATGCCTGTGATGTCACTGGCTGCATGCAATGTAAATATCTCCTAAACTGTACAGGTTTAGGTGATATTTTCACTACCTAAAGGTAAGCCTTATTATAGGGAAGGCTTATTTATTACCTATAGGTAAGTAGGGATGGGCGAACGGCTCGGCTCGAGCATAAGTTCGGGCCGAACTTTGGTTGTTCGGATGTTCGGTGAACACCGAACATTATGCGGTGTTCAGTGCAAATTCGAAAGCCGCCCGAACACGTTTAAGTCTATGGGACACTAACATGAAAAAGTGGTCATTTTAAAGGCTTATATGCAAGTTATTGCCATAAAAAGTTTGGGGACCCGTGTCCCTTCCCAGGGGACATGTATCAATGCAAAAAAATATTTTTTAAACAGCCGTTTTTTCAGGAGAAGTGATTCTTTTAATGCTTAAAGTGAAACCATAAAAATGAAATATTCCTTTAAATATCATGCCTGGGGAGTGTCTATAGTATGTCTGTAAAGTGGCGCATTTTTCCCGTGTTTAGAACAATACCACTGCAAAATGACATTTCTAAAGGAAAAAATGTCATTTAAACTGATTGCGGCTGTAATGAATTAGGGTCTCGGCAATGTAGATAATTCATATTTCTGTTATTCTGCAATGCAGCTAAGTTCAGCTATATATTGATCTCTGAGGATTTTATTGTTCATTGATTCTATTGCACTGTCAACCTGCTGCAACGTATGTTTTCCTATGATTATTTTCAAAATAAAAACTTTTTGAAAGAAAAAAAGGGCATGCCCCCCCAGTCCATTACCAGGCCCTTTGAGTCTGGTATGAATATTAAGGGGAACCCTGAACCAAAATATCAGGTCTGATATGGAAATTAAGGGGAACCTGCACCAAAATGTTAAAAAAATGGCGCAGGGGTCCCCCAAAAATCCATACCAGACCCTTATCCAAACACGCAACCTGGCAGACCACAGAAAAGAGGGGGGACGAGAGAGCGCCCCCCCTCCTGAACCATAACAGGCCACATGCCCTCAACATGGGGAGGTCTGACCCCAAAGCACCTTATCCCCATATTGATGGGGACAAGGGCCTCATCCCCACAACCCTTGCCCAGTGGTTGTTGGGGTATGCGGGCAGGGGGCTTATCGGAATCTTAAAGCCTCCTTTGGAAGCCTCCTTTTTTTCTCCTCACACTGTCAGCGTGAGGAGAAAAAAAAACGATTACCGATCTTCTGTTTACATCATGTGATCAGCTGTCATTGGCTGACAGCTGATCACGTGGTAAGGGGCCGGGATCGGGATCTGATCTGTGATCACCTGAGTCTCATTGACTCAGGTGATCACAGAGGGGAGCGTGCAAATGGGAGGACGTCTATTGACGGCCTCCCGACAAAGCAGATCCGCGCTGTAGCTGTCATTCGGCTATAGCGCGGAACTGAAGGAGTTAAACAATAATGACTTGAAGAAGCAAGAGAGAAATGGGATTTCAGGTACTGGATTTCCATAGCAGCATCTTTTCCAGGGCAAGCAAGAAAGATAAAGTGTGAGTCATGCTATGAGATCCAGATATCTCTTAACTTTAAATCACTGTGCTCCTTTTCCATTAGGCCGGAGTTCTCCTTTAATCACACTCCACCAGGTGTCTCTATAATCGATGCTTAGCTTCCAGAATAATTGGAGTTCAGGATTTTCTGCGGTTTCTCTCATGGTCCCACTATTATCTCGCTGGCCGTGATCAACACAGCATAACATTGCAAACAAGCAAGTTTGCATTCCAAGTTTGAATTCAGAGGTGATGTCACCCGTGGAGGCCGCAGCCAAACAGCGTTCCCTGTACTTGCATTTAATGCAGAGCTTAGAGTCCGTGGGTTTGGAAGTCTGTCTGCCCTGCTGTGAGATCATACTTGGAGCGGAACGTTGTATCTTCAGAACAATATCTTCTTTCTGCTGGAGAGGGTCCTGCCACTTGTACTAATGCTGTCTGTGCTACAAAGCAAGCAAAAAGGAAGAATTACTGAGATACATACTGTACATACATACATTGTGTGTGTATATATATATATATGTATATATGTATATGTATATATATATATAATGTATATGTATGTATATATATATATATATATATATATATATATATATATATATATATATATACATATACATATACATACACACTATATTGTCAAAAGTATTGTGACGCCTGCCTTTACGTGCACATGAACTTTAATGGCATCCCAGTCTTCGTCCGTAGGGTTCAATATTGAGTTGGCCCTTTGCAGCTATAACAGCTTCAACTCTTCTGGGAAGGCCGTCCACAAGGTTTAGGAGTGTGTATATGGGAAGGTTTGACCATTCTTCCAGAAGCGCATTTGTGAGGTTGGAGAGAAGGCCTGACTTGCAGCCTCCGCTCTAATTCATCCCAAAGGTCTTCTATCGGGTTGAGGTCAGGACTCTGTGCAGGCCAGTCAAGTTCCTCCACCCCAAACTCGCTCATCCATGTCTTTATGGACCTTGCTTTGTGCACTGGTGGGCAGTCATGTTGGAACAGGAAGGGGCCATCCCCAAGCAAAGCATGATCCCCTTCCTTCAGAGACTGGGCCTCAGGGCAGTATTCCAATATAACGACCCCAACTACACCTCCAAGATGACCACTGCCTTGTTAACCGCTTGCCGACCGGCGCACGCCGATGTACGTCGGCAGAGCGGCACGGCTGGGCAAATGGGCGTACCTGTACGTCCATTTGAATTTCCCGCCATGCCCGTGCGTGTGCGCCGCCGGCCGGGAGCTCCGTGAGTCGGGTCGCGGGTCCCGCGGACTCGATCGCCGCGGGGAGAGCCGCGATCGCCTCACGGAGCGGATGAACGGGGAGATGCCGTTGTAAACAGCATCTCCCCGTTCTGCCTAGTGACAAGTGTCACTCGATCTCTGCTCCCTGTCATCGGAGCAGAGATCAGTGACGTCAGCCACACAGCCCATCCCCCTACAGTTAGTAATCACTCCCCTAGGACACACTTAACCCCTCCCCGCCCCCTAGTGGTTAACCCCTTCACTGCCAGTGTCATTTACACAGTAATCAGTGCATTTTTAATCGCACTGATCGCTGTATAAATGACAATGGTCCCAAAAATGTGTCAAAAATGTCCGACATGTCCGCCATAACGTCGCAGTCACAATAAAAATCGCTGATCGCCGCCATTACTAGTAAAAAAAAAAATATTAATAAAAATGCCATAAAACTATCCCCTATTTAGTAAACACTATAACGTTTGCGCAAACCAATTAATAAACGCTTATTGCGATTTTTTTTTACCAAAAATATGTAGAAGAATACGATCGGCCTAAACTGAAGAAAAAAAAAATGTTTTTTTTATATATTTTTGGGGGATATTTATTATAGCAAAATGTAAAAACTAATGCATTTTTTTCAAAATTGTTGCTCTTATTTTGTTTATAGCGCAAAAAATAAAAATCGCAGAGGCGATCAAATACCACCAAAAGAAAGCTCTATTTGTGGGAAAAAAAGGACGTCAATTTTGTTTGGGAGCCACGTCGCACGACCGCACAATTGTCAGTTAAAGTGACGCAGTGCCGAATCGCAAATAACGCTCTGGTCAGGAAGGGGGTAAATCCTTCCGGGGCTGAAGTGGATAAAGAAGCTGAGGGTAAAGGTGATGGACTGGCCAAGCATGTCTCCAGACCTAAACCCTATTGAGCATCTGTGGGGCATCCTCAAACGGAAGGTGGAGGAGCGCAAGGTCTCTAACATCCACCAGCTCTGTGATGTCATCATGGAGGAGGGGAAGAGGACTCCAGTGGCCACCTGTGAAGCTCTGGTGACCTCCACTTTAGGCCCAATTTGGAGATTTTCACTTAGGGGTGTACTAACTTTTGCATATGCATTAGAGGGGGAAGGTTAAATGCCGTTTTGGGAGGAGCGAGAGTCTTTTTAAATTTTTACAATTTTAACAAGGTGCATGTCACATGTTGGCAACATAACACGCTAACATGACCTGCGTGATAATCTCCTTAAAAAAATACATAAAGGTAAACATAAAAAAAAAAAAAAAAAATTGACAAGTTTAGAGGTGCACCCGTTCAACCCACGCAATTGCATGTACGTTGCTTAACATTTACTAAGATTTTGGCCACGCAGTGAACAAACGCATTTGAACGAGCACAAGAGCCGCTTGCGCATGCACACTGCTTACATTGCTCTCACACAGTTCTAAACGTACTTGCGGGCACAGCAGGCTTTCTTTGAAAAAGTTACTTTCTCATTCCCCAGGCGTGCCCCCTGCTCGCCCATGGAGCTGATGCGAGTGCCCGGCGATCGCTTGGGGCACACTGAGAACCCGGGATCTGTGTGTGTAAACGCACAGTTTCCGATTCTCTGAGGGGAGAAGAGACAGATCGTCTGTTCGTACAGAGTATGAACAGCGATCTGTCATCTCCCCTGCACAGTCCCCTCCCCCCTCCAGTTAGAACACACACTAGGACACACTTAACCCCTTCGCTGCCCCCTAGTGGTTAACCCCTTCACTGCCAGTGACATTTTTACAGTAATCAATGCAATTTTATAGCACTGATAGCTGTAAAAATGCCAGTGGTCCCAAAAATGTGTCAAAATTGTCCGACGTGTCCGCCATAATGTCGCAGTCCCAAAAAAAAATAGCAGATCGCCGCCATTACTAATAAAAAAAATAATGAATAATAAAAAAGCCATAAATCTATCCCCTATTTTGTAGACACGATAACTTTTGCGCAAACCAATCAATATATGCTTATTGCGATTTTTTTTTTTTACCAAAAATATGTAGAAGAATACGTATCGGCCTAAACTGAGGAAAAAAAATGTTTATTTTTAATATATTTTTGGGGGGATATTTATTATAGCAAAAAGTAAAAAATATTGCGTTTTTTTCAAAGTTGTCGCTCTTTTTTTGTTTATAGCGCAAAAAATAAAAACCGCAGAGGCAATCAAATACCACATAAAGAAAGCTCTATTTGTGGGAAAAAAAGGACGTCAATTTTGTTTGGGTGCAACGTCACACGACTGCGTAATTGTCAGTTAAAGAGACGCAGTGCCGAATCGCAAAAAGTGCTCTAGTCAGGAAGGGGGTAAAATCTTCCGGGGCTGAAGCGGTTAAAGGTGACCATACACTGCAATCAGTTAGATGTTAAATATATTAGATTTAGTGCAAGAGCCTGTTTGGTTTCCTATATTTTGAATTAATTGTTCCAGTGCGTCTTCCTATTGCCTATTTTGCCTAAATATTGAGTTGTACGGAGATTGGCCAATCAGATTGCATAGTGCATGACCATCTTAAGTGCCAAATTTGGAATGTAGATGTGCCATGACCCATTTGTATTTTCCAAACGATATTTCTTGGGCATTATGCAAGGGACATGAGAAACCACCTTTTTTTTCAAGACATGCTCAGGAATCTTCAAACTACGGCCCTCCAGCTGTTGCGGAACTACACGTCCCATGAGGCATTGTAAACCTCTGACATTCACAGACATGACTTGGCATGATGGGAATTGTAGTTCCTGAACAACTGGAGGGCCATAGTTTGAAGACCCCTGTGCTAGACCATTATTATGCCTTTAGAATTGGGAGTGTGGCATCTACCCAACTTCTCTCTGCTGGTGGACACAAGAACCTATTACATCTATAGATATATATTTGGGCAGCACAGTGGTGTAGTGAGTAGCACTTTCACCTAGCAGCAAAAGGGTCACTGGTTCGAATCCCACCTGCGACACATTCATGTTCTCCCTGTGCCTGCATGGGTTTCCTCCAAGTACTCCAGTTTCCCTCCCACACAAATGCCACCCCATGTAAAAAAAAAAAAAAAAAGATCTTAATTTGCACATAAGGATCATCTCTTCCTCAGAGGACAGTGAGCGGGGCATGATGGTGGGAAGAAATTTGCAGCAGTACAAGCAACTTCCTGTAGGGGGCGTGATGACATTCCTGTGTGCTGACCACCGCTTCCGGGAACCAGATATGCGCTGCGGGTACATACCTCCGCGCACACGGCAGTTGCGCATCTCACATACACAGCGGTCGCGCATCTAGCTGCAGGAATCCAATTTTTAGGGAAATTGATAGTAAAGCAGATGCAGATTTCCAAGACTGGACTAACAATTGTTTCTGGTGAAAGGCAACTGGTGTTTTCTATTAACCACTTGCCGACCGCCTAACGCAGATATACTGCGGCAGAATGGCACGGGCAGGCAGAATCACGTACCCGTACGTGATCTGCCTCCCGCGGGCGGGGGGTCCGATCGGAACCCCCCCCCCCCGGTGCCAGCAGCGGTCGGCTTGTGACTGGGAGCGTTGAGAGGCGAGGGGGAGACCATCCAATCGTGGCCTCCCCCTCGCGATCGCTCCCAGCCAATGGGAATCCTCCTCTGCCTGTGTGTAGTTTCACACAGGCAGAGGATGTGATGTCATCTCTCCTCAGCTTTGGCAGTTTCCGTTCCAGCGCCGAGGAGAGAAGACATGTGAGTGCACAACACACACACAGTAGAACATGCCAGGCATACTTTACACCCCCGACCCCCCCCCGATCGCCCCCCGATCCCCCCCAATCACCCCCCCCTGTCACAAACTGACACCAAGCAGTATTTTTTTTTTTTTCTGATTACTGCTAGGTGTCAGTTTGTGACAGTTAGAAGTGGTAGGGCAGTAAGTATTAGCCCCCTGTAGGTCTAGGGTACCCCCCTAACCCCCCCTAATAAAGTTTTAACCCCTTGATCACCCCCTGTCGCCAGTGTCACTAAGCGATCATTTTTCTGATCGCTGTATTAGTGTCGCTGGTGACGCTAGTTAGGGACGTAAATATTGAGGTTCGCCGTCAGCATTTTATAGCGTCAGGGACCCCCATATACTATCTAATAAATGTTTTAACCCCTTGATTGCCCCCTAGTTAACCCTTTCACCACTGATCACCGTATAACTGTTACGGGTGACGCTGGTTAGTTCGTTTATTTTTTATAGTGTCAGGGCACCCGCCGTTTATTACCTAATAAAGGTTTAGCCCCCTGATCGCCCGGTGGTGATATGCGTCGCCCCAGGCAGCATCAGATTAGCTCCAGTACCGCTAACACCCACGCACACACCGTACACCTCCCTTAGTGGTATAGTATCTGAACAGATCAATATCTGATCCGATCAGATCTATACTGGCGTCCCCAGCAGTTTAGGGTTCCCAAACACGCAGTGTTAACGGGATCAGCCCAGATACCTGCTAGCACCTGCGTTTTTCCCCTCCACCCGGCCCGGCCCAGCCCACCCAAGTGCAGTATCGATCGATTACTGTCACTTACAGAACACTAAACGCATAACTGCAGCGTTCGCAGAGTCAGGCCTGATCCCTGCGATCGCTAACAGTTTTTTGGTAGCGTTTTGGTGAACTGGCAAGCACCAGCCCCAGGCAGCGTCAGGTTAGCGCCAGTACCGCTAACACCCACGCACGCAGCATACACCTCCCTTAGTGGTATAGTATCTGAACGGATCAATATCTGATCCGATCAGATCTATACTAGCGCCCCAGCAGTTTAGGGTTCCCACAAACGCAGTGTTAGCGGGATCAGCCCAGATACCTGCTAGCACCTGCGTTTTGCCCCTCCGCCTGGCCCAGCACAGCCCACCCAAGTGCAGTATCGATCGATCACTGTCACTTACAAAACACTAAACGCATAACTGCAGCGTTCGCAGAGTCAGGCCTGATCCCTGCGATCGCTAACAGTTTTTTTTGTAGCGTTTTGGTGAACTGGCAAGCACCAGCAGCCTAGTACACCCCGGTCGTAGTCAAACCCGCACTGCAGTAACACTTGGTGACGTGGCGAGTCCCATAAGTGCAGTTCAAGCTGGTGAGGTGGCAAGCACAAGTTGTGTCCCGCTGCCACCAAAAAGACAAACACAGGCCCGTCGTGCCCATAGTGCCCTTCCTGCTGCATTCGCCAATCCTAATTGGGAAGCCACCGCTTCTGCAGCGCCCGTACTTCCCCCATTCACATCCCCAACCAAATGCAGTCGGCTGCATGAGAGGCATTTTCTTTATGTCCTCCCGAGTACCCCTACCCAACGAACCCCCCCAAAAAAGATGTTGTGTCTGCAGCAAGCGCGGATATAGGCGTGACACCCGCTATTATTGTCCCTCCTGTCCTGACAATCCTGGTCTTTGCATTGGTGAATGTTTTGAACGCTACCATGCACTAGTTGAGTATTAGCTTAGGGTACAGCATTGCACAGACTAGGCACACTTTCACAGGGTCTCCCAAGATGCCATCGCATTTTGAGAGACCTGAACCTGGAACCGGTTACAGTTATAAAAGTTACAGTTACAAAAAAAAGTGTAAAAAAAAAAAAAAAACACATACAAAAATATAAAATAAAAAAAAATAGTTGTCGTTTTATTGTTCTCTCTCTCTATTCTCTCTATTGTTCTGCTCTTTTTTACTGTATTCTATTCTGCAATGTTTTATTGTTATTATGTTTTATCATGTTTATTTTTCAGGTATGCAATTTTTTATACTTTACCGTTTACTGTGCTTTATTGTTAACCATTTTTTTGTCTTCAGGTACGCCATTCACGACTTTGAATGGTTATACCAGAATGATGCCTGCAGGTTTAGGTATCATCTTGGTATCATTCTTTTCAGCCAGTGGTCGGCTTTCATGTAAAAGCAATCCTAGCGGCTAATTAGCCTCTAGACTGCTTTTACAAGCAGTGGGAGGGAATGCCCCCCCCCAACGTCTTCCGTGTTTTTCTCTGGCTCTCCTGTCTCAACAGGGAACCTGAAAATGCAGCCGGTGATTCAGCCAGCTGACCATAGAGCTGATCAGAGACCAGAGTGGCTCCAAACATCTCTATGGCCTAAGAAACCAGAAGCTACGAGCATTTTATGACTTAGATTTCGCCGGATGTAAACAGCGCCATTGGGAAATTGGGAAAGCATTTTATCACACCGATCTTGGTGTGGTCAGATGCTTTGAGGGCAGAGGAGAAATCTAGGGTCTAATAGACCCCAATTTTTTCAAAAAAGAGTACCTGTCACTACCTATTTGTCACGTCAATACTCACCGAGGCCGAGATGCTGAGAGCGGCTTGCCCTTACGACCACGCGCACCCAAACCCCCGAGAGTGAGACAGGGGATCGGAAGCACGCGGAGGCACGGGTCTCCGGTAAAAGCTGTGGGAAGACTCAGGATGGCTTGGATGGCGGGAAGTCTCCTGGAGGAGTGCCTGGAAGTGCAAAGAGCAAAGGTTAAGAGGTATTAGACTGGTGGTTAGGAAGTCCTTATGACTGAGGGGATCAAGGGGGTGGCAGCCCCGTGGAAAGTATGGTTGAAGGCACAGGCAGAGGTCAGGAGATCCAGCAGGTCTGGAGTGATCCTTAAACAGGCAGCAGGTCAAGGTATCCGGCAAGCAGAGAGTGGTCGTTGTTCAGGCAGAGGGTCAGGGTATCCAGCAAGCAGAGAGTGGTCGTTATTCAGGCAGAGGGTCAGGGTATCCAGCAAGCAGAGAGTGGTCGTTATTCAGGCAGAGGGTCAGGGTATCCAGCAAGCAGAGAGTGGTCGTTATTCAGGCAGAGGGTCAAGGTATCCAGCAATCAGAGAGTGGTCGTAGGTACAGGCAGAAGGTCGGTTTCACAAGAGACAGGAAGCAGGAGATCAAACACAGGCAGGGTAAAGCTGACGACAAACCAGCAACCCGACTGGGTGCTGGTGTCGTCTAAAGTAACCTCCCAGTGAGCGCGTCAGCATGACGTGCTCCCGGGCACCCGCGCGGGCGACGGCGCACACACGTGGGCCGCCGTGCACCCGCGCGCGCCGCACCATCAGGCCGCGAACGGGTGCACGTCTCAACAACAACCCCCTGTGCATGCGCCCCGCAGCCCGGCGAACGGAGGCGACTTGTCCTTCGTGACAGTGCCCCCCTCCTAAGGGCGGACACTGGACGCCCAGGCTAGACATCAACTCCGGATGGTCTTGATGAAAGGTTTGAATCAAGCGAGGGGCATGTAGGTTCTTCGCAGGCTCCCATGAATTGTCTTCAGGTGGGTATCCCTTCCATTGGATCAGGTACTGTAGTTGTCTGCCCCTCTTTCTACAACCCAGGATAGCCTCCACCTCGAACTCGTTCTCACCGTCCACCCTGATTGGTGGGGGAGGAACCTCTCCTCTTTCTGGAAACGGACTGGATACAACAGGCTTCAATAGAGATACATGAAAGACAGGATGGATCTTGTATGTTTTAGGCAGGGCTAACTCCATGGCCACAGGGTTGATGATCCTTTTGATAGGAAAAGGGCCAATAAATTTAGGTCCTAGTTTTCGGGATGGCAACTGTAGCTTGAGATTAGAGGTGGACAACCAAACCTCTTCCCCTATGTTAAATGTTGGATTCTCCTTCCTGCCTCGGTCATACTGCTCCTTGTAGGCCCTTTGAGCTCTCTGTAGCATGCTTTGGATTTTTTGGAAGTTAGTTTGCAAGGATGTCATCCTGTCCTGTACTGCAGGAACTGTTATCTCAGGAGTGTCCTTAGTCAGGAACGTGGGATGAAACCCGCAGTTGGCCCAAAAGGGCGTTTGGTTGGTAGCCGCGTGAACTGAGTTATTATACGCAAATTCCGCGTATGGAAGAAGTTTTGCCCAATCATCCTGAGATCCTGAACAGAAGCAACGGAGATACTGCTCCAAAGTTTGATTTGTGCTCTCCGTTTGGCCATTGCTCTGAGGGTGATAGGCTGATGAGAGGCATACTTTAATATCCAGGGCCTTACAAAGTTCTTTCCAAAATATGGACGTGAATTGCACGCCCCTGTCAGACACTATATTCTTTGGTACCCCGTGAAGCCTTATGACCTCTTTCAGAAAAACGTTAGCTGTTTCTACTGTGGAAGGAGTACCTATCATAGGTAGGAAGTGGGCCATCTTGGACAGACGGTCGACCACAACGAAAATGGTAGTGTAGCCTTCTGAGGCTGGTAGATCCACAATGAAATCCACAGACACGTCGGACCATGGTCGTTCTGGAATAGGTAGTGGTTTAAGTAAACCCCAGGATCTGGTGTTCTGGCCCTTGTTGCGTTGACAACGGAGACAGGAGGCCACATATTCCCTGCAATCTCGTCTCCAACCCGGCCACCAGAAAGAGCGAGAGATCAGGTCAGCTGTCTTTCTAACTCCGAAGTGACCGGCCAATTTATGGTCGTGGCACATCTTGAGAGCGGTTAACCGGGTCTGTTGGGGTACAAAAATTTTGCCCCGGACCCAAAAGAGACCTTCGTCTTTCCTCAGGGATTGTACCTCCGGGTCAGTACATGTATTGGACGATCTTTTGATCGAAGACATTAGGTCTGTCTGTGTCAACCCAAGAAAATTTTGAGGTGCAAGAATTGTACTTGGTTCTGAAGTCTGGAGGTCTGCTGAGAACATCTGGGAAAGGGCGTCTGCTTTTCCATTCTTTATGCCAGGTCTGTAGGAGATATGGAAGTTGAAGCGCGAAAAGAACAGGGCCCAACGAGCTTGTCTGGGTTTGAGGTGTTTTGCTGTTCGGAGGTACTCAAGATTCTTGTGATCTGTGAAAATCATCACTGGATGAAGTGCCCCCTCAGGTAAGTACCTCCATTCTTCCAGGGCAAATTTTATGGCCAGCAGCTCCCTGTCACCTAAGTCGTAGTTTAATTCTGCCGCACTGAGTTTCCGAGAAGCAAATGCAACTGGATGTAAGATGGCCTTGGGACCTTGTCTCTGAGAAAGGATTGCTCCTGTGGCTATTTCTGATGCATCCACTTCCAATACGAACGGATGGGAAGGATCAGGATGCCGGAGAATAGGAGCGGAACTGAGATCCTTTAGCTTCATGAAAGCTTCTTGTGCTGCTTGGGACCACTGGAATGAACCGTGCCGGCGGGTTAACTGAGTGATGGGTGCCACTATGGTAGAAAATCCAACGATGAACTTCCGATAGAAGTTAGCGAATCCTATAAAGCGTTGGACCCCTTTTTTGTCAGAAGGAGCTGGCCACTCCTGAATAGCCTGTATCTTTTGAGGATCCATCTCTACTCCATTTGCTGAAATGATGAACCCTAAAAATTGCACAACTGATCTTTTGAATTCGCACTTCTCCATTTTTAGGTAAAGCTTGTGCTGTCTCAAAATGGTCAGAACTGTTCTGACGTGATCCCTATGAAGTTCCAGTGTAGAAGAAAAAATTAAAATATCATCCAGGTAGACTACGAGGAAGTCATCTAGGTATTTGCGGAAAATGTCATTCACCAGGTGTTGGAACGTAGCCGGAGCGTTACAGAGCCCAAAGGGCATCACCAAGTATTCAAAGTGCCTGAACCTTGATCTGAAGGCCGTCTTCCATTCATCTCCAGCTCTGATTCTGATAAGATTGTATGCCCCTCGGAGATCCAATTTGGAGAAGATTCTAGCTGACCGAAAGCGTTGGAACAACTCTGGAATGAGCGGCAACGGATACCGATTCTTGATAGTAATATTATTCAACTGCCGGTAATCCACACAGGGCCTAAGGGAACCGTCCTTCTTACCGACAAAGAAGATACCTGCTCCGGCTGGTGAAGATGAGGGATGGATGAACCCCTTTTCCAGGTTCTCGTCTATATATTGTTTGAGAGCCTCCAGCTCTGTTTCGGAAAGAGGAAAGATGCGACCAAAAGGAATCTCTGATCCTGGCAATAGGTCGATTGGACAGTCGTATGGTCGATGAGGTGGGAGGCAATCGGCCATTTGTTTGCTGAAGACTTCCTGGAACTCATGATACTCCAGAGGGACATGCTGGAGGTTAACAGAAGGAGCAGAGATCGTAGCACAGATCTTGGGTTTCGAAAGGCGGCAGTGCTGAGAACAGTAAGAGGAGGGAAATGAGACCATCTTAGAACTCCATTGGATAAGAGGATCATGGGCTTGTAGCCAAGGTAAGCCTAGAATGACTGGGAACATGGGAGAGTGGATAAGGTCCAGGCGTAGAAGTTCTTGGTGTCCCGAATCGGTGGTGGCTAGAATAGGTCGAGTCTCTTGGGTGATTGGGCCTGAGCTGGGAAGGGACCCATCCGCCAAGTGGACTTGTAGGTGTTGCGTTTTAGGTTGTAAAGGCACATGCAAGGTTCGGGCCAGGGCAGCGTCCATAAAGCAGCTACATGCACCTGAGTCAATGATCGCCGGCAGGCGGGATTCCCCTTCCGGTAGCTGTAACGAGATAAACAACATCACGTAAGACTTAGAGGTATTGTTATTTTGGTAAGTCATTGTTTTGGGTTGAAAAGACTTACTAGGCCTTATCGGGCAGTTGCGCAGGAAGTGACCGGCACCCCCGCAATAGAGACACAAGTTGGACTGCCGTCTACGTTGTCTCTCTTCTGAGGTTAGTGGTGGTCGCACTAAACCAAGCTGCATTGGTTCGGAATCGGGAGGTGTAGTAGGCCCAGCTGTAATGGGTGAAGACACTGGAATGGGTTGGAGTCTTGGAGTTGTCCATGCCGGGCGAGGATTTTGGAATCGTTCTGACCGACGTTCCCTCAAGCGCCTATCTAATTTGGTAGCTGCCTGAATTAACTCCTCCAAAGATGTGGGGGTTTCCATCCTGGCTAACTCATCCTTGAGGAGCTCTGACAGACCTTGGCGGTACTGATAGCGTAAGGCTGGCTCATTCCAGTTAGTGTCGGCTGCCCATTTGCGGAATTCCACCGTGTAATCCTCAATTGGTCTCCTTCCCTGGACTAGATGGTGCAAGATGGCTTCGGCGGTGGCCATACACTGTTGGTCATCATACAGCTGGGACATACTTTCAAAGAATGTATCAATGGTATTAAGCACCGGACTCCCTGATTCCATCAGACCGTGTGCCCAGGCCTGAGGTTCCTCTGACAACAAAGAAATCGCAAATCCCACCTTGACCGCTTCTGATGCGAAGGTTCGGGGTTGCAACGCGAAGTAGAGGGTGCATGCATTCTTAAAAGCCCTGAACTTCTTACGGTCCCCCGAGAACCGTTCCGGTGTGGGGACCCTAGGTTCTGGAAGTGCCATTACTACTGTAGGGCTGGCAGTGGCCTGAGGGAGCGGGCCTTCATTGCTAGGTGCGGGAGCTGCGGCGGCAGGGGGGAGTGCCCCCGTCAGTTGTTGGAGGCGGCTATCAACTTGCGTGTATCCCTCTTGTAGCCTCTGTACTGAATCGGCCAAGGCGGAGACTTGTTGGCATAAGATCTCCAAGGGGGAGCGCGCTCTGTCGGCCTCGGACATCTGGCTGGTTTGTACTGTCACGTCAATACTCACCGAGGCCGAGATGCCGAGAGCGGCTTGCCCTTACGACCACGCGCACCTGAACCCCCGAGAGTGAGACAGGGGATCGGAAGCACGCGGAGGCACGGGTCTCCGGTAAAAGCTGTGGGAAGACTCAGGATGGCTTGGATGGCGGGAAGTCTCCTGGAGGAGTGCCTGGAAGTGCAAAGAGCAAAGGTTAAGAGGTATTAGACTGGTGGTTAGGAAGTCCTTATGACTGAGGGGATCAAGGGGGTGGCAGCCCCGTGGAGAGTATGGTTGAAGGCACAGGCAGAGGTCAGGAGATCCAGCAGGTCTGGAGTGATCCTTAAACAGGCAGCAGGTCAAGGTATCCGGCAAGCAGAGAGTGGTCGTTGTTCAGGCAGAGGGTCAGGGTATCCAGCAAGCAGAGAGTGGTCGTTATTCAGGCAGAGGGTCAGGGTATCCAGCAAGCAGAGAGTGGTCGTTATTCAGGCAGAGGGTCAGGGTATCCAGCAAGCAGAGAGTGGTCGTTATTCAGGCAGAGGGTCAAGGTATCCAGCAATCAGAGAGTGGTCGTAGGTACAGGCAGAAGGTCGGTTTCACAAGAGACAGGAAGCAGGAGATCAAACACAGGCAGGGTAAAGCTGACGACAAACCAGCAACCCGACTGGGTGCTGGTGTCGTCTAAAGTAACCTCCCAGTGAGCGCGTCAGCATGACGCGCTACCGGGCACCCGCATGGGCGACGGCGCGCACACGTGGGCCGCCGTGCACCCGCGCTCGCCGCACCATCAGGCCGCGAACGGGTGCACGTCTCAACAACAACCCCCTGCGCATGCGCCCCGCAGCCCGGCGAACGGAGGCGACTTGTCCTTCGTGACACTATTGCTATGATAGGGGATATTTACATTCCCTGAGATAACAATAAAAATGATTAAAAAAAAAAATGAAAGGAACAGTTTAAAAATAAGATAAAAAAAAAAATAATAAAGAAAAAAAAAAAGCACCCCTGTCCCCCCTGCTCTCGCGCTAAGGCGAACGCAAGCGTCGGTCTGGCGTCAAATGTAAAAAGCAATTGCACCATGCATGTGAGGTATCACCGCGAAGGTCAGATCGAGGGCAGTAATTTTAGCAGTAGACCTCCTCTGTAAATCTAAAGTGGTAACCTGTAAAGGCTTTTAAAGGCTTTTAAAAATGTATTTAGTTTGTCGCCACTGCACGTTTGTGCGCAATTTTAAAGCATGTCATGTTTGGTATCCATGTACTCGGCCTAAGATCATCTTTTTTATTTAATCAAACATTTGGGCAATATAGTGTGTTTTAGTGCATTAAAATTTAAAAAAGTGTGTTTTTTCCCCAAAAAATGCGTTTGAAAAATCGCTGCGCAAATACTGTGTGAAAAAAAAAAATGAAACACCCACCATATTAATCTGTAGGGCATTTGCTTTAAAGAAAATATATAATGTTTGGGGGTTCAAAATAATTTTCTTGCAAAAAAAAAATATTTTTTTATGTAATCAAAAAGTGTCAGAAAGGGCTTTGTCTTCAAGTGGTTAGAAGAGTGGGTGATGTGTGACATAAGCTTCTAAATGTTGTGCATAAAATGCCAGGACAGTTCAAAACCCCCCCAAATGACCCCATTTTGGAAAGTAGACACCCCAAGCTATTTGCTGAGAGTCATGTCGAGTCCATGGAATATTTTATATTGTGACACAAGTTGCGGAAAAGAGACAATTTTTTAATTTTTTTTTTTTTTTTTTGCGCAAAGTTGTCACTAAATGATATATTGCTGAAACATGCCATGGGAATATGTGAAATTACACCCCAAAATACATTCTGTTGCTTCTCCTGAGTACGGGGATACCACATGTGTGAGACTTTTTGGGAGCCTAGCCGCGTACGGGACCCCGAAAACCAAGCACCGCCTTCAGGCTTTCTAAGGCCGTAAATTTTTGATTTCACTCTTCACTGCCTATCACAGTTTCGGAGGCCATGGAATGCCCAGGTGGCAAAAAAAAAAACCCAAATGACCCCATTTTGGAAAGTAGACACCCCAAGCTATTTGCTGAGAGGTATAGTGAGTATTTTGCAGACCTTACTTTTTGTCACAAAGTTTTAAAAATTAAAAAAAGAAAAAAAAATGTTTTTTCTCGCCTTTCTTTATTTTCAAAAACAAGTGAGAGCTGCAAAATACTCACCATGCCTCTCAGCAAATAGCTTGGGGTGTCTACTTTCCAAAATGGGGTCATTTGGGGGGGGGGGGGGTTGTGCCACCTGGGCATTCCATGGCCTCCGAAACTGTGATAGGCAGTGAAGAGTGAAATCAAAAATTTACACCCTTAGAAATCCTGAAGGCGGTGATTGGTTTTCGGGGCCCCGTACGCGGCTAGGCTCCCAAAAAGTCCCACACATGTGGTATCCCCATACTCAGGAGAAGTAGCTAAATGTATTTTGGGGTGCAATTCCACATATGCCCATGGCCTGTGTGAGCAATATATCATTTAGTGACAACTTTGTGCAAAAAAAAATAAAAATTTGTCACTTTCCCGCAACTTGTGTCAAAATATAAAACATTCCATGGACTCAACATGCCTCAAAGCAAATAGCTTGGGGTGTCTACTTTCCAAAATGGGGTCATTTGGGGGGGTTTATGCCATCTGGGCATTTTATGGCCTTCAAAACTGTGATAGGTAGTGAGGAGTAAAATCAAAAATGTACGCCCTTAGAAATCCTGAAGGCAGTGATTGGTTTTCGGGGCCCCGTACGCGGCTAGGCTCCCAAAAAGTCCCACACATGAGGTATCCCCATACTCAGGAGAAGCAGCTAAATGTATTTTGGGGTGCAATTCCACATGTGCCCATGGCCTGTGTGAGCAATATATCATTTAGTGACAACTTTTTGTAATTTTTTTTTTGTCATTATTCAATCACTTGGGACAAAAAAAATGAATATTCAATGGGCTCAACATGCCTCTCAGCAATTTCCTTGGGGTGTCTACTTTCCAAAATGGGGTCATTTGTGGGGGTTTTGTACTGCCCTGCCATTTTAGCACCTCAAGAAACGACATAGGCAGTCATAAATTAAAGGCTGTGTAAATTCCAGAAAATGTACCCTAGTTTGTAGGCGCTATAACTTTTGCGCAAACCAATAAATATACACTTATTGACATTTTTTTACCAAAGACATGTGGCCGAATACATTTTGGCCTAAATGTATGACTAAAATTGAGTTTATTGGATTTTTTTTAGAACAAAAAAGTAGAAAATATCATTTTTTTTCAAAATTTTCGGGTTTTTTTCATGTATAGCGCAAAAAATAAAAATGGCAGAGGTGATCAAATAACATCAAAAGAAAGCTCTATTTGTGGGAAGAAAAGGACGCAAATTTTGTTTGGGTACAGCATTGCATGACCGCGCAATTAGCAGTTAAAGCAACGCAGTGCCAAATTGTAAAAAGTGCTCTGGTCAGGAAGGGGGTAAATCCTTCCGGGGCTGAAGTGTTTAAATAAGGTCTAAATGGGCCATTGACATGCATTACAGTTGAACTTAGGAATGTGTCTTTGCTAAATGAAATCCTTTCTTATTTTTTTTGATTGGGTATAGAGTGCAGAGGGATTAGAAGTCTTGTCAGTTTTTGGGGGTGTCTGGACCCCTGAGAGGGTGAAGACACCCCCCAAATTTTGCCACTTTCTCCTTCAAATGTATTCACTTCCTGTCACATGGAAGTGAGGGTAAAACCCTACCAATGTCTTTCCTTGGGGACACACAGGTCAATTTAAATAGTTTCCCCATTAGGTAAATCGCACGCTAGCATTTTGCTGTGTACACTGCAAATGAGTAGGTGCCTTGGACTTTAGTTACTAAAGGCAAATCCAGTTTCACTGCCGTAGTAATTACCACAGCCGTATTCATCTGAGGGGAATTCTGAAAACATGACCTGTTGGGGCACCTTGAGGACTGGAGTTGAGAAACACTGATCTAGATGACCTTGAACCACTGGTTGGCGCTGACAGTCATAGTAAATAGGTATTTATTTCCCATGATCCTTAGCACTATCATATTGCGGTATTTTCCTGACTCACTCACTGAAAAACATTTGACCTGGAGAGGAAATAACCTAATAACTTTTGATTTTGCCCCCCCCATTCCCACACAATAAATGCAGTTTCACAGGATGAATAGTTCTGCAAATATTTTATAAATACGCCCCCTATTGTGATATGGACTTTTCACCTCTGCCAGATAGCCTGAATGAGTAAGGTGACAGTAAAGCATGACATACAGTATATGGCATGTCTATCTGTGTCCAAAGGGTCACTGATTAACAGTGGTGGGAGAAATCTCTTTGGCGCCCAAGCTGCCCCCCCACCCAATGAGCTGTACACTAATTCAGCAGTATAAGTTGCAAGTTGTGCCCCTTTTTGCACCCCCATTCTGCTGAAGCACCCAGGATGGCTGTCACTTCTGCCTACCCCCTTGGCCCAGCCCTGGTGATCAATATTAGTTTCATTGTTATTTTACCTTTTTTAAACTTCCTTTTTACATATACCTAATCAATTTCGATAAATCTGTGAAACTCAACATAGACATTTCATGTATGACCTTTAAACATCTTTTGTGCAACACATCATCTTATATATATTTGTGACCCCTGGTATGAAGTCCGGGGATCCCTCAGATTAACTATATGTCAGGGCTGGGCTCAGCCCTTCCTTCTCTGAGCTGGCCGCTCAGCTGTCGGCTGATTGCCAGCTCCTATCTCTCCACAGATACTCAGCTGTTGATGATATCCTGCTCGTCAGTCCTGCCTACTTAAGCCGTCCAGCCCAGATGATCTCTGCCTTCACCTTAGTCAACATCTCTAGAGACGCTCTCCTGCTTTCCTGTTAAAGACTTGCTTGGCTGACATCCCTTCTGGCTCCAGATCCTGCTGTTTTACCACACTGTCCGGCTCCCTGACGTTTGGCTTGTCTGACTATCCGTTCCGGTTCCTAAACTCTGGCTATGTTTTGACCACGTTTTGTTCTATTTACTTTTATTATTAAACCAGTGTGATTTAACTGTACTTCTGTCTCGGTCTGATTTCATAGTTTCTGACACTATATTAAAAGAGGGCTGTGGAATCAGTTCATAAAACAGTAAGTGCCATTGTAGTAAATGGCAGTGTTTGTTCAAAGCCAATGTAGTGAAGGCCATGATGGGCTACATCATCTTACCATTCAGAGCTAATATAATGAAAGCTGGCTAGATGCAGGGCTGCTGTTAGAAACCTCAGGGCCCCATACAGCCAAATTGACAGCCCCCCCCCCCCACCCCAATAAACACAGTTTTAGTATGCTTCAGTTATGAATGAACATAGTGAGTGATCAGTGTACCGATCACCTATTGTGTTCATTCAGGAAAGAAAGGGGCTGGTAAATATAACATATATCCTGGAAACTTCCCCCCACTCTCCATGAGGGTGATCCTATCCTGAAGGATCCTATTGTGTGCTCGCAGTTGCCAGCAGGAAGGAGAGGAGGAAAGTTGGCAGAACTGCTGGGATAGGAGGGCGCACAGGGTGGTGTGGGCAGCAGGGGGGAATGTATGGTGCACAGGGAGGGTGATGAGCATGGTGGTGGGTGGGAGGGCAATTACTGGAATATGGCTCTCTCTGCAGCAGCTTAAAATTAGCGGGAGGGAGAGGAGAAAAAGCCAGCTTCCAGCTGCTGCAGAGAGAGCCATACAGGGGTTTGGTTTCAGTGATTTCCCCCCGCCGCACTGATCACTCTCCCTGCCCACATCTGATTTAAAGTGCTGCCTGGGGCCCCCCTGCAGTCCTGGGCCCTATACTGAAGGACCGGTGGTACCCCCTTATTCACAGCCCTGGCTAGATGATATGATTTCTTAGAGCCAATGTAGTGAAAGATAGTTCTGGATGACGTCATGGGATAACTTGGAGCATGTGTGGTGAAAGTGGTCACTGTGATGTAGTGTGAGTGTGCTGAGAACCAATCAAGTGAAAGGTTCCTGTGTAATTAGGTCACCTAATCTTTCAGACCCACTGCACTGAAGGCTGATGAGGTCAGGGACCTCTCCGACCCAATGCTGTGAAAGCTGGGGAAACAATAAGGTTATCTGATCTCTCAAAGCTCTTGTAGCTCCCATGGTCTTTGCTGGACAATCAAAAGAAATCCGAAATTTGCTGCAACACTTCACCTTTATTGATCCTTTAAGCAAAAGACATCACAGACAGTGTGGGGTACAGTAGAAGTTGATGCGTGTGTCGTGCTGTGGTTAGTGCTTACTCATAACCTTGGCATGAAACGCGTCAACTTTTACTGTACCCCACACTGTCTGTGATGTCTTTTGCATAAAGGATCAATAAAGGTGAAGTGTTGCAGAGATTTCTGGATTTCTTTTGATTGTGCATCTGCTGATGTACTCACCTGAAGCGGCTTTCCTTTCTGCGGTTGTTGTCTTTGCTAGACAGTTATGTCATGTGCTTGGCTTGGCTCTAGGGAACCCATTAAAGGAAAGTTCCCTATGTGATTAACCCATCTGATCTTTCAGAACCCCTATAGTGAAGCATGATGAGGTCATGTGATCTCTCAGACCCAGTGTTGTGAAAGTTGGTGATTCAATAAGGTCATGTGATCTCTTAAAGCTCATGCCCATGGTCTTTGCCTGACAGTTATGTCATGTGTTTGGATTGGCTCTAGGGAACAAATTAAGTGAAAGTTCCCTATGTGATTTGGCCACCTGATCCTTCAGAACCCCTATAGTGAAGTCATGTGGTCACGAGATGTGATGAGGTAATGTGATCTCTCAGACCCAGTGCTGTGAAAAGGAATCATGTCATGTGATCTCTCAAAGCTCTTGTAGGTCCCATGGTCTTTGCTAGACAGTTATGTCATGTGGTTGGCTTAGCTCTAGGTAACAAATGAAAGGAAAGTTCCCTATGTGATTAGGTCACCTGATCTTTCAGAACCTCTATGGTGAAGTCTGATGAGGTCATGTGATCTCTTAGTCCCAGTGCTGTGAAAGCTGGTGATTGAATAAGGTCATGTGATCTCTGAAAGCACTTACGGGTCCCATGGTCTTTGCTGGAAAGTTATATCATGAGTTGGCTTGGTTCTAGGGAACTATTTAAAGGAAAGTTCCCTATGTGCTAAAGCCACCTGTTCTTTCAGAAGCCCTATAGTGAAGTCTGATGAGTTCATGTGATTTCTCAGACCCAATGCTGTTGGTGGTGAATAAATCAAGTATCTCAAAGGTCTTGTAGGCCCCATGGTCTTTGCTGGACAGTTCTGTCATGCAGTTGGCTTGGCTGTAGGGGCTCTAGGGAGCCAATTAAAGGAAAGTTCCCTATGTGATTAACCCATCTGATCTTTCAGAACCCCTATAGTAAAGTCTGATGAGGTCATGTGATCTCTCAGACCCAGTGTTGTGAAAGCTGGTGATTGAATAAGGTCATGTGATCTCTTAAAGCTCTTGTAGGGCCCATGCCCATGGTCTTTGCTTGACAGTTATGTCATGTGATTGGATTGGCTCTAGGGAACAAATGAAGTGAAAGTTCCATATGTGATTAGGTCAAAACCCCTATAGTGAAGTCATTTAGTCACGAGATGTGATGAGGTCATGTGATCTCTCAGACGCAATGCTGTGAAAAGGAATCATGTCAAGTGATCTCTCAAAGCTCTTGTAGGTCCCATGGTCTTTGCTAGACAGTTATGTCATGTGGTTGGCTTAGCTCTAGGTAACAAATGAAAGGAAAGTTCCCTATGTGATTAGGTCACCTGATCTTTCAGAACTCCTATGGTGAAGTCTTATGAGGTCATGTGATTTCTCAGACCCAGTGCTGTGAAAGCTGGTGATTGAATAAGGTCATGTGATCTCTGAAAGCACTTGCGGGTCCCATGGTCTTTGCTGGACAGTTATACTATGGGGTTGGCTTGGTTCTAGGGAACCATTTAAAGGAAAATTCCCTATGTGATTAAGTCACCTATTCCTTCAGAACCCCTATAGTGAAGTCTGATGAGTTTATCTGATTTCTCAGACCCAATGCTGTGAAAGGTGGTGAATAAATCAAGTCTCTCAAAGGTCTTGTAGGTCCCATGGTCTTTGCTGGACAGTTCTGTCATGCTGTTGGCTTGGCTTTAGGGGGTCTAGGGAACCAATTAAGTGAAAGTTCCCTATGTGATTAGGTCACCTGATCTTTCAGAACCCTTATAGTAAAGTCTTATGAGTCCATGTGATCTCTCAGGTTCAGTACTGTGAAAGCTACTTGAAGGAATTGTTTCATGTGATCTCTCAAAGCTCTTGTAGGTCCCATGGTCTTTGCTGGACAGTTATGTCATGGGTTGGCTTGGCCTTAGGGGATCTAGGGAACCAATGAAGTGAAGGTTCTCTACGTGATTAGCTCACCTCGATTTTCAGAACCCCTATAGTCAATTCTTATGAGTTCATGTGATCTCTCAAACCCAGTGCTGGAAAAGGTGGTTGAAAGAATCATGTCATGTAATCTCTCAAAGCTCCTGCAGGTCCTATGGTCTTTGCTGGACAGTTATGTTCTGCCGGCGGCTTGGCTCTAGGGGCTCTCACAAGTGTCTGTGAGTCACGGCTGAGTAAAAGGACTATAATTAGATGCGGTCAACCTGGAGAGGAAAGCAGCTGCTAGGACAAGGCCAGTTAGAATAATACAATTCAAGTTTGCGTGCCTGAAAAGACCACAAAGACTGATGAGAAAACCAGGAGTAAAATGCAGATTTTGGAAATGATGCAGCTTTGTTGTGTACAAGGACCTTTATATAAAGATGCAGCTAATTTATTTAATCATTTCACATTATGTATCAGGAAAGTACTTCTAACAGCTGTAGAGAAACGACATGTCCCAGCGCAAAGTGACCCCTGGATGATTCTGTGTAGCCCTTGTTACGTTCAGTTATCGTAAAATGAATGATACTTTTTGTCTAGATTTATAAAATGTACTTATTGCTTTTTCTTGCCAAGCAGTTTCCGGTTTAGGTTAATTCACTCTTTAAAGCAGTCTTTATCAACCTTTTTACCATAGAGGAACCCTTACTAAAACAATTTATTCGGGGGGGGGGGGGTGTCCGTAAGAATGCTCCTTATAATTATGGTAATTGGGAAGAATGCTCCTTATGTTGGTGATCAGTGGGAAGAATGTTCCTTACATTGGTGATCAGTGAGAAGAATGTTCCTTACATTGGTGATCAGTGGGAAGAATGTTCCTTACATTGGTGATCAGTGGGAAGAATGTTCCTTACATTGGTGATCAGTGAGAAGAATGTTCCTTACATTGGTGATCAGTGGGAAGAATGTTCCTTACATTGGTGGTCAGTGAGAAGAATGTTCCTTACATTGGTGATCAGTGGGAAGAATGTTCCTTACATTGGTGATCAGTGGGAAGAATGTTCCTTACATTGGTGATCAGTGGGAAGAATGTTCCTTACATTGGTGATCAGTGAGAAGAATGTTCCTTACATTGGTGATCAGTGGGAAGAATGTTCCTTACATTGGTGGTCAGTGAGAAGAATGTTCCTTACATTGGTGATCAGTGAGAAGAATGTTCCTTACATTGGTGATCAGTGAGAAGAATGTTCCTTATATTGGTGATCAGTGGGAAGAATGTCCCTTATATTGGTGATCAGTGGGAAGAATGTCCCTTACATTGGTGATCAGTGGGAAGAATGTCCCTTACATTGGTGATCAGTGAGAAGAATGTTCCTTACATTGGTGATCAGTGGGAAGAATGTCTCTTACATTGGTGATCAGTGGGAAGAATGTTCCTTACATTGGTGATCAGTGGGAAGATTGTTCCTTACATTGGTGGTCAGTGAGAAGAATGTTCCTTACATTGGTGATCAGTGGGAAGAATGTTCCTTACATTGGTGATCAGTGGGAAGAATGTTCCTTACATTGGTGATCAGTGGGAAGAATGTTCCTTACATTGGTGATCAGTGAGAAGAATGTTCCTTACATTGGTGATCAGTGGGAAGAATGTTCCTTACATTGGTGGTCAGTGAGAAGAATGTTCCTTACATTGGTGATCAGTGAGAAGAATGTTCCTTACATTGGTGATCAGTGAGAAGAATGTTCCTTATATTGGTGATCAGTGGGAAGAATGTCCCTTATATTGGTGATCAGTGGGAAGAATGTCCCTTACATTGGTGATCAGTGGGAAGAATGTCCCTTACATTGGTGATCAGTGAGAAGAATGTTCCTTACATTGGTGATCAGTGGGAAGAATGTCTCTTACATTGGTGATCAGTGGGAAGAATGTTCCTTACATTGGTGGTCAGTGAGAAGAATGTTCCTTACATTGGTGATCAGTGGGAAGAATGTTCCTTACATTGGTGATCAGTGGGAAGAATGTTCCTTACATTGGTGATCAGTGGGAAGAATGTCCCTTACATTGGTGATCAGTGAGAAGAATGTTCCTTACATTGGTGATCAGTGGGAAGAATGTTCCTTACATTGGTGGTCAGTGAGAAGAATGTTCCTTACATTGGTGATCAGTGAGAAGAATGTTCCTTACATTGGTGATCAGTGAGAAGAATGTTCCTTATATTGGTGATCAGTGGGAAGAATGTCCCTTATATTGGTGATCAGTGGGAAGAATGTCCCTTACATTGGTGATCAGTGGGAAGAATGTCCCTTACATTGGTGATCAGTGAGAAGAATGTTCCTTACATTGGTGATCAGTGGGAAGAATGTCTCTTACATTGGTGATCAGTGGGAAGAATGTTCCTTACATTGGTGATCAGTGGGAAGATTGTTCCTTACATTGGTGATCAGTAGGGATGAGCCGAACACCCCCCGGTTCGGTTCGCACCAGAACCTGCGAACGGACCGAAAGTTCGCACGAACGTTAGAACCCCATTGACGTCTATGGGACTCGAACATTCGAAATCAAAAGTGCTCATTTTAAAGGCTAATTTGCATGGTATTGTCCTAAAAAGGGTTTGGGGACCCGGGTCCTACCCCAGGGGACATGTATCAATGCAAAAAAAACTTTTAAAAACTGACGTTTTTTCGGGAGCAGTGATTTTAATGATGCTTAAAGTAAAAAAAGTGAAATATTCCTTTAAATATCGTACCTGGGGGGTGTCTATAGTATGCCTGTAAAGTGACGCGTGTTTCCCGTGTTTAGAACAGTCCCTGCACCAAATGTCATTTTCAAAGGAAAAAATCTCATTTAAAACTGCTTGCGGGTTTAATGTAATGTCGGGTCATGGCAATATGGATGAAAATCAGTGAGACAAACGACATGGGTACCCCCCAGTCCATTACCAGGCCCTTTGGGTCTTGTATGGATATTAAGGGGAACCCCGCACCCAAATTAAAATAAGGAAAGGTGTGGGGCCACCAGGCCCTATATACTCTGAACAGCAGTATACAGGCGGTGCAAACAAGACAGGGACTGTAGGTTTGTTGTTAAGTAGAATCTCTTTGTAATTTTGAACGGGTACATTTTTAACGTGTTTAGCTCCAGCCAAAAAATCTTTTTTAAGCTTTTTGGAAAACATAGGGAAGGGTTATCACCCCTGTGACATTTGTTTTGCTGTCTTTCCTCCTCTTCAGAAGATTTCACCTCACTTTTTGTCCCAATGAAAAATGTTTTTTGAAAATTTGGATTTTTTTGTGGAACAAGGATTGGAAAGCATCAGTGGAAAGGAGAATTTTTTTTCCCATATTAACTCTTACAGGAGAGAATTTCCCTTCCTAGGGGTAGATTTCATCTCACTTCCTGTTGTCTCCTTCTGTTTGCAAGTAGGAGTCGTTTGTAAGTTAGATGTTTGAAAGTAGGGTCCTGCCCTATATACTCAGCAGAAATTTGGGCCTTAGGTGTTGCTGTGGCCACAACACTGTAAGCCCTCACAGGGCCCTGCTGTGAAATATTAGATCAAGAATTGTAATTACATGCCCCTGTTGAACAGGAGCTGAAAAATTAGGCCATAGGCACTGGTGCTGGTGCCACAACACTGCAACCCCTCACAGACACTCTAGTTGGAACGCAGGAACGAGCCCTGCTGCAAAGTATTGCATCAAAAATTGTAATTACACGCCCCTGTTAAACAAGGGCTGAAAAATTGGGCCTTAGGCACTGGTACTGGTGCCACAACACTGCAACCCCTCACAGACACTCTAGTTGGAACGCAGGAACGAGCCCTGCTGCAAAGTATTGCATCAAAAATTGTAATTACACGCCCCTGTTAGACAGGGGCAGAAAAATTGGGCCTTAGGCACTGGTGCTGGTGCCACAACACTGCAACCCCTCACAGACACTCTAGTTGGAATGCAGGAACGAGCCCTGCTGCAAAGTATTGCATCAAAAATTGTAATTACACGCCCCTGTTAAACAGGGGCTGAAAAATTGTGCCTTAGGCACTGGTGGTGGCGCCCAGAACCAAAAATGTTCTTACAAGCTATCAGCGTGATGATTGAGGAGGAAGAGGATAATTACTCAGGGATAGTCACTCAGCATCAGCATAGGCAGTCTTTGAAGGGATCTGAGATTTCAAAAAAAATTATTCGGTTACATCAGCATCAGGTGCTTGGTAGCTGGTGGTGATCCAAGACTGATTCATTTTTATGAAGGTCAGTCGATCGACCGAGTCGGTGGACAGACGCACCCTGTGATCAGTTACCACGCCTCCAGCAGCACCGAATGTGCGTTCCGAAAGAACGCTGGATGCAGGACAGGCCAGTAGCTCAATTGCATACTGTGCAAGCTCTGGCCAGTGATCCATCCTCAAGACCCAGTAACCCAGAGGCTTTTCGGTGGGAAAGGTGTCAAAGTCTGATCTTGCCCCTAGGTATTCCTGCACCATGTAAAACAGACGCTGGCGATGGTTGCTGGAACCGATCATACCTTGGGGCTGCGGACCAAAAAATTGTCTGAACGCATCGGTCAGACGGCCACCTTCTCCACCGCTCCTTCTTTGACTGACCGAAGCCTCAGCAACACGTTGTCCAGAAACAGGAGTTTGTAACCTCCCAGTCTCTGGGAACGCGTTGCACAGACCTTTCTGCAAGGCCTCCCGAAGATGTTTCATCCTCTGCTCCCTCTGCGATGGCAAGATAAGGTCCGCAACCTTACCCTTGTAACGTGGATCAAGGAGGGTTGCCAGCCAGTATTGGTCCTTCTCCTTGATACCACGAATACGAGGATCCTTACGCAGGCTTTGCAGGATCAGGGAGGCCATGCAGCGTAGGTTTGCTGAGGCATTCGGTCCGGAGTCCTCTAGGTCACTAAGGACGACAACGTCCGCAGCCACCTCCTCCCAGCCACGTACAAGTCCATGTGTTTCTTGGGACTGATCCCTTAAAGACTGCTGCTGATGATGAGTGCCAGGCTCCACCTCCATACTGACACAATCTTTCTCCTCCTCCTCTTCCTGTGTGATCGGCGGGCACGCAGGAACACTGTCTGGATAAAGGGGGCCTTGAGAGCTAAGGAAGTCCTCCTCTTCCTGCCTCTGTTCTGCCTCAAGTGCCCTGTCCATTATTCCACGCAGCGTGTGCTCCAACAGGTGGACAAGGGGGACAGTGTCACTGATGCATGTACTGTCACTGCTCACCATCCTCGTGGCCTCCTAAAATGGTGACAGGACAGTGCATGCATCCCTGATCATGGCCCACTGGCGTGGGGAAAAAAAACCAAGCTCCCCTGACCCTGTCCTGGTGCCATAGTCGCACAGGTACTCATTGATGGCCCTCTGCTGCATGTGCAGCCGCTGCAGCATGGCCAACATTGAGTTCCACCTGGTGGGCATGTCACAGATTAGGCGGTTCTTGGGCAGGTTAAACTCCTTTTGGAGGTCCGTCAGCCGAGCACTGGCATTATATGACCGGCGGAAATGCACACAGACTTTCCTGGCCTGCCTCAGGACATCCTGTAAGCCCGGGTACCTGCCCAAGAACCGCTGCACCACCAAGTTAAGGACGTGAGCCAAACAGGGCACATGGGTCATTTGTCCCTGTCGGAGGGCAGAGAGGAGGTTGGTGCCATTGTCGCAAACCACCATTCCTGCCTTAAGTTAGCGTGGCGTCAACCACCTCTGAACCTGCCCCTGCAGAGCTGACAGAACCTCTGCCCCAGTGTGGCTCCTGTCCCCCAAGCACACCAGCTCAAGCACCGCATGGCATCTTTTGGCCTGCGTACTTGCGTAGCCCCTTGAACGACTACGGAGCACCGCTGGTTCCGAGGAAGAGGCCATGGAGGAAGAAGAAGAGGAGGGGGTGGAGGAGAGAGGTGTGTCACAATCATTAGCATTTTGGAGGTGTGGTGGCGGAACAACCTCCAACACTACTGCACCTTGTCCTGCATCCTTCCCAGCTGCCAGCAGAGTCACCCAATGCGCCGTGAAACTTAGGTAACGTCCCTGTCCATGCCTGCTGGACCATGAGTCAGCGGTAATATGCACCTTACCGCTGACCGCCCTGTCCAGCGAGGCATGGACATTGCCTTCCACATGCCGGTAGAGAGCCGGAATCGTCTTCCGTGAGAAAAAGTGGCGTTTGGGTACCTGCCACTGAGGAACCGCACATTCCACAAACTCACGGAAGGGGGCAGAGTCTACCAACTGAAAAGGCAGCAGTTGAAGTGCTAGCAATTTTGCCAAGCTAGCATTCAACCGCTGGGCATGTGGATGGCTGGGAGTAAACTTTTTTCGGCGGTGCAGCAGCTGGGGCAGGGAAATTTGCCTGGTACAATCTGACGTCGGTGTACCAAAAGCAGATTGCCCACAAGTACTTGGCTGTGACACACCTAATTCTACACCTTCATTACTCTCAGTGCAGGTCTCAGAGAGGACTGGAGGTCTAGTGGGGTTGGAAATCTCAGCTGATGAGGAGCAAGGAGAGGCCCTCTTTGTTCTTTGGTGTGAGTCTTTTAGATACGCTTGCCAACGAACTGCATGGCAGGTCAACATATGTCTGGTCAAGCATGTGGTACCCAAGCGGGAGATGTTTTGGCCACGTGAGATACGCTTGAGACATATGTTGCAAATAGCAGCGGTGCGATCTGATGCACTCATCTCAAAAAAGGCCCACACCAAAGAACTTTTTGAATAACGCGCAGAGACTGCAGTGCCCTGCACATGTGGAGCTTTGGGGTGTGATGCAGTCAATGTGCTGCCCTTAGGCTGGCCCCTGGAGGGCATCCTGCCTCGTTGGTGATGTGCCACCTCCTACTCCTCCTCTCTCCTATCAGGAACCCACGTTGAGTCAGTGACCTCATCATCCCCTCCCTCCTCATCACTGGAGCAAACCTGGCAGTATGCTGCAGCAGGGGGAGCATGACTGCCAGATTGCTGTCCTTCTTGGGCACCCCCTCTGTCCGTGCTCATGTTACTGCCTTCATCAGCATCATCATCAGAGCCTTCCAAACGCTGGGCATCCTCCTGGAGCATGTACCCAACACTGTGGTCAAACAGTTCGAGGGACTCCTCAGGAGGACATGGTGGAGCTAGGGAAGGAGTCACTGATGACATTGAGCCGAGGGAAGAGGCCGCTGCTTTGCCAGACAAAGCACCCTGGGCATGGGTGAGAGAGGATGAGGAGGATGAGGATGGCTCGGTCATCCACTCGACCAAGTCTTCCGCATGTTGCGGCTCAACACGGCCAGCTGCCGAAAAAAAAAGGCCAAGCGTGTCCCATGGCCACGTGCTGATGAGGATGCACCGTCTCCATGACCAGCACTAGACACAGAGCCTGCTTGCCCTCTCTTATTGGCTTGTGACTGTCTGCCTCTCCTTCCTGGCCTTCCAGACATACTAATGGCCTGTAGCTGCACTAAGCTGGGATATATATATATATATATATATATATATATATATATATATATATGTACTGATACTGCAGCTAGCAAAATCAACTGCCTGCCTGTAGTATGAGAACACCACCAACCTTCTACAGGTAGCTTTAGCTGAACACTGTGAGGTGGACGCACCCCACTAACTTGTAGGTTTAGCTGAACACTGTGAGCAGGACGCACTGCACTAACTGTAAATAGTCTAGCTGCCTGACCGTGGTACTAATAGGATCAAAAGAACACCAGTAATTTTCTTCAGGTAGCTTTATATACTGTAACAAGACAAGCCTGCCTGTCAGTAGGAAGATAACCGGAACGGATCTAGCTGAACACTGTGAGCAGGACGCACTGCACTAAATGTAAATAGTCTAGCTGCCTGACCGTGGTACTAATAGGATCAAAAGAACACCAGTAATTTTCTTCAGGTAGCTTTATATACTGTAACAAGACAAGCCTGCCTGTCAGTAGGAAGATAACAGGAACGGATCTAGCTGAACACTGTGAGCAGGACGCACTGCACTAAATGTAAATAGTCTAGAAGATAACAGGAACGGATCTAGCTAAACTGAATACAGTGTATATATATATATATGCAACACCTGGGATGCATATATATACACAATACACTTTAAGTGCAGCTAACTGACTGACTGTCCTGCCTAATCTAGCTAACTCAAATGAAATGACACTGTCTCTCTCTCTCTCTAAGCACACGGGAACACACTGCACAGGGCCGCCGTGCAGGCGGCCTTATATAGTGTGGGGCGTGTACTAAATCCCCTGAGCCATAATTGGCCAAAGCCTCCTTGGCTTTGGCCAATTACGGCTCTCTGTTCAGGCGGCGCTGTGATTGGCCAAGCATGCGGGTCATAGTGCATGCTTGGCCAATCATCAGCAAGCAATGCACTGCGATGCCGCAGTGAATTATGGGCCGTGACGCGCCACACGAATTTGGCGCGAACGGCCCATATCGTTCGCAATTCGGCGAACGACCGAACAGCCGATGTTCGAGTCGAACATGGGTTCGACTCGAACACGAAGCTCATCCCTAGTGATCAGTGGGAAGAATGTTCCTTACATTGGTGATCAGTGAGAAGAATGTTCCTTACATTGGTGATCAGTGAGAAGAATGTTCCTTACATTAGTGGTCAGTAGGGAGAATGCACCTTACTTTGGTAGTCATTGGAAAGAATGTTCCTTACATTGGAGATCAGTGAGAAGAATGCTCTTTACATCGGTGGTCATTGGGAAGAATGCCCCTTACGTTGGTGGTCATTGGGAAGAATGTCCCTCACATTGGTGGTCATTGAGAAGAATGCCCCTTACTTTGGTGGAGATTGGGAAGAATGCCCCTTACATTGGTGGTCATTGGGAAGAATGTCCCTTACATTGGTGGTCATTGAGAAGAATGCCCCTTACTTTGGTGGAGATTGGGAAGAATGCTCCTTACATTGGTGGTCAGTGGAAAGAATGCTCCTTACATTGGTGATAGGGATGAGCTTCGAGTTCGAGTCGAACTCATGTTCGACTCGAACATCGGCTGTTCGCAAGTTCGCCAAACAGCAAACAATTTGGGGTGTTCGCGGCAAATTCGAATGCCGCGGAACACCCTTTAAAAGTCTATGGGAGAAATCAAAAGTGCTAATTTTAAAGGCTTATATGCATGGTATTGTCATAAAAAGTGTTTGGGGACCTGGGTCCTGCCCCAGGGGACATGGATCAATGCAAAAAAAAGTTTTAAAAACAGCCGTTTTTTCGGGAGCAGTGATTTTAATAATGCTTAAAGTCAAACAATAAAAGTGTAATATCCCTTTAAATTTCGTACCTGAGGGGTGTCTATAGCATGCCTGTAAAGGGGCGCATGTTTCCCGTGTTTAGAACAGTCTGGCAGCAAAATGACATTTCAAAGGAAAAAAAGTCATTTAAAACTACTTGCGGCTATTAATGCATTGCCAGTCCGACAATACACATAGAAGTTTATTGATAAAAACGGCATGGGAATTCCCCACAGGGGAACCCCAAACCAAATTTTTTTAAAAAAATGACGTGGGGGTCCCCCTAAATTCCATACCAGGCCCTTCAGGTCTGGTATGGATATTAAGGGGAACCCCAGCCAAAAATTAAAAAAAAAATGACGTGGGGGATCCCCCTAAATTCCATACCAGGCCCTTCAGGTCTGGTATGGATATTAAGGGGAACCCCGCGCCAAAATTTAAAAAAAAAACGGCGTGGGGTCCCCCCAAAAATCCATACCAGACCCTTATCCGAGCACACAACCTGGCAGGCTGCAGGAAAAGAGGGGGGGACCAGAGAGCGGCCCCCCCTCCTGAACCGTACCAGGCCACATGCCCTCAACATTGGGAGGATGCTTTGGGGTAGCCCCCCAAAACACCTTGTCCCCATGTTGATAAGGACAAGGGCCTCATCCCCACAACCCTGGCCAGTGATTGTGGGGGTCTGCGGGCGGGGGCTTATCGGAATCTGGAAGCCCCCTTTAAAAAGGGGGCCCCCAGATCCCGGCCCTCCCCCCTGTGTGAAATGGTAAGGGGGTACAAAAGTACCCCTACCATTTCACTAAAAAAGTATCAAAAATGTTAAAAATGACAAGAGACAGTTTTTGACAATTCCTTTATTTAAATGCTTCTTCTTTCTTCCTTCTTCTTCTTCTTCTGGTTCTTCTGGCTCTTCTGGTTCTTCCTCCGGTGTTCTCATCCAGCATCTCCTCCGCGGCGTCTTCTATCTTCTTCTCCTCGGGCCGCTCCGCACCCATGGCATGGGGGGAGGCTCCCGCTCTTCTCTTCATCTTCTTCTCTTCTTCATCTTCTTCTCTTCTTCTCTTCTTCATCTTCTTCTCCGGGCCTCTCCGCACCCATGCTGGCATGGAGGGAGGCTCCCGCTGTGTGGCGTTTGGCGTTTCTTCTCGTCTGACGGTTCTTAAATAATGGGGGGCGGGGCCACCCAGTGACCTTGCCTCCCTCTGACTTGACGGGACTTCCCTGTGGTGTCACGGGGAATGCCACAGGGAAGTCCCGTCATGTCCCTGTGCGTCAAAGGGGCGGGGTCACCGGGTGGCCCCACCCCCCGTTATTTTAAGAACCGTTAGAAGAGGAGAAGCGCCACACAGCGGGAGCCTCCCTCCATGCCAGCATGGGTGCTGAGCGGCCCGGAGAAGAAGATGAAGAAGAGAAGAAGCTGAAGAGAAGAGCGGGAGCCTCCCCCCATGCCATGGGTGCGGAGCGGCCCGAGGAGAAGAAGGGAAGAAGACGCCGCGGAGGAGATGCTGGATGAGAACACCGGAGGAAGAACCAGAAGAGCCAGAAGAACCAGAAGAAGAAGAAGAAGATGAAGGAAGATAGAAGAAAGAAGAAAGAAGAAGCATTTAAATAAAGGAATTGTCAAAAACTGTCTCTTGTCATTTTTAACATTTTTGACACTTTTTTTAGTGAAATGGTAGGGGTACTTTTGTACCCCCTTACCATTTCACACAGGGGGGAGGGCCGGGATCTGGAGGTCCCCTTGTTAAAGGGGGCTTCCAGATTCCGATAAGCCCCCCTCCCGCAGACTGCCACAACCACCGGCCAGGGTTGTGGGGATGAGGCCCTTGTCCTTATCAACATGGGGACAAGGTGTTTTGGGGGGCTACCCCAAAGCACCCTCCCAATGTTGAGGGCATGTGACCTGGTATGGTTCAGGAGGGGGGGCGCTCTCTCGTCCCCCCTCTTTTCCTGCGGCCTGCCAGGTTGCGTGCTCGGATAAGGGTCTGGTATGTATTTTTGGGGGGACCCCACGCCATTTTTTTTTAAATTTTGGTGCGGGGTTCCCCTTAAAATCCATAACAGACCTGAAGGGCCTGGTATGGAATTTAGGGGGACCCCCCTCGTCATATTTTTTTAAAAATTTTGGCCGGGGTTCCCCTTAATAACCATACCAGACCTGAAGGGCCTGGTATGGAATTTAGGGGGACCGACCACGTCATTTTGGTTCGGGGTTCCCCTGTGGGGAATTTCCAAGCCGTTTTTATCAATGAACTTCTATGTGTATTGTCGGACCGGCAATGCATTAATAGCCGTGAGTAGTTTTAAATGACTTTTTTTCCTTTGAAATGTAATTTTGCTGTCAGACTGTTCTAAACACGGGAAACATGCGCCCCTTTACAGGCATACTATAGACACCCCCCAGGTACAAAATTTAAAGGGATATTACACTTTTATTGTTTGACTTTAAGCATTATTAAAATCACTGCTCCCGAAAAAACAGTCGTTTTTAAAACTTTTTTTGCATTGATCCATGTCCCCTGGGGCAGGACCCAGGTCCCCAAACACTTTTTATGACCATAACTTGCATATAAGCCTTTAAAAATTAGCACTTTTGATTATTCATGTTCGTGTCCCATAGACTTTAACGGTGTTTGCGTGTTCGAACGAACTTTTTTCCTGTTTGCATGTTCTGGTGCGAATCGAACAGGGGGGTGTTCGGCTCATCCCTAATTGGTGATCAGTGGGAAGAATGTCCCTGAAATTGGTGATCAGTGGGAAGAATTTCCCTTACATTGGTGATCAGTGGGAAGAATTTCCCTTACATTGGTGATCAGTGGGAAGAATGTCCCTTACATTGGTGATCAGTGAGAAGAATGTTCCTTACATTGGTGATCAGTGAGAAGAATGTCCCTTACATTGGTGATCAGTGAGAAGAATGTTCCTTACATTGGTGATCAGTGAGAAGAATGTTCCTTACATTGGTGATCAGTGGGAAGAATGTCCCTTACATTGGTGATCAGTGGGAAGAATGTCCCTTACATTGGTGATCAGTGAGAAGAATGTTCCTTACATTGGTGATCAGTGAGAAGAATGTTCCTTACATTGGTGATCAGTGGGAAGAATGTCCCTTACATTGGTGATCAGTGGGAAGAATGTCCCTTACATTGGTGATCAGTGGAAAGAATGTTCCTTACATTGGTGATCAGTGGGGAGAATGCTCCTTACATTGGTGATCAGTGGGGAGAATGCTCTTTACATTGGTGATCAGTGAGAAGAATGTTCCTTACATTGGTGATCAGTGGGGAGAATGCTCTTTACATTGGTGATCAGTGAGAAGAATGCTCCTTACATTGGTGATCAGTGAGAAGAATGTTCCTTACATTGGTGGTCAGTGGGAAGAATGTTCCTTACATTGGTGATTAGTGGGAAGAATGTTCCTTACATTGGTGATCAGTGGGAAGAATGTTCCTTACATTGGTGATCAGTGAGAAGAATGATCCTTACATTGGTGATCAGTGGGGAGAATGCTCTTTACATTGGTGATCAGTGAGAAGAATGCTCCTTACATTGGTGATCAGTGAGAAGAATGCTCCTTACATGGGTGATCAGTGAGAAGAATGTTCCTTACATTGGTGATCAGTGGGAAGAATGTTCCTTACATTGGTGATCAGTGGGAAGAATGTTCCTTACATTGGTGATCAGTGGGAAGAATGTTCCTTACATTGGTGATCAGTGGGAAGAATGTTCCTTACATTGGTGGTCAGTGGGAAGAATGTTCCTTACATTGGTGATCAGTGGGAAGAATGTTCCTTACATTGGTGATCAGTGGGGAGAATGCTCTTTACATTGGTGATCAGTGAGAAGAATGCTCTTTACATTGGTGGTCAGTGGGGAGAATGTTCTTTACATTGGTGGTCAGTGGGTCAGGGGGGAATACCCCCCACATATTGGTGGTCAGTGATTGCGTTCAACTCTTTCAGTGGTAGCCAGAGAGTCACTCCTATAGACAGCTAAAATGTTTATTGGTGTCTTGCTGCTGGCTTTGCAAAGTGGTGTTGGCTCTGGAACTATGCAGGTATAATTAAATGTGGGGGACAATTAGCCACGCCTCAAGGACCACCTAGCAACCTCTGGAGGAACCCTATCTAAGATAGGCAGCTGCAAAGTATGTGCTAACCCTGAATCTATTTTTCAGTGTGTTTAGCGACATCTCACTGTGTGCAGTTTTTCAAGCAAATCTTTTTTTTGTGATTCTGTTACAAAGTTTCTTACCTGAAGATCCAAACAGTGATATGACTTCCTGTATCAGGCTGACAATGCTAAGCCACTGCCTTGCAATTAAAAGCAATGTTGTCAGCCTGCCTTGCAGGTTTACTTTCACCTAAAATCCTGCGGCTCTTCAGCTTTAGAAATGATATACTGTATGGTGTCCTACTTTGCTTTTATTTTTGTATAAATGAAGCTTTGCAGAGCCTGTACAGTCTGTTTTTGTATTGATTGTTTTTGTAATACATCTATTGTAACTCTCCCATACTCCTCTGCGTATGATGGATGCTTGTACAGAAATGTGTTCAAGGATAATGGACTCCTAATGTGTTTGTGAGGGCTCGGTGAACAATATCGGGTAAAAAAAAACAGATATTTATATGGTGAAGACACTGGTTAGGCTATGCTATGCTCTCTGCCAGACTGTTGGCAGAGGTTGGCCTGTTGGACCATTGCTGATATATAGTAATGCACATCAATCAATTAGATGAGAGATACCCTCATAGAGTAAGAGAGATGGTTTTTGATTGGTTGGTGTGGGTCACTGTGCTTGACTTTGTAGCCTAAAACTTTATTTACATATTTATGCATATATACAGTGGGGGAAAAATGATTTGATCCCCTGCAGATTTTGAAAGTTTGCCCACTTACAAAGAAATGAAGGGTTTATAATTGTTATCATAGTTTTTTTTAATAATAGAGACAGAATATCAACCAAAAATCCAGAAAAAACATGATACAAATGTTATAAATTGAGTTGCAGTTCAGTGAGTAAAATAAGTATTTGATTTGATCCAAGCAGAGCATGACTTAGTAGTTGGTGGAGAAACCCTTGTTGGCGAGCACAGAGGTCAGACATTTCTTGTAGTTGGTGACCAGGTTTGCACACATCTCAGGAGGGATTTTAGTCCACTCTTCTTTACAGAACTTCTCTAAATCCTTAAGGTTTCTTGGCTGTCGCTTGGCAACTCAAAGTTTCAGCTCCCTCCATAAATTTTCTATAGGATTAAGGTCTGGAAACTGGCTAGGCCACTCCATGACCTTAATGTGCTTCCTCTTGAGCCACTCCTTTGTTGCCTGATAAATGTTTTGGGTCATTGTCATGCTGGAAGACCCATCCATGACCCATCTTCAGTGTTCTGGCTGAGGGAAGAAGGTTCTCATCCAAGATTTTATCATACATGGCCCCGTCCATTGGCCCCTCAATGCTGCAAGGTTGGTCTGTACCTTTAGCAGAGAAACAGCCCCAAAGCATCATGTTTCCACCTCGGTGCTGGACTGCAGGGATGGTGTTCTTAGGGTCATAGTCAGCATTTTTTTTCCCTTCAAACAGGGTGAGTGGAGTTAATGACAAAGAGCTCAATTTTGGTCTTATCTGACCACAGCACTTTCTCCCAATCCTTCTCTGAATCGCCAGATGTGACCAAGGCAAAGAGATCATCTGGGCTGGACGGATTAAGTAGGCAGGACTGACGAGCAGGATATCATCAACAGCTGAGTAACTGTGGAGAGAGATGGGAGCTGGCAATTAGCCGACAGCTGAGTGGCCAGCTCAGAGAAGGAAGGGCTGAGCCCAGCCCTGACAACAAGACAGTTGAAAACAATGAATAAAGACAATTCCATCAAGCCATCCATTGTGTACAGTTGTGTTGCTAGCTGTGATTGGTCACATGGTACAGACAGGGCCAATCACAGCCCATCAGTACCATGTGATTGGCTCTGGCCAATCACAGCACATCACAACAAAACAAACTGAATTAATCGGTTTCATATAGTAAAATGCTTGCTTATAGCAATGAAATTCACTGCTATAAGCAATCATGTGTAAAAAAAAATAAAAATCCTGATCACTTTCCCAGAGTAGTATAATGTTACTATGGTAACATTATATTGCTCTGCTCGCAGTGTGTTAAAAAAAAGAAAAAAATGTAATAAAAAAAATTGAACAAAACTATTAATTTTTTTTTTCCGTACTGTCACCAGTCAGTGTCCCAGATCACCATTTATACGATGACGCTGTACTACACTGGTGATAGTATGTAAAAAAAAAAAAAAGTGAACATTTTTTTTTAAATTTCTTTAAAAAAAATTACAACTTCAAAAAACTCGCTATGCCTCAGACTGTCTACTTTCTAAAAAGGGGTTGTTTGGGGGGATATTTGTACTGTGCTGGCATTTTCCGGCCTCAAGAAATTAGATTGGCTGTCATTACATCAGGATTGATCAATTTTCAGATATATCCCATAGTTTGTGGACTCTATAACTTTCCTACAGACTAAAAAATATACACTGATGTGGGTCATTTTTACCAAAAAAGTGTGGCAGAATACATTTTGGCCTAAATTTATGAAGAAGGATTATTTATTTGCAAGATTTTATAACAGAAACAAAGAAAACCGTTTTTTTTTTTCAACATTTTCAGTCTTTTTTCATTTATTTAGCAAAAAATAAAAAAGCCCAGTGGCGATTAAATACCACCAAAAGAAGGCTCCAGCTGTGTGAACAAAATGATAAAAAGTTAGTTTGCGTACAGTGTTGCATGACCGCGCAATTGTCACTCAAAGTGTGACAGCGCTGAAAGCTGAAAATTGGCCTGAGCAGGAAGGGGGGTGAATGTGCCCGGTATTGAAGTGGTTAAAAAAAATGTCAATTGTTTCTGATGCACAGTGATTTACCATTTTGGAATAGAGAGATGAGCAACAGCAAACCTCAGCACAATTCTTCTTTTATCACATATATATATCTAAATAGATCTATAGATAGATAGATATACCCTGTTTCCCCAAAAATAAGACCTAGCGTGATTGTCAGTGATGGCTGCAACATAAGCCCTACCCCCCAAATAAGCCCTACCCTGTTTCCCCGAAAATAAGCCCTACCCTGAAAATAAGACCTACAAGGACTTTAACTAGGGCTTATTTGGGGGGTAGGGCTTATATTGCAGCCATCACCGACAATCACGCTAGGTCTTATTTTCGGGGAAACAGGGTAGATATATGTCTATATAAAAATGTATATATATAGATATTTTTAATTTTTTCATTTATTATTTTGAATTAAAATAGACATCCCTCTAATGCAATAGCACATTTTTGCTGAATTATAACAGCCAATCAAGAACTGAAAATGTCCCTGTGTACCCAACATGTATTATATCGACTAAAAGCTGAAACATCAGTTTTAAGCTTTTATCCATGTCATGAGTACCTACCCTAAAAATCAAGCCCCATCTATTTCATATTAGCAAGGTCCCAGCTCATGGGAGCCTGTGTCGTTGTTGGATTGACAGGTCTTGGAGGAACACAAGGCCCTCAGTTTTGTTGGGCCCCATCGATGTCTCCAACATTTACTGCTTCTTGTTAGAATCGCAGAGGTCAACTTCAAGAGCGCAGAGGGTGCACATCAGATAGGCCACAATGTTTGGGTAGGGGGAAACCCTTTCAACTTCTTCCCTAAATACTTCCAGACCTTCTTCCTTCTCAGCGCTCATTTCTGATAGGGGAAGAGTAGAGGGGGAACACGTCGGCGGCTGACATGACACAGCCAGCCGAGCTCACGGCTCTGATGAGAAGCAGAAGAAGTGTGAACGGAACACAACGATTATTATTAATGGCTGGAAGCCGCAGAGCCAAACTACCGAGTCCCCCCCCCGGGCCTGTCAGCGCCCCCTGCGCCTTTTCTGATCTTCACATCAGCCCTTTTATCGGTGGCACACCGCGGAGGAGCTCTTCCCTGGTGCCAGTTTCATATTTGGGATCTGGCTTCTGGATGATGGATTTATCCCTCCTCTGATTCTGACACCGGGGAAATCAAGGTTAAATCCAGATGCAGTCATTTGGCCTAAAGGTGCCCAGTGGTATTCCGATACTGACAGATATATTCACACGTCTGAGGACAACTACAACCCCCATTTGGAGGTGCTTTTCAGAGAGCAAAATAAACATGTTCTGGCATTAATAAGGTCACATTTTTTTGATGTACCAATGTATGAAGGACATGGCCTTAATTTTTACTTTATTTAAATTTGTATTATTTCTTCTACTCTGTTCCCCCTTCCTGACTTTTTCATCAAGATGAGAGCACAACTACGAGTCTTCCCCTCATGCCAGGGTGCTAGATGGAGCCTGACCTCTTCTTCAGGCCCCACTATCCAAATCTGCCACCTTCACCTTCATACCATAATCAAAGAAAATGGTACCCATCCATGCAAAGACACAGTCCCACTGTAACCTAAATATAGATAAAAAATAGGCTTGAGTTCATACTCTCCACCTGTTGAGGACTACGTAGACGCATCTCGCCCTTTATGGGGCTTAATCATAGAAGCAATTTGCAGCAGAGACCACTGGTTATTATGTATCTGGAGAGATTGGCCCTCCTAACCAATGACACCAGGGCTGGTGCAAGGATTTTTGACACCCTAGGCAAAACCAAATTTTGCAGCCCCCCCCTTGGCTCCACCCCTGACCCCCTTTTCCCTGCCCATGTAAACCCCACCTTTTTAGTGAAGTGCCCATTAAATGCAGCCTTACCAGCGCCCATCACTTCAGCCTACCAGCGCCCATCATTGCAGCCTCACCAGCGCCCATCAATGCAGCCTCACCAGCGCCCATCAATGCAGCCTCACCAGCGCCCATCAATGCAGCCTCACCAGCTCCCATCAATGCAGCCTCACCAGCGCCCATCAATGCAGCCTACCAGCACCCAGCAATATGCAGCCTTACCAGCGCTCATCAATGCAGCATCACCAGCTTCCATCAATGCAGCCTCACCAGCGCCCATCAATGCAGCCTCACCAGCGCCCATCAATGCAGCCTCACCAGCTCCCGTCAATGCAGCCTCACCAGCGCCCATCAATGCAGCCTCACCAGCACCCATCAATGCAGCGTCACCAGCTCCCATCAATGCAGCCTACCAGCGCCCATCAATATGCAGCCTCACCAGCGCCCATCAATGCAGCGTCACCAGCTCCCATCAATGCAGCCTCACCAGTGCCTATCAAATGCAGCCTCACCTGCACCCATCAAATGCAACCTACCAGCGCCCATCAATGCAGCCTACCAGCGCCCATCAATGCATGTTTTCTTGCTTCCATTCATTCGGGAGTCAGGACACAGACACAGTCCTCTGCCGCCGCTGTGCCTCTGACACTATGTGCGAACGGAGCGGCGGCTGTCTGCTGATGCTGAGATTTAGTTGCTTGCTGCAGAGAGAAGAGAGTAGGAACACCAGGGGCCGGGCGCCCTAGGCAGCAGTTTGCCCTGGGCGGCTGCCTAGTTTGCCTAGTGGTAGCACAGGCCCTGAATGACACTACCAGCCAACTAATTCACTCCCTTGTTATCTTTCACCTTGACTATTGCAACTCCCTCTTCATTGGCCCACCTCTACACAGTCTTCCGTGAATGCTGCTGCCAGACCCATCCATGTTAGAAACTGTTCAATGTTCCCCACCCCTCTCTGCCAATGCCTTCACTGCTTTCTGATCATTCAACAAATGTAATTTAAAATACTTAATACATACAACACCATCAACTGCTCTGCAGCTACATCATCAACCTCATCTCAAATATCACCTAAAGTGTCCTCTTCATTCCTCCCAAGACCTCCTGCTCTCTAGCTCCCTTATCACCTCCTGTCATGCCTCCAGGACTTATCTTGAGCAGTGGCGGCCTGTCCATTAGGGGTGCCCGGGCACTGCACCCTTTATCCAGGCCCCCCCCCCATACGAATAATGGATAGATTCATGCATAGCATGAATCTATCCATGGCCTCCGCGGCCACCCCCTATTCATGTGTCCGGACCCTTTCATGATGCCGGGTGCGTGAATTACAACAGCGGGGTGTTTTTTTAAGCACCTAATTAGAGCCATAGGCTCTAATATGTTTCAAAATAGGTTGGGCTCGGAGCGCAGAGCATTGCGCCATGTTACAACAGCAAATGAATGTTTCCTGCTGTAACACTGATCCTCAATCCGGCCAATCAGAAGCAGGTCTGAGACCCGTTTTCCGATTGGCCAAAAAGAGAACAGTCCTGATTGGCCGCCGAGGAGGAGGGAGGAAACGGAAGCCGTTGATGCCCGTAGTGAGCAGAGGAAGGAAAAGCCGTTGCCGCCGAGCAAGGATAGCCGCCGGTAAAGCGAGGCATAGATGGGGTAAGTGTACCTGACCCGCCCGCCGACCGACGGGGGGGTGTTAGTGTTTGCCACCCCCAAAATAAATTATCACCGG
This sequence comes from Lithobates septentrionalis, assembly GCA_037952835.1. NCBI lineage: Eukaryota > Metazoa > Chordata > Amphibia > Anura > Ranidae > Lithobates > Lithobates septentrionalis. The sequence goes on along the minus strand of JBBDGP010002681.1, from coordinate 533,314 downwards.
CTGCCACTGATCCAGAGCCTCTCTTATCCTCTGGATCTCCCTACCCCGACCTGTCCAGCTATCTCCTACACTCTCTGCCATTAGGTGATCCTTAAAAACTCATCTCCTCAAGGAAGCCTATGCTGCCTCCACCTAAAAACCTAACTTTTTCCTTTCTCCATCAATTATTGCCAACAACGTTTTCACCTTTTTGTATCACTTGTCCTTCCATCCTCTTGTCTCGTATTGTAACTGTACTGTCTGCCTTTATTTTGTAAAGCGCTTTGCAAACTGTTGGCGCTATATACGAGAGTTCTTCAAAAAGTTTCCGCACGTTTCTTTACCTAAGTTATATATAGTATATAAAAGTGCGGAAACTTTTTGAAGACCTCTCTCATAAATCCTGTATAATAATAATTATCTATAGCAAATATGGTTTCCGCTTTGTTCATGTACACCCCAGGGCTGCTCATTTTTAGTCTCTTGCTACTTTAAAGGGGTTGTAAACCCTTACCTGAACCCGATCGTTCCTGCGCTGGGGAGGAGCACACCAGCTCCAGCCGGTGTCTTGGGTCCTGATTGGATAGATTGATAGCAGTGCAACCATTGGCTCCCGCTGCTGTCAATCAAATCCAATGACGCGGGAGCGGCGGGGAGGGCGGAGCTGAGCCCTGCTTCATGCTTCTCTGACGGGGCACTTGAGAAGAGGAGGAGCCAGGAGCACCGTTGAGGGACCCCAGAAGAGGAGGATTGGGGGCCACTCTGTGCAAAACCAACTGCGCAGAGGAGGTAAGTATAACATGTTTGTTTTTTTAAAACAAAACAATACGAGACTTTAGATATCCTTTAAGCACTTGCTGGCAGCCACCTAAATAGGCCAGAGCTAGACAGGAAATTTGTATCAGCTCGATCCTGCCTGTATAATCGCCTAATCGTTAGTAGTGGCAACCAGATGGAACAAATGGATCCCTATGGTGTAAGCCACACAAGTAGCAGTCAGGAGCATCTTGCATTGATCAGTAGCTTATGAATAAAGCGTTGTGCTAGTTGATACTAAATGTTTCTTACACCACAGGGAGCTATTTGTTTAGCAATAATTTGCTTCACCCAAGACTCAAAATGGAACCAATGTGTAGTCAGCAGAGGCACCCACTAAATAAAAAGGTGTCGCCAAGGGATTCTTCAGGAAGGTTGATTTTTATTGATCATAATAACAAGTCAAAACACACCATAAACACGCGTTTTTGGGTCTCTTTAGTGGCTACTTTGTCAGGAAAAAGTATACAGTGCGTTTTGATGGGTGAGATCTGTACAGGCATACCCCACTTTTAAGTACACAATGGGAAAAGAGCATGTATGTAAAACGAAAATGTACTTAAAGTGAAGTAATACCTTTTTTTCACTTCTGGGGTGTCAGAGGCTGTAGTGGGGGTGTCAGGGGCTGTAGTGGGGGTGTCAGGGGCTGTAGAGGGGGGTGTCAGGGGCTGTAGAGGGGGGTCAGGGACTGTAGTGGGGGGGGGGGGGTCAGGGAGTGTGTTTCCAAGTAGCAGGGAATCTGAACTATCCGGGCACGGATTACTCAGCTTAAGCTTCAGCTTGAGCGCCACTTTACATGCACTCACGGGTATGTCCTTACTCACAAGTGTATGTAAAGTGAGTGTACTTAAAGGGGGATATGCCTGTATGCAGTCCTTCAACCCAAAAGTATACTGCCCAGTATACTCTGGTCTGAAAGAATGCACACAGGTCCTACCCATTACCTTTACTGATATCACAAGGAAGGGAACAAGCCCCTTTGTGATAGCTTTGGCTAGGTGACAAGTACTCTTTACTCTTATGCCTCGTATACACGATCGGACTCTCCGACAACAAAACCGTGGATTTTTTTTCCGAAGGATGTTGGCTCAAACTTGTCTTGCATACACACGGTCACACAAATGTTGTCGGAAATTCCGAACGTCAAGAACGCGGTGACGTACGACGCACCGAGAAGAATGAAGTTCAGCAGCCAGTGCGGCTCTTCTGCTTGATTCCGAGCATGCGTCGACTTTTGTGCGTCGGACTTGTGTACACACGATCGGAATTTCTGACAAGTTTTGTCGTCGGAAAATTTGAGAACCAGCTCTCAAACATTTGTTGGCAGAAAGTCTGACAGCAAATGTTCTATGGAGCGTACACATGGTCGGACTTTCTGACAACAAGCTCACATCCAACATTTGTTTTCGGAAAGTCCGATCGTGTGTATGGGGCACAAGACTATTGATGTCTCCCCTGCCCTTCAAAGCAACAAACCGCTTGAGTAGATGCTTCCCTGGCTGTGGCAGCCAGGAAATGACAGCTCTGAAACCGAAAGTGACAAAATCCTCATCACTCCCGGGATCATTCGTCACAGAGGAGAATGGGGGATAACGGATGTTCCTCCATCTCCTCTGTGGGGAGCCATCCTGACCACTTACTGTGGCCCTGTGCTCCCAGGAGGAATAGGGGAGCCTGGGAACCAGTCACGTACCTGGTCCTAAAGCCGAAATGCTAAGAGGGCTCTCCTTGAGTGCTTGGTGTCCCTGAAGGTGGAAACACGGAACACGAAGCCCAAAGAAGCAGGGATTGCTGGCTGTGCCACAGATGAGAGATGTAGGTGTGGAGTAAGGATGAGCTCAGCCGCGTTCGCAACTCCACGTGCCCGCGTGGCACTCCGCAGCACCAATCGCAGGCAGTGAGAGATTTCCCGATCCGCGGCTGCCTGATCCGATCCAACGATGGGCAAGAGCGAAGCGGCTCCAGCTGCTGTCTCTCTCTTCATTGGACAGATTGATAACAGCAAGATCCATTGGTTCCCGCTGCTGTCAATCAAATCCAGTGACATGGAAGCAGGGGGGGCAGGGCTGAGTCCCACTGTCTGTGTCAATATATATCATTTTAGCTTTTGGGTGCTGATGCACTTTCAAGTTGCTCGTGTAGAAAAAAAACTGTAATTATTCACATTTTCCTGGTCACATTCGTTTGCATAACCATGTAAAAGATTTGAGAGTTACCTTTTTTTCTGTTAACAAGTTTGCTGGGGAGTGAATTTATTACATTGTAACATTAATCTGGACATTGACAGACTTGGTGGAAACTTGTTACTTTTATCAAAAGTGTCATTTCGTTCTTTACTCCTGGCATTCTGATTGGCTCATTAGGTAAGCAAATTAATACGAATGCCGATTTCTCAAACCGCCGAGCCGCTATTCATTTCATACTTCAGGCAATTCCGTTGTGTTCTCATGTAAGATTTCACATAAAATATTTCTCACGCTGCACCGGTCTCCGCGGTTCACACACGGTGAGAAAGAGTTGCATATTTTACACATTTGAAGTGTCATCGCTGACTGAAGAATCTCAGATATGTTTTATGTGAAAATAGTTTTTAGTGAATGATGTTCATACCTTGTAATATGTACTGTGCACGTAACCATTTTCTATGTGTATACATTGCTGCATTAATCTTTACTACATTTTTTTTTAGATGTAAACAGTCTGATTTGCTTTTATGCAAATGGAAAAAGATTTGGGGGCTGTTATCCAGTTGAATCAATATTAAGGGCAATTTTTTTTTAAAATGACAAACATGTCCTACTTACCTGCTCTGTGTAATGGTTTTGCACAGAGCGGCCCCGATCCTCCTCTTCTTAGGTCCCCCAACCGGCACTTCTGGCCCCTCCCTCCTTCGCTCCCGTCTTTGCTCTGCGTGTCCATTCACACACAAAGCCTTGGCTTGGCCTCGCACCCTCTCATTCCTCATTGGCACACTGGCTGTGGCCAATGGCTCTGGCGGTTGTCTCAGCCACTGCTGCTAAATGCCCGGCCCGTCAGTACATGTGACGTGCACCCAGCCCGCGGACATTTTAACCCTTTCAAGCCGACCGTATATAAATATGCAGCCTCAGCTTGAAGGGGATCACCCCGGTACTGTTTGTTTATAGCCAGCAGTCAGCTTTCTTGGGATAACAACCGATGCGGCTAAGAAGCCACTCGGCTATTATCCCAAGCAGCGGGAGGGGACGTCCCCCCTCCCGCCGCTCACCTGGGCTCTCCCATCTAGCCGCGAGGCCCGAGCGACCAGCCGGAACGTCTGCCGGCTGGCCAGAGACCCGAACGAAGCCGCAATCGGCTTCAATCGGGCCTCTGCTCTAGTAACCTGGAAGCAATGTCATGACATCACTTCTGGGTACTGAAGAAGGCACCACATTTTTTAAAAATGACAGCACTCAAAACAGCCAGACTTTGCATTTGCCAACTTGGCAAAGTTTTTAAGTGCAAAGGAGGGATTTGTCACATTTATCATTTGAGTATACCCAATGGGAGAAATAATGCCCCATCATTGGGTTTAATGGGAGGAATAATGCCCCATCATTGGTTTTGATGGGAGGAATAGTGCCCCATCATTGGTTTTGATGGGAGGAATAGTGCCCCATCATTGGTTCTGATGGGAGGAATAATGCCCCATCATTGGTTCTAATGGGAGGAATGATGCCCCATCATTGGTTCTGATGGGAGGAATAGTGCCCCATCATTGGTTTTGATGGGAGGAATAGTGCCCCATCATTGGTTCTGATGGGAGGAATAGTGCCCTATCATTGGTTTTGATGGGAGGAATAGTGCCCCATCATTGGTTCTGATGGGAGGAATAATGCCCCATCATTGGTTCTAATGGGAGGAATGATGCCCCATCATTGGCTTTAATGAGAGGAATAGTGCCCCATCATTGGTTTTAATAGGAGGAATAGTTCCCTTTTTTGGTATCGGTGGGAGGAATAGTGCCCCATTGATGCTGTCAATGAGAAGACTGGTGTCTCATCATTGGTGTCAGCTTGAGGAATAGTGCACCAAGGGCCGGATAAAGGCAAGCAAAGGGCTACATCCAGCCCCCAGGCATCAGTTTGGAGACCACTGCTCTACACGAGAGAATATTAACCATTTGCTTACTGGGCACTTAAACCCCCCTTCCTGCCCAGACCAATTTTCAGCTTTTAGCGCTGTCACGCTTTGAATGACAATTGCGCGGTCATGCTACACTGTACCCAAATTAAATTTCTATAATTTTTTTCCCACAAATAGAGCTTTCTTTTGGTGGTATTTAATCACCTCTGGGGTTTTTTGTTTTTTTTTTTTGTTAAAAAAATGAAAAAAGCCTGAAAATGTTGAAAAAAAACCCAAAACAGTTTTATATTATGTTATATACATGTAATTTTTCTCCTTCATTGATGTACGTTGATGAGGCTTCACTGATGGGCACTGATAGGCTGCACTGATGGGCACTGATAAGGCGGCACTGATGGGCACTGATAAGGCGGCACTGATGGACACTGATAGGTGGCACTGGTGGGCACTGATGAGGCGACACTGGTTGGCACTGATAGGTGGCACTAATGGGCACTGATAGGTGGCAAAGATGGGCACTGATGGGTGGCAATGATGGGCACTGGTAGGTGACACTGATAGGCAGCACTGCTAGGTGGCACTGATGAGGCACTGGTGGGCACTGATTGGCACCACTGGTGGGCATTGATAGTCGGCACTGGTGGGCATTAATAGGTGGCACTGATATGCACTGGTGGGCACTGATTGGTGGCACAGATATGCACTGATAAGCAATGGCAGGTCGCACATCGATGCATTGTATCCCCGCACATCGATGCATTGTATCCCCGCACATCGATGCATTGTATCCCCGCACATCGATGCATTGTATCCCCGCACATCGATGCATTGTATCCCCGCACATCGATGCATTGTATCCCCGCACATCGATGCATTGTATCCCCGCACATCGATGCATTGTATCCCCGCACATCGATGCATTGTATCCCCGCACATCGATACATTGTATCCCCGCACATCGATACATTGTATCTCCGCACATCGATACATTGTATCCCCGCACATCGATACATTGTATCCCCGCACATCGATACATTGTATCCCCGCACATCGATACATTGTATCCCCGCACATCGATACAGTGAATCCCCGCACATCGATACATTGTATCCCCGCACATCGATACATTGTATCCCCGCACATCGATACATTGTATCCCCGCACATCGATACATTGTATCCCCGCACATCGATACATCGTATCCCCGCACATCGATACAGTGAATCCCCGCACATCGATACATTTTATCCCTGCAAATCTGCACATTGTATCCCCGCACATCGATGCATTGTATCCCCGCACATCGATGCATTGTATCCCCGCACATCGATACATTGTATCCCCGCACATCGATACATTGTATCCCCGCACATCGATACATTGTATCCCCGCACATCGATACATTGTATCCCCGCACATCGATACATTGTATCCCCGCACATCGATAAATTGTATCCCCGCACATCGATACATTGTATCCCGGCACATCGATACATTGTATCCCCGCACATCGATACATTGTATCCCCGCACATCGATACATTGTATCCCCGCACATCGATACATTGTATCCCCGCACATCGATACATTGTATCCCCGCACATCGATAAATTGTATCCCCGCACATCGATACATTGTATCCCGGCACATCGATACATTGTATCCCCGCACATCGATACATTGTATCCCCGCACATCGATACAGTGTATCCCCGCACATCGATACATTGTATCCCCGCACATCGATACATTGTATCCCCGCACATCGATACATTGTATCCCCGCACATCGATACATTGTATCCCCGCACATCGATACATCGTATCCCCGCACATTGATACAGTGAATCCCCGCACATCGATACATTGTATCATGCTGTCTCCTACAAGCTAGGATTAGGCATTGCAGCTCTATAAATAATCCAGACCCCTCCAGGTCAGGGGGGGATGTATGGGAATTTGTTAAGCATATGTTGCTTTGTTTCCCTTCCCAATAACGGCCTCATAAAACATATATGAAGTGGATTGAGTTGTCTCTCTCTCTGCAGGAGAGGAGATGTCTTGTTCAGGACATATTTTCTCATATTCCATCCTGGTACAGGGCTAATAATGAACACCGAGGACTCTATACACAGCCCTCTGCGACTCTTGAAAAATGGCGTATGTCAAACTGAGCAAGACGTAAGAAAAAAATAGCGGGATTGTTTTCAAGGTTTGACCATTCTCTGGAAAAGAATCCTGTCTTCATATATTATAAAATTCCTCCAATTCCCCGTGCAGTCCAGACCAAGCCCACCTTCCTGTCTGCGGTAAATATCAGCCTCTTAGATTTTTTTTTTTGTTCCCCCCATACGCTTACGTGTTTGAGCTAAAATTATCAGCAACACAACAAAAGTCTGGCTACTTCACTATGTGTGTCTGAAGGGTTAAATCACTGCCAATAAAATGGTCCCTGGCAGCCAATAGTCATCTCACATTTTATGTTTGCTGTCCTGCTTTCTGCAGAAAAGAAAAGGAAAGGAGAATTTAGGTGGGTGGATGGGAAGCGCTGTGCGACCTGAATCAAGTGAAAGTTCTAACGCAGTGTGCGCCATTTATAAAAATGACATAGGAACTGTCTGTACTTCCTCTATAACTCTCCTCTCCTGCAATACTCTGCACTGCTGGAGGACTCTGCTCCTTCCTCTATAACTCTCCTCTCCTGAAATACTCTGCACTGCTGGAGGACTCTGCTCCTTCCTCTATAACTCTCCTCTCCTGAAATACTCTGCACTGCTGGAGGACTCTGCTCCTTCCTCTATAACTCTCCTCTCCTGAAATACTCTGCACTGCTGGAGGACTCTGCTCCTTCCTCTATAACTCTCCTCTCCTGAAATACTCTGCACTGCTGGAGGACTCTGCTCCTTCCTCTATAACTCTCCTCTCCTGAAATACTCTGCACTGCTGGAGGACTCTGCTCCTTCCTCTATAACTCTCCTCTCCTGAAATACTCTGCACTGCTGGAGGACTCTGCTCCTTCCTCTATAACTCTCCTCTCCTGAAATACTCTGCTCTTCTGGAGGACTCTGCTCCTTCCTCTATAACTCTCCTCTCCTGAAATACTCTGCACTGCTGGAGGACTCTGCTCCTTCCTCTATAACTCTCCTCTCCTGAAATACTCTGCACTGCTGGAGGACTCTGCTCCTTCCTCTATAACTCTCTTCTCCTGAAATACTCTGCACTGCTGGAGGACTCTGCTCCTTCCTCTATAACTCTCCTCTCCTGAAATACTCTGCACTGCTGGAGGACTCTGCTCCTTCTTCTATAACTCTCCTCTTCTGAAATACTCTGCTCTGCTGGAGGACTCTGCTCCTTCCTCTATAACTCTCCTCTCCTGAAATACTCTGCTCTGCTGGAGGACTCTGCTCCTTCCTTTATAACTCTCCTCTCCTGAAATACTCTGCACTGCTGGAGGACTCTGCTCCTTCCTTTATAACTCTCCTCTCCTGAAATACTCTGCACTGCTGGGGGACTCTGCTCCTTCCTCTATAACTCTCCTCTTCTGAAATACTCTGCTCTGCTGGAGGACTCTGCTCCTTCCTCTATAACTCTCCTCTCCTGAAATACTCTGCACTGCTGGAGGACTCTGCTCCTTCCTTTATAACTCTCCTCTCCTGAAATACTCTGCACTGCTGGAGGACTCTGCTCCTTCCTCTATAACTCTCCTCCCCTGAAATACTCTGCACTGCTGGAGGACTCTGCTCCTTCCTCTATAACTCTCCTCTTCTGAAATACTCTGCTCTGCTGGAGGACTCTGCTCCTTCCTCTATAACTCTCCTCTCCTGAAATACTCTGCACTGCTGGAGGACTCTGCTCCTTCCTCTATAACTCTCCTCTCCTGAAATACTCTGCACTGCTGGAGGACTCTGCTCCTTCCTTTATAACTCTCCTCTCCTGAAATACTCTGCACTGCTGGAGGACTCTGCTCCTTCCTCTATAACTCTCCTCCCCTGAAATACTCTGCACTGCTGGAGGACTCTGCTCCTTCCTCTATAACTCTCCTCTTCTGAAATACTCTGCTCTGCTGGAGGACTCTGCTCCTTCCTCTATAACTCTCCTCTCCTGAAATACTCTGCACTGCTGGAGGACTCTGCTCCTTCCTCTATAACTCTCTTCTCCTGAAATACTCTGCTCTTTCCTCTATAACTCTCCTCTCCTGAAATACTATGCTCTGCTGGAGGACTCTATCCAACCTTCTCTCCTAATATATGAAGATACAGACATTTTCGGTGTTTTTCCGATAGCAGCTCTCCTCTTTTTCCCATTTCTCTGCCTCCACCTCTTGGTAGTTTCGTTTCACTGACATCTTGAAGTAAATCACAGACCTTTGTTGTAAACAGACAATTTAGGGTCCAAAAATAATTTGTCCAACGGCTCCAAACACTGCCCCCCCCCCCCCCCCCACCTTTTTTTTACAAGCCCTTTTGGGTACTTTCACTACAAAGTAGATAATCTGAAGAGAAAAAATACACAACGCCAGATGCAGGCTTGGAAAAATAAATACAAACAAGCCCAAAAGGTACTAAAAATGGACCTGTCAGCGCTTTCTCTGCCATCGGGAAGCAAAGGTTTTTCTTTTTTTAAATCTTTTTCTTAAATAAACTCTTTGGGGAAGATGGTGACTGTGATAAAATTAAATCCCCAAAGTGTGAATATTTAGGAGGCTTGAAGGGGGGAAAAAAAAAATCAAGCTGAACCTTGTGGTTTTTAAAAGCAGGAACAATGTCTGGCTGATTTAAAAAGAAAAAAAAGAAAAAAAATCGACTGTGTGCGTTGGCTGGCTGCCCGTAACGGGGGAACCTCGGCAGTATCACAAATTATTATTATTAGTGTTTTTACACCCTGTCTCCGAGTGCGGAGGAAAAAGCTGGGCGAGAATAAGCAAAAAGGGTGTTACTTGACTTGTTCCTTTAAATTACACGTATTAAAGGTGCGATTAATCTCGTTTTGGTGCAATAATTTACTCTCGCCGTTCCGATTAGCGTCACCCGCTGCTGCAGCGTATTAGTCATTGGTGACTCAAGTTCATTCCGGTAGGACTTGAAAAATATCATAAATAAGTTGTTACAATGTTTCAGGTGTTACTGTTTGGTCAGCTGCAGAACTTGTTTTTTATTTTTATTCTTTTTTTTTTTTTTTGCTCATAGGGCCAAGACTTTTTGGACACCTAACCATCACACCCACTGCAGTATATAGCACGGTAAAGCCTTTCCTAAAACAGAAGATATTTTCAAGTCTCATTCCATCACATAGCCCAATAATAAGAGGATTATTCCTCATTTCAGGACAGTGCAAATCACTGCCCAACCCCTTCATACCTAAGGGGTAAAACGAATCTTAAAGCGGAGCTCCAGCCCCCCCCCCCCTCCCAAAGTCAGCAGCTACAAATACTGTGGTAAAGAAAGGATGGGGTAAATGGCGCTACCCTAGGCTGGAGAGCCTCGTTTTGGATTCCAGGAGTTTACATGTTTAAAGCTGTTTTTTTTTTTGCTAGAAAATTACTTAGACCCCCCAAACATTATATATTGTTTTTTTTTTTTCTAACACCCTAGAGAATAAAATGCCAGTCATTGCAATACTTTTTGTTCACACCGTATTTGCGCACTTTTTCTGAATAAAAAAATAAGACCACAGTAAAGTTAGCCCATTTTTTTTTTTATATTGTGAAAGATAATGTTACGCCGAGTAAATTGATACCCAACATGTCACGCTTCAAAATTGCGCCCGCTCGTGGAATGGCGTCAAACTTTTACCCTCAAAAATCTCCATAGGCGACGTTTAAAAAATTCTACAGGTTGCATGTTTTGCGTTACAGAGGAGGTCTAGGGCTAGAATTATTGCTCTCGCTCTACCAGTCGCGGCGATACCTCACATGTGTGGTTTGACCACCGTTTTCATATGCGGGCGCTACTCACGTATGTGTTCGCTTCTGCGCGCGAGCTCGTCGGGACGGGGCGTTTAAAAAAAAATGTTTTTTTTCTTATTTATTTTATTTTATTTTATTTTACACTGTTTTTTTTTCTTTTAAAAATATTTGGGTCACTTTTATTCCTATTACAAGGAATGTAAACATTCCTTGTAATAGAAAAAAGCATGACAGGACCTCTTAACTATGAGATCTGGGGGTCAAAAAGTCCTCAGATCTCATATTTGGACATAAATGCAATAAACAAAACAAAAAATGTCATTTGAAAAAATGTGGCTTTAAGAGGTATGGGCGGAAGTAATGTTTTGACGTCGCTTCCGCCCTGCAGTGTCATGGAGACGGATGGGGGCTTGTAGCCGACCGCCGGCCGAAAAACGGGGATACCGGGGTTATGGCAGCTAACTGTTGCCATAACAACGATATCCGTCCTCAAAAAAGGGACGTACATCGGCGTGCAGCGGTCGGCAAGTGGTTATAACAATAGTGCACCACCTAAAAACTGGTGAGCTCTAAAAGTGATAGTATTAATTGTTAGAATCACATATACCACCGTATAATATGATACAAAGCGCAATGATACAAACTGAGTGTGTATCATTGCACTTTGTATCATATTATACGGTTGTATATGTGATTTTAACAATTAACACTATCGCTTTTAGAGCACACCAGTTTTTGGGTGGTGCACTATTATTATATATTAAGGGATTGGGACACCCCTCTCCAGTCTAGGGTAGTGCCATGTACCCCATCCTTACATTACCATTTAACATAGCCCCTTAGGGGAGTCTATTAGGGGAGGCTGCAACCCTTGCTTGATCCTGAGCGCGGAGGTTTCCCTATTTTTTGTATATAGCAGCTACAAATACTGTAGGTGCTGACTTTTTTACTATTAGGGCACTTACCAGTCCAGGGATCCCGCGGTGTCCTCACCCAAGCCAGTTATTCAACTGGCTCTCAGGTTCTGGCGCCGCCATCTTTACATAGTTGGTGAGGTTGAAAAAAGACACAAGTCCATCAAGTCCAACCTATGTGTGTGATTATATGTCAGTATTACATTGTATATCCCTGTATGTTGCGGTCATTCAGGTGCTTATCTAATAGTTTTTTTAAGTTATCGATGCTCCCCGCTGAGACCACCACCTGTGGAAGGGAATTCCACATCCTTACCGCTCTTACAGTAAAGAATCCTCTACGCCAGTGGTCATCAACCCTGTCCTCAGGGCCCACTCACAGGCCAGGTTTGCAAGATAACTGAAATACATCACAGGTGATATAATTTGCTGCTCAGTGATTGCAGTATTCTAGTCTGCATCTCCCCAAGGTAATACATAAAACCAGACCTGTTAGTGGGCCCTGAGGACAGGGTTGATAACCACTGCTCTACGCAGTTTAAAGCGGAGTTCCACCCAAAAGTGGAACTTCCGCTCATTTGTCTCCTCTTCCCCTCCGGTGCCACAATTGGCACCTTTCAGGGGGGGGAGGGGGGACAGGATACTTGTCTTTGACAGGTATCCTGTTCCCACTTCTGGGAGTCAGGGCCGCGGCCCGTGACATCACTGCGGGGCTCCCTCCTCCTCCCTCCTCCTCTCCCTGTCGCTGGGCCAGTAGGAGAGAGGAGCTGGGCCTGGCGCATGCGCAGTAGGGTTCTCGGCGTGAAGCCGTAAGGCTACACTGCCCTTACCCGCAATGGCAGCACCCGACAGCTGATGGAAACATCAGCTCCGGTGCCGACATCGCTGGACTCCAGGACAGGTAAGTGTCTGGTTGTTAAAAGCCAGCAGCTGCAGTATGTGTAGCTGCTGGCTTTTAATTTTTATTTTTTTTTGGGCAGAACACCGCTTAAAGGTTAAACCGCTTTTCTTCTAATGTTAGTGAGTGTCCGCGTGTCTTATTAAATTCCGTTTCGCGGAAAAGTTTTATCCCTATTGTAGGGTCACCAGTACGGTATTTGTACATTGAAATCATATCCCCTCTCAAGCGTCTCTTCTCCAGAGAGAATACGTTGAGTGCTCACAACCTTTCCTCATCACTAATATCCTCCGACCCTTTATTAGCTTTGTTGCCCTTCTTTGTAGTCGCTCCATTTCCAGTACATCCTTCCTGAGGACTGGTGCCCAGAACTGGACAGCATACTCCAGGTGCGGCCGGACCAGAGTCTTGTAGAGCGGGAAAATTATCGTTTTATCTCTGGAGTTGATCCCCTTTTTAATGCCAATATTCTGTTTGCTTTGTTAGCAGCAGCTTGGCATTGCTGAGCCTATCATCTACTAGGACCCCCAGGTCCTTTTCCATCCTAGATCCCCCCAGAAGTTCCCCCCCCCAGTGTATAGATTGTATTCAGATTTTTGCCACCCAAATGCATTATTTTACATTTTTCTACATTAAACCTCATTTGCCATGTAGTTGCCCACCCCATTAATTTGTCTTGGGTAAGGGAAACCGGCAGTGAAGCCATGCAGCTTCTCAGCCGGCTTCTTACTGCGCATGCACTTTCTCTATGGGGCGGCTGCGGCGAGGGCTGAAACTCAGCAGGCAGTGGTAGCAGGTACCTGTCAAAACCAGGTGCCCTGTCCCCCCCCCCCCCACAAGGGGCCAAATGTGGCACCAGAGGGGAGGCAGGGAGCAGACAAGAGGAGCTTCCCCTTTTGGGTGGAGCTCTGCTTTAATGCCTAAGCACAATTTTGCAACTTACTGTGTTAGTAAATCCGTACATATCATCACAACTACTTTGTGCATCCAGGTGAATTATGCCTTGTTTTTTTCAGGACAAATTGGGCTTTCATTTGGTAGTAAATGGTAATGTATATCTCTCTATAAAAAGGATAACTGGCCCAAAATAGTGAAAAAAATATTATTATTTTTTTAAATTTAGCTGTATATTTCTTGTTACTATCATAACCTACCACCAAAGAACAACCCAAAAAAAAAATCCTCCAGCTCCCAACGATCCCAGTGATACCACACAAGTTTGTTATTTGATGTTTGCACCTGTAGTACAGCCCAGAAACAACAGTGCACATTTTGCTTTTTTTTATCTTACCTATAACACACTGACACTGATACAAATTATTTTTTTTTTAAATTCTATGCAAAATGTACTGACCATGACCTGTGACCCCGACCTTTGCCCCTGACCATGATCTGTGACCCTGACCTTTGCCCCTAAACTTGACCGTTGACCCTTGCATGACCCAAACACTAACCCTGGCACTGACCTCCAACATTGCCCTAGGTATTTGAATTTTTATTTTGATATTATTATTATTTTTTTATTTTTTTTTACACACTTTTTTTTCTCTTTGCAAGGAGAGAGAGATACAATGTATCTTTCCTCTACATTCACAGAGAGAGAAAGACAGGGGTGGGCTTCACAGTGTCTGATCACTGTGATAGCCAATCCGAGGCTATCATGGGGATCAGGTGACTCGGAACCAGGATTTCCCCATGGTTAGTTCGGGACCCGGGGGGCTCTCGGTGAGACCCCGGTCTCAGTACTGGGAGCGCACAGTGCTGCGCACTCCCAGCACAAAGACAGATACGCAAGTATGTGGCCCCATGGAAAAAAAGCCCAACGCAATGGGGCTGCATATCTATGTATTGCATGTCAGCGTCCAGGGATAATGCCCCCTTGGCCAGATGCACATGCAGGACCACTGGTGTATACTGCAAAAATATCCTAATAATATGGAGCCGTATATAGAAACCAGCATACAGCTGTTTCCAGCTTTCTTGGCCATCACTAGTGCAGTGTATGGAAATCATGACTTATATGGAGTAGGGTTTAGGACCCAAAGAGACAATATAATTATAGGGGTTATGGCGAGAAGAGACAAAAAGAATTGAAAAAGCAATCACTTTAACATGCGCAAGGGCTTTTTTATTGCTTTAGTTCTTTCTCACCATAACCTGTATGGTTATACTGACTCAATACATAACCAAGAGTATGTGAACCCACATTCAAATGATTGAGTTCATTGTATAGGGGGTCATAGCAAGCCATCACCTGACTATCCTGTCCAAATTACTGGAGGCAGAGAGTTCAGTTGCATCCATTCTCACCAATTTAACGAGCACTGTGAATGGTGGAGCCAAGCTTGACTTTTGCAGGAAAAGTCAAGATTTGCATATGTAATCAGCTACATTATACACTATATGGCCAAAATTATGTGACCCCCCCCCCCCCCCCCCTTCATATTGAGTTTAGCTGTCTCCAGTGAAGTGCACTGGTAATACTACATCATACAAAGACATTGTAGACAATTGTGGTCTTCCAACCTTGTGGTATCAGTTTTGGGGAAGACCCTTTTTTTTCCCAGCATGACTGTGCCCCTATTTACAAAGCCAGCTCCACGAAGACAAAGTTTGGCCAGCTTGGTGTGGTAAAACTCAAGTGCCCTGACCTCAAACCTACTGAACACCTTTGGGGTGAATTGGAACATTGATTGTGATCCAGGTCTTTTTTTCTTGGTGCCCAATGTGAGGCCCAACATGGGAGCTGGACCTTCTCACCTAACATCAGTACCTGACCTCACTAAAGAGACACCAACCACAATCTTGTAGGGAGCCTTACCAAAAAAATTGGAAGGCGTTTTTGCTGTTGCATTGTTTCTCATTGGTGGGAAACCCCTCACATCCTGTGCTGGACACACAACAGGAAATAGGGGGAATTCTCGGCAAAATGCTGGAGTTCCCATGTTTTAGAATTCTCGCTGTAGGGGATTTTCTCATTTTAAAGCTTAGCTTTAGGTAAAATGGGTTGTTTATTCCTGTCTGTGAATCCATTGGGGACATTTCCCCCCCCCCCGCCTTCCATCTGGTTCATTAATTGAGGGGGCGATTGTCACCAGGAAGTCAAACAGAAAGAAAAACTTTGTCAGAAGTTCTACCCCCTCCTCCTTCTGGCAAAAATGTGTTTGTGCCCCCCCCCCCCCATCCATTGAGAAATCTCCTATCATCTCCTCTGGGGTGAAATTTTCCCAGGAGAGATACCATCAGCAATTATAAACCAGGCAGATGATTTAGCCCTTCCACACTCTATGCAGAAGAAATAGAACAATTTGAGTAGATACGGCAGGAGAGTCCTAGTAACAGAATTACAGGAATGAAAAAATGAAATGAAAAAAAAAAAAGGTGACCCCTGCCTTCTTGGCATCATCGACCCAGTATACCCTAGTCAATTATATCAGAAGGGATGTAATCAACCGGGGACATCAGTTGCCCCCGCCCCTTAGTTAAGAACTGTCAGACGGCAGGAGCCTTCATCGGGTGCAGACTTTTTTTACACCGAAAAATAATCATTCACAAAGGGGGGGGACCTGGTGGGGGCCCACTTGTTAAAGGGGGCTTTCAGATTCCAGTAAGCCCCCCACCTGCAGACCCCCACAACCAACGGCCAGGGTTGTGGGGAAGAGGCCCTTGTCCTCATCAATATGAGGGCAAGATGCCACCCCCAAGCACCAACCCATGTTGCGGGCATGTGGCCTGGTATGGTTAAGGGGGGAGGGCGCTCGCTAGTCCCCCCCCCTTTTTGTTGACCAGCTAGGCTGCATGTTTAAATAAGAGTCTGGTGTGGATTTTGGGGAGGGGGGACCCCATCCTTTTTTTTTTTTTCAATTTTGGCGTGGGGTACCCCTTAAAATCCATACCAGACCCAAAGGGCCTGTTAAGGATTGGGGGGACCCCATGCTGTATTTTTCATTGCTGGCATTCTTTTGTTTACATTCAGCTGTCCGTGGGGAAACCCTTTCTCAGCGGATGAGTCATCGGTTGTTAAGGATGCAGCAGCCGGCTTCCCGGCCCCCCGCTCCTTAACAACCAGCTATTCTTCACACAGAATTCGAATCTTTCTGAAAATTTTGAATTTGTTAGAAAACAAATAAACAAAACTAAACACATTTTAACAAAATTCGTTACTATTTTTATTCGGAACAATGGGCACATGTCTAAAAGTCGAACACTTTCATGCAAATTTTAAGGGTTTACATTGAAGTCCATGGCCCTCAAGTCGCATGAAAGTCAGACCAGAGTAGTGCAGGAACTACTTTAACCCCTTGCTGACCAGTGGCATGACTATATACATTGGCAAAATGGCACGGCTGGTCAAATGGGCGCACAGGTAAGATGCGGCACTGTGGGTGCACGCGCCCACCGAGAGCTCCGTGACCGTGAGCGCAGGTCCCGCGGACTTGATGCGGACATTTCCCTGTTCTGCCTAGTGACATGACAGAGATCACTGCTCCCTGTCATCGGGAGCAGTGATCGCTGTCATTTTAGTAGTAGCCCATCCCCCCACAGTTAGAATCACTGCCTAGGACACACTTAACCCCTTGATCTCCCCCTAGTGGTTAATCCCTTACCTGCCAGTGTCATTTGCACAGTAATCAGTGCATTTTTATAGCACTGATCGCTGCATAAATGACAGTGGTCCCAAAATGGTGTCAAAAGTGTCCGATGTATCTGCCATAATGTCGCAGTCCCGAAAAAAAATTGCAGATCGCCGCTATTTACTAAAAAAAAAAAAATTAATAATAAAAATGCCATAAAACTATCCCCTATTTTGTAGACGCTATAACTTTTGCACAAACCAATCAATATATGCTTATTGCAAATTTTTTTTACCGAAAATATGTTAAAGAATACATATCGGCCTAACCTGAGGTAAAAAAATGTTTTTTTATATATTTTTGGGGGATATTTATTATAGCAAAAAGTAAAATAAATTTTTTCTAAATTGTCGCTCTTTTTTTGTTTATAGCGCAAAAAATAAAAACTGCAGAGTTGATCAAATACCACCAAAAGAAAGCTCTATTTGTGGGGGAAAAAAAGGATGTAAATTTTGTTTGGGTGCAACGTCGCACGACCGCGCAATTGTCAGTTAAAGCGACGCAGTGCTGAATCGCAAAAAGCGCTCTGGTCAGGAAGGGGGGTAAAATCTTCCGGGGCTGAAGTGGTTAAAGTTGCTGCGACTTGGATTAGCACAGATATGGGCGGTACTCATTAGGAAACATGGGGTGCGACTTGTCAAGCCACTTTAGGGTCTAAAGTCACAGTGACAAGTTGCACGAGTGTAAATGGGGCTTTACTACCTTCCCTGATTATATCCCAGAATTTTAAGGACGGGTTGAAGGCCAGTTAACCTTCCAGTATGTTTTATTTAATTACATGGATAAAACCGGATCATCCACTTGGACACAAGAAGAAAAGTTCTCTGTGGCCCCATCCTAAGAATTACCCAGCCAGAGAGTATAAATAATGTAGCGTGCGTTGATGTGTTATCATTGGCCCCACCCCTGCATAGCAATCCACCAATCCACACCCTTCATCTGAGAATATGTTTACAAGTTTGCTTGTTACTTTCCATTTGCCCTCCCTCTGATAGCATCATGTTACAGGAAGATAAGAGTGAGCAGGACAGATGCAATAAGTTCTTTAACCACTTCAGCCCCAGAAGAATTTACCCCCTTCCTGACCAGAGCATTTTTTTTTATTCGCCACTGCGTCGCTTTAACTGACAATTGCGCGGTTGTGCGACGTTGCTCCCAAACAAAATTGACGTCCTTTTTTTCCCACAAATAGAGCTTTCTTTTGGTAGTATTTGATTACGTCTGCGTTTTTTATTTTTTGCGCTATAAACAAAAAAAGTGACAATTTTGAAAAAAACGCAATATTTTTTACTTTTTGCTATAAAAAATATCCCTAAAAAATATTTAAAAAAAAAACATTTTTTTTCCTCAGTTTAGGCCGATACGTATTATTCTACATATTTTTGGTAAAAAAAAAATCGCAATTATTGATTGGTTTGCGCAAAAGTTATAGCATCTACAAAATAGGGGATAGTTTTATGGCATTTTTATTAATAATTTTTTTTTACTAGTAATGGCGGCGATCAGAGATTTTTATCCCGACTGCGACATTATGGCGGACACATCAGACATTTTTGACACATTTTTGGGACCATTGTCATTTATACAGCAATCAGTGCTATACAAATGCACTGATTCCTGTGTAAATGACACTGGCAGTGAAGGGGTTAACCACTAGGGGGCAGTGTAAGGGTTAAGTATGTCCTGGGGAGTGTTTCTAACTGTGGGGGGTCGTGGCTACGTGTGACACGTCACTGATTTCTGCTCCCGATCACTGGGAGCAGAGATCAGTGACACTGTAACTAGGCAGAACAGGGAGATGCTTGTGTACATTAGCATCTCCCCATTCTTCCTCTCTGTGAGGCGATCGTGGGTATCCCCACGGCAATCGAGTCCGCAGGACCCGCGACCCGACTCACGGCGGCGTGCACGCAATGGCACGGCAGCAAATTTAAAGGGACATACAAGTACGCCCATTTGCCCAGCCGTGCCATTCTGCCGACGTACATCGGCGTGCGCCGGTCGGGAACCGGTTAATGCATCCCTTATGTTTGATACATTGTAGATTTGTGACATTTTGGCAAACAGTTAATGAAACAGATATGTAAGAATACAATAGAAGTATATCTAAATCTATTTTTTTTTTTTTATAGGTTTGGATAAAGTTTGGAAGGGGTAAAACTTGTGTCTAAAGGGCAGGAAATGAAGTGAAATCTCCCCAATGGGACACAGATGGCAAAAAAGGAACACAATGGAAAATGAGAGGAAATCTCTTCAAATTGAACATCTGTCACCAGAACGCGATTTCCTCTCTATTCCTGTTCTGATGATGACTCGAAGTTTCGGTCCCCCCCATCACGTAGGCTCCATTCACATCTCCAAAGTCGCACGGCTTCTAGTGTGACTTTGGAACGCAACTTTGATGTGACTTTTGGTGCAACTTTGATCCGACTTTACATTCTCTGGACCAAAGTCGCACCAAAGTAGTGCCGGGCACCTTTTCAAAGTTGCTGCATCTTTTAAGTTTCACCGATTTGAATGGGTGCCACTGAAAAGAATGTGCTGCAATTTGTCATGCGACTTTGATGTCCAAAAAGTCGCACGACAAGTTGCACATGTGTGAATGGATCCTTTACAGATTTCAGTTCTGGTGACAGTAGTCACTAAGAGAACCAGAGAGGGCGAGCTTCATCCATGGTGACAAAGACAACGATAAAAGCCTGACACGCCTTTATAAAAACTGAAAAGAAAAAAAAGTTTTAGCTTCAAATATACTTTCGTTTTTGGTAGTTTTCAAGGGTGCAATGGATTTAAATTTGTTCTCTTAAATGGGCTTTGGAATTGTTAATACATCAATACATTTATTTTTTTTAAATAAAAGCAGTGTACATAATTTTTTTTTTTAAAGATATTTTTATCGAGTTTTGATAAACCAATCAACATACAAAAAAAGAGACTTTGGTTATTCATAGCAGTCCATAAACATGTAGTACACTTGAACATTCGATAAACTTATATCACTTTACATGCCTCTTGTGTTAATTAAATGCAATATTAGGAGAGATGACCAACAGACAGTTCTCCAGGTTTGAAAGACAGCCAGATATGTTAACACGGTGAGGAGCATGGCATGATTAAGAATAGTATATAACAATGTATCTACCCCAGGGTAAGGCTTAGAGGGCTAGCTATCCATCTGCCCCATATTTTTTTTAAAGGTTTTGGTTCTTTTCCGAGTCAATGGTGGACTCTGATGGGAACCCTAACAAGATTGGGGATTCTGATATAAGGGGAGGCTCTGGTGGGGACTCTAATGTCAGAAGAGACACTGGTGGGGGCTCTGATGTAAGGGGAAACACTAATGAAGACCCTGATGTAAAGGCAGGCTCTGATGGGGACCCAGATGTAAGGGGAAACACTGATGGGGACCCTGTGTAAGGGTGGACTCTGATAGGGCCCTAATGTAAGGGTTGGAGATTTCAGTATCAGAGGGGACACTGATGGGGACTCTGATGTAAGGGGAGGCTCTGGTGGGGACTCTAATGTCAGAAGAGACACTGATGGGGACTCTGATGTAAGGGGAAACACTAATGGGGACCCTGTGTAAGGGTGGACTCTGATAGGGCCCTAATGTAAGGGGGGGCTCAGGTGGGGACTCAAATGTCAGAGGAGACACTGATGGGGACTCTGATGTAAGAGGGGGGGGGGGCTCTGGTGGGGGCTCTAATGTCAGAAGAGACACTGATGGTGACTCTGATGTAAGGGGAGGCTCTGGTGGGTACTCTAATGTCAGAAGAGACACTGGTGGGGACTTTGATGTAAGGGGAAACACTAATGGGGACCCTGTGTAAGGGTGGACTCTGATAGGGCCCTAATGTAAGGGGGGGGGCCTCTGGTGGGGATTTCAGTATCAGAGGGGACACTGATGGGGACTCTGATGTAAGTGGGGCTCTGGTGGGGACTTCAATGTCAGAGGACACACTGAAGGGGACTCTGATGTAAGGGGGGGCTCTGGTGGGGGCTCTAATGTCAGAAGAGACACTGATGGGGACTCTGATGTAAGGGGAGGCTCCGATGGGGACTCTAATGTCAGAGGAGACACTGATGGGGACTCTGATGTCAGAAGAGACACTGGTGGGGACTCTGATGTAAGGGGAAAAACGAATAGGGACCCTGTGTAAGGGTGGACTCTGATAGGGCCCTAATGTAAGGGGGGGCTCTGGTGGGGAATTCAGTATCAGAGGGGACACTGATGGGGACTCTTATGTAAGCGGAGGCTCTGCTGGGGACTCTAATGTCAGAGGAGACACTGATGGGGACTCTGATAGGGGAAATACTGATGGGGACCCTGATATAAGGGTGGACTCTTATAGAACCCTAATGTAAGGAGGGGGGCTCTGGTGAGATTTCAATATCAGAGGAAACCCTGATGGGGACTCTGATGTCAGAGGGGACACTGATGTGGACTCTGATGTAAGGGGGAGACTGATGGGGACTCTGATGTAAGGGGGAGACTGTTGGGGACTCAGATGTAAGGGGGAGACTGATGGGGACTCTGATGTAAGGGAGGAGACTAATGGAGATACCCGGATGTTAAGGGGATTCTGATGAGAAAGGTACAGAGTGAAGATATTTTTGTTTGATGGAATTTGTTTGGAATTTTCTTTAGTGTGTTTTAGTGAAGTTCTTTCTCTATAATTTTGGATTTCCCATCACTTTCTGTCTCGGTGATAATGGTAAACAGGACCACTAGAGAGGGGGATCTGCCTAACGAGGACACAGACAGCATAAAAACCTGACAGGGGGTCTAATCATTCCCTGTATGCCCAAAACAACAACAAAAAAAGTTTTAGCTTTCCATTGCCCCCAATTGTGGGGTAACCTTCTGGGGTCCATGTGATGATCAGAACCGTTAACATCCTGAACTGAGCGACAGACAAACGAAGAGCACTGCCGGAGGAACACGTCTCCGCTACCCATGAGGTCAGCATAGACGTGCGTTGGGTCAGCGCCCCGTCCCGCGTGTACCCCCCCATCCCGTACCACATCCCCCCCCCCGACCCTGCGGGCGAAGTTCCTTCCAGTGTCGTAAAATATCAGGTTGTAAAATTCATATTGTAACTTTAACGGCCACATCTGTTTTAAACATTTTTATGTTTTAAGAACTCAACGTGAATTTAACGACCGGCCCATAAAAGCGAAAGTTGAAGGAAATTATCACAGATGTGTAAAGCCACGAGATGTGTTCCTGCCCAACCCCCCCACCCCCCCTGCGAGCAATCAAATTACAAAGCACCCCCCCCCCTCCTTCACCCACAACTTTTATTACACCTAAAATATCCTGTTTTAGCATCTCTGGGCTCTAATCGGCGGCTAAACACACCTACAGTTTAGGGAAATGGCATCATTGTAGTTTGTGTACAGATCAGGAGGGGCGTTCATCCATAACCTCTGATCCTGGGGGGCGCTTTCAGCGGGACGATCGTTTGAAGGGCTGCGGTACCTGGACGATTTAGGCCTCAGATCCATCAGGAACAAAGCGTTTTGCTTACACAAACCAATTTCTATCCAGTAATCTCATAAAATTACACCGTAATATCTGGCGAGCCTTGTTTAGCATACAATGGATGATAGTGGGGAAAAAAAACGAAAAAAACAAACAAAACGTTGTTGAACCCTTTTGCTGCCAGAGCTGCGTTTTCATTCTTAAAATGCACATTTTACACCTGAGTATTGCTTACTTAAAGCGGATCTTCACCTGTTTATTTGACTTGGCTCCTCTGCATCCTACCCACCCTCCGCTGCACATATATTGGGTTATTTTTAATTCACTTTCTATTTTTTTACTTTTTTTCTTTAATTACGTTTCGGCCCGCCCCGCTATCCTCCATCATTTACCTACTTGTCACCAGTCAGTTTCCCTGATCACCGCCACACCAGTCATATGATGATGCTGTACTGCACTGGTATGTAAAAAAAAAAGAAATTGGGGGAAAAAAAATCCTGATCACTTCCCTAGAGTAGTACAATGTTATGGTACCATTATATTGCAGTGGTAACAGTATTATTATTATTATTATACAGGATTTGTATAGCAAATAACAGTTTATGCAGCGCTTTACAATATAAAAAGCAGACAATACAGTTATATTACAATAAAATACACGAGGATTAAGAGGGCCCTGCTCAGAAGAGCTTACAATCTAATAGGGTGGGGCAGGTGGTACAAAAGGTTGTAACAGTATGACAGGTTGACAGTATGTAAAAAAGAAAAAAAATTGTGAAAAATGTTTTTTTTTTTTTAATTTCTTAATTGTCCAAAAAAAAAATACAACTTAAAGGATCTGTAAACCTTCCTTGATGCTGTACTGCACTGGTGATAGTATGTAAAAAAAAAAAAACCTGATCACTTCCCCAGAGTAGTACAATAATACTATGGTAACACTATATTGCACTGGTGACAGTCTGTAAAAAGAAAAAAAATTGTGAACATTTTTTTTTTCTTTATTTCTTAATTTTTCAAAAAATTACAACTTAAAGGGTATGTAAACCTTCGTTGATGCTTTACTGCACTGGTGATAGTATGTAAAAAATAAAAAAATAAAAATTGGGGGGAAAAAAAACCCTTGATAACTTCCCCAGAGTAGTACAATGTTACTATGATAACACAATATTGCATTGGTGACAGTATGTAGAAAGAAAAGAAAAATAGTGCAAAATGTTTTTTTTTTTTTTAATTTCTTAATTTTCCAAAAAATTACAACTTAAAGGATATGTAAACCTTCCTTGATGCTGTACTGCACTGGTGATAGTATGTAATAAAAAAAAAAAAGAATGGGGGAAAAAAAAACTTTGATCACTTCCCCAGAGTAGTACAATGTTACTATGGTAACATTATAATTGCACTAGTGACAGTATGTTAAAAAAAATAGTGAAAAATATTTTTTTTTATTTCTTGACAACTTAAAGGATATGTAAACCTTCCTTTAAAAAAAAACCAAAAAAAACAAAAACAAACATGTCATACTTACCTCCTCTATGCCGTTGGTTTTGCACAGAGTGGCCCCTGATCCTCCCCCTTTTCTGGGGTCCCTCAGCGGCGCTTCTGGCTCCTCCTGTTCTCGAGTGCCCCCGTCGGAGAAGCGCTCTCCCTCCGGGCACCCAAGCGGGCGCGCACCCATGTCCTGCTGCTGCGTGTACTGACACAGACAGAAATACTCGGCTCCGCCCCCGCCTCCTGCGTCATTGGATTTGATTGACCGCAGCGGGAGCCAATGGCTGCACTACTATCAATCTATCCAATCGGGACCCGAGACACCGGCTGGAGCGGGTGTGCTCGTCCCTGGCACAGGAACGATCGGGCTCAGGTAAGTAAAAGGGGGGCTCTGGGGGGGCTGGTGCACTACAAGAGGTTTTTCACCTCAATGCACAGAATGCTTTGAGGTAGAAAAACGCGAGGGTTTATAACCCCTTTAAAAAAAAACTTGCCATGCCTCTTACTAATTACCTTTGGGCTTTCTACTATCCAAAAGGGGGTCATTTGGGGGGTATTTGTACTGTCTATTTTAGGGCCATAAGAAATGAGATCGGCTGTCAGAACATCAGGACTGATCGATTTTTAAATATATATTCCATAGTTTGTAGATGCCATAACTTCCACACACACTAATTAATATACACTTACTGGGATTTTTATTTATTATTATTTTTTTTTTTTACCAAAGACATGTAGCAGAATACATTTTGGCCTAAATTATATTAAATGATATTAAATTATATTAAATATGAAGAAATTGATTTTATTGGATATGTTTTATAACCGAAAGTAATATATATATATATATATATATATATATATATATATATATATATATATATATATATATTTTTTTTTTTTTTTTAAATTTTTAGTATGATTTCTTGTTTATATAACAAAAAATAAAAACACCCAGTGGTGATTCAATAGCACTGAAAGAAAGCTCTATTTGTGTGAGAAAACTGCTAAAAATTGCATTTGGATACAATGTTGCACGACCGCCCAATTGCCAGTTAAATTTGTGCAATGCCGAATAACAAAAGATGTCATGAAGGGGGGAAAAAAAGCTTCTGGAGGTCAAGTGGTTAAATTAAAAAAATTACAGTATATCTAAATCCAAGAAAACAAAAATGTTTAGGGTTTACTGTTGGAGCGGAGTGGGAAAAAGAAAAGAAAAAAATAAACCTTTAGGTTAAACAAAAGTTAAAAAAAAAACTTGAGAGAAAGATACTTTGTTATTCAGTCGATGATTACAACTGTCATGTGACTGATGGGCTGCAGCAAATCACAGAGGAACAGAAAAGTCCAGTTTCTTTATAGTTATATTTAAAAATTCAATTTGAAAGGATATCTAAACCCGATACAGTAAAACCTTGGTTTGAGAGTAACTTGGTTTGAGACCGTTTTGCAAGACAAGCAACATTTTTAAATAGATTTTGACTTGATATACAAGTAGCGTGAAGTCACAACAGAATATAAAAGAGAAGAGAGGAGCCTCTAAGTGTAGCAATATGGTTACATTTAATGAAGGTACAACATTTAGCAACGTATTGCTACACTTAGAGACGCCTCTCTTCTCTTTTATACTCTGGAGCTGAATTTTCGCTTCTTATCCCCTTGTGGAGGCTTCCATTTGTGGATGGACATTTTATGGTTACACAACCAACAATCACATTGCTATAATCTTTTTATATGGACTATAAACTGAAGGACTTATGAATAAATGGTTGTGGAATGAATCATTTGAGTTTCCATTTTTTCTTATGGGGAAATTCGCTTTGATATACAAGTGCTTTGGATTACAAGCATGTTTTAGGAACGAATTATGCTCGCAATACAAGGTTTTACTGTAAATCCTTAGATGTGGTGGCTGCCTTCATTTTCCTTTTATCAGTCTAAGAACATTTTAAGCAAATACAGAAAATACCCATCAATCCTGCCAGAAATGCAGCGTCCTTGTCACTTCCTGTGAATTGATCTGAAATTGTAAACCATGTTATCACTGTTTAACCACTTGCTGACCACAATACGTTGCAGTTTGCAAGTGGTGTTTACCAGGGTTATGGCTGAAGACATCATTTATAACGCCAGTATGTTTTTTTTTCATTTTTTTCAGCCAGCGGCTGGCTTTCTCATGAGCCACTTGAACACTTTTCAGAAGCGGCGGGGAGTCGATTTTCCCTCCCCCTTCCACCACTAGCCGGTGTTTCTCGAGCTTACCGTTTTTACTGACATGCCCAAGAAAAGATCTGACGGTGCGGCTGGCTGGTCACAGAGGCGATAAAAGAATAGATCCTCTTTGATCACCTCTATTGCCTTGGAGGACTGGAGCAAAGTTTTCTATGTTTTTTTTTTTCTTTGCTTTTTTTTTTATAAATCAATGTATTCTCTATTATTAGCAACACTTATAGCTAATTTTTGGATTTTTACAGAAATGGAGCCCACACAAATAGCCTATTGGATTTCATCGACATCCAATCCCCCCTTTTGGGCGCCCCCGCGCCGGCATGTATGCTATGCGATCTCGGCTGACGTATGGGGAGGTGAGCACAAGTGGGCGGTTATGCCGCTCTGGTGGACGCGCCTCTCCTGCTTGAGTTTAGGAGCTTATTTTGCGTTTTTGAGAGTTTTTTGGGGAGTTTTTTCAGGCGTTTGTATGGGCATTTTAGAGCGCTTTTGTACAGCGTTTTTAAAGCATTATCGATCTTTGGCATTTTCATCCCGTTTTATCATTTGATGCTATCTTTTACAGCTTTTCATCCACTTTTATTTAGTTATTATATTTTTATTTATAACTTTTTAAACTTTTTTTTTAAGGGGTTAGGGGTTAAAGGTTATGGTTAGGGGTTAATTTATGTATTTATTTATTTACTTATTATTTATTTATTTTTCACTTGGATGTTATTGTCACCCTGAATCAGCATACAAGATATCACTGAATGTCACCACTACAATCATATTGGTTACTGAAGAACAGTTGTTTCACTTATATGAATTTTTAGCACTAACATATATCTACTATTATATTCATATTTCAGTTTTGCTCACGCATTCTTTGGAGCACTACTATTCATGGACCTTTATATTTTTTTGGGTTCATGAACTTTTTTCATTTAAAGCACTTTGCACTTTAATGTTTTGCATATATATTAACTATTCACAATAGATGTGTGATATAATTGTTTTGATGATTTTTTTATCCATGATCATATTTCCTCGCAATGTAGCATATATAGGGTGTTTTAGTAGTTTTGATCAGCGCTGCAATTTTTGATTTATTTATTTTGATGGGTTAAGGGTTAAAATTACAGTTAGTAGTTAGGATTAGGGGTTGATATTAGGGTTAGGAGTTGGGTTATTTTATTTATTTTTTATTATTATTTATTTTGTATTTATTTATTTATGATTATTATTATTTATGTATGCATTATATTTATCATTTATTTAATAATAATAATTATTATTTATTTTTATTATTATTTATTCTGCATTTATTTATTTATGATTATTATTATTTATGTATGCATTATATTTATCATTTATTATTATTATTATTATTATTATTATTATTATTATTTGTTTTGCATTTATTTATTTACGAATATTATTATTTATGTATGCATTTTATTTATCATTTGTTTATTATTATTATTTATTTTTATTTCATTATTGCATTTGAGCAGTGCTAAAACACTCAAAAACTTGCAAAGCAAGCGTTTCCATGCATTTCTGCGAAACAAAAAAAAAAGGCTTGAAAAACACACCAATCTGCCCGATTTGAGCTACAAAAGTAGCTCCAGAACTTTTTCTGAGCTTCAGGCCTTTGGCGTCAGGCGACTTGGAGTAGAGATGTGAACCGTCTCCATAGAGAATCATTGATCCAGCTTTTTGGAGCGTTGAGCTTCCAGCTGCAAAACGCTGAGGTGTGAATGGGGCCTAATAAGCCTACGTGTGTACACATGGGCTTTTACCAGAGTTTAGGAGCTGCTGCGTTTGGGGGAGCTCCAGCCTTCCTCAGCCTCCCTCTCTTGAACGCGTGTGGCGTTCAGGACAGGAACGCTTTGACCGCCGGCTGTGGAGAAAATGCAAACCTTGGGAAAAACCCGCAGAAAAAAACGCAGCAAAATATTGTTTTCTCGCAGCCAGCGCTCAAAGTAGGCAGTGAGTAGATAAAGCCTTACTCAATCCAAAATGAAAAGAAACAAAACCTTCGCCTATACTTCTACTGTAAACTTTTTTTTTACCATGAAGGTGAGTGGAAGTTTTATTGAACGTTGAACGCGCCGAGATAAAGTGAACCTGAAAGCTGTTGACCAATTCTCCCATAGTGTCTGCCAATGTTATTTTTGTGTCTTCTACTTTTTTTTTACAATTCAACACCAGACGTCGCCTTTGGAAAGCGCTCACAGCGAAAGCATAACGTTACCTTTTTATGTTGGCTCCAACGGCCAAAAGATACATTTTTTCACGATCGCCGTAAAATTGTTCCGGCATCCATCCAACATTTGAAGGTAGAGGCAGCGAGTATATAAAACGAAATGTTCTCCTGAAGTTTTATACTCTACATATTATATATGTTATGAAAACACTCCACGCTGGGCGGAGGGGGGAGCTTGAGCACACCTTACCGGAGCCGCTCGGAACCGCACAATTTGTTCCCCCGCGACCCTGTTTTTTGGGGAGATTTCACCGAGGGAGGAGGGGAGGAATGTGTTCAGGTGGCCGCATTTGGTACAGAAATATTGACAGCGTGATGTTATTGGCAGCCGATCAGTGAGTCTGTGGTCTCAGCCCCGGGGATAGGAGTCGAGCTTACCAAATTTCAAGTTTAATGGGCAATCGCACAATCCCGCGTGGCGTGTAATGTTTTATGGAATGAGATTTGTCATTCAGGACCGCATGCATTTTTTGATGAAAATTTAATGCTGATCCCTGTTGAGTACACAGCGGGGGTAATATTGGGGAGAAAAATACGTATTTAAAAATATCTGAATTGGTTGACAACATCGTCAAAATAAATGTGGGGATGGACTCGCCAAAAAAAAGTTATATTTTTTGGGGTGTGACAGGGCTGTCCGTATCTACTGCCTATTAATCTGTCTGTCTTTTATTATATGCTTGTGGGTGTTAGTCCATTTTTTCTCTTGTCTTTATGTCTCTTTTCATCTCTTTGTGCCTCATTCTGTTTTTCTTTATGTTCCCCCTCTCCATTCCAACTCTGTCTGTTTCTCTTTTTTTCTCTCTCTTTCTTTCTCTGTCAATATCTTTTTTTCTTTCTTTTCTTCTCTCTTATCATCTCTCTCCCTGTCTCTCTCTCTCTCTCTCTCTTTTCCTCTCCATCCCTCTCTCTTCATCCCTGCTCACTTTCTCTCCCCATATCTCTCTCCCTGTATCACTCTTTCCTCCATTCTCATGCTCTCTGTCTCCCCACATCATTCACCATTTCCCTGTATAACTCTCTTTCCCTGTTTCACAATCCCCGCATCTCTTGCTCTCTCTTTCAATCTCATTATCTCCCCCTCCCCATCTCTCCCTGTATCTCTCTCACTCCCAGTCTTTCTCTCTTTCTATCTGTCCCTCTCTCTTTATCTCCCCATTCCTCTCTCGCCTCCATTATCTTTCTTAATCTTTGTAAATCTCCCTGTACCTCTCTCTCCATGTGTGTGTCTCTCTCTCTCCTTGTATCTCTCCAATCTCTTGCCTATCCCGTCTCTCTCTCTCCCTGTATCTTTCTTTCTCCCTCCTGTCATTTCTCCCTCTCACTCCCCATATCTCCCTCTGTGTTTGTGTCTCTCTCTCTCTCCTTGTATCTCTCCAATCTCTTTCCTATCCCGTCTCTCTCTCTCCTTGTATCTTTCTTTCTCCCTCCTGTCATTTCTCCCTCTCTCTCCCCATATCTCCCTCTGTGTTTGTCTCTCTCTCACCCTCTCCCCATATCTCTCTCTCTCTCTCTCCCTGTATCTCCCTCTCTCTCTCCCTGTATCTCCCTCTCCCCTCCTCCAGTGTCTCTCTCCCATTATCTCTCTTTCTGTGCCTGCATCTCTCTCTCTCTCTTCCCGTATCTCTGTCTCTCTCTTTCCTTGTATCCCTGTTTCTCTCTTTCCCTGATCTGTCTCTTCCTCCCTGTATCTCCCTCTCCCCTCCTCCAGTGTCTCTTTCCCCATATCTCTCTTTATCTCTCTCTCTGTCGCTTTCCCTGTATCTCTCTATTTTCCCATATCTCTGTCTCTCTCTTTCCTTGTATCTCTGTCTCTCTCTTTCCTTGTATTTCTGTCTCTCTCTTTCCTTGTATCTCTGTCTCTCTCTTTCCCAATATTCCTGTCTCTCTCCCTGTATCTCCCTCTCCTCTCCTCCAGTGTCTCTCTGCCCATATCTCTCCTTCTCTTTCTCTCGCTTTCCCTGTATCTCTCTCTATCTCTTCCAATATCTGTCTCTCTCTTTCTATGTATCTCCTTCTGTCTCTTTCCCTGTATCCTTGTCTCTTTATTTCCCTGTATCTCCCTCTCCCCTCCTCCAGTGTCTCTCTCTCCCCATATCTCTCTTTCTCTTGCTTTTTCTGTATCTCTGTCTCTCTCTTCCCATATCTCTGTCTTTATCTTTCCTTGTAGCTCTGTCTCTATCTTCCTGTATGCCTGTCTCTTTCTTTCCCTGTATCTGTCTCTCTCTTTCCCTGTATCTCCCCTCCTCCAGTGTCTCTTCCCCCATATCTCTCTTTCTCTCTCTCTGTAGCTTTCCCTGAATCTCTCTCTCTCTTCCCATATCTCTGTCTCTGTCTTTTCTTGTATCTCTGATTCTCTCTTTCCCTGTATCTCTCTCTCCCCTCCTCCAGTGTCTCTCTCCCCCATATTTATTTCTCTCTCTTGCTCTCCTTGTATCTCTTCTCCCCATATTTCTACTTTTCTCTCTCTCTTTCCTTGTATCTCTCTCTCTTCCCATATCTCTGCCTCTCTCTTTCCTTGTGTCACATATCAGCTGCGGAGCTGATCTGTGTCTCACCTTTACTGCTGTAGGCCGGCTGGCACCTGTTGATCCACTAGCTTGTGTTCAACTCTGCTGCACTCTGCAGCTATGGGTGTCGCCGGCCTCACCTGTTGCTTAATATATGATTCCTTCCTGCTACTTCCTGTCCAGCCCCTCATGTGCTTCTCTATTTAAATCCCTCTTTGACTAGTTCTGGTTGTTTGAGCAACATTTGTTTCTGAGCTCCCTTCGTGTAACCTGCCTTAACCTGACCTCTCGTGAACTGATCTCTTGTGTACTGACTCGGCTTGTTCTGATTACGTTGTCTGCAGCCCGCCCTGACCTTGGCTCGCTATCCGGCTCTCCTTTGGTTCATCCACCTATCCTTGTCAGACAGTGTCTTCTAGTACTTCCCTAGCGAGCGGGGTGAATCCGGGGGTCGCGACCTGGGGTCAGCATGCAGCTAAACCCAAACCCTCGTGAGGGGGTCCCTGGCAGAATACCGGCTGCCCCTTAGACTCCACGCCCTGGGGGATCCCGTGTCACCTGCTTGCCTGTGGGCTCACTGTACGTAGTACCGTGACAGTTTGCTCAAGCCATGAGTGCCTCTGAGAATCGGGCACTAACCAAAGATCAAATGCAACATCTAGTTCAGAGACTTAACTCCCAGCAAGAAAATCAGGAGCAAATAATGCTGGTCCTTCAGGATCTTGCCTCCTGTCTGGATCTTCTGCAACTCGCTGCAACTTCAGCTCCTCCCGTTCCTGCTTCTGCTTCAGCTGCTCCCGTG
Organism: Lithobates septentrionalis; assembly: GCA_037952835.1. Classification (NCBI taxonomy): domain Eukaryota; kingdom Metazoa; phylum Chordata; class Amphibia; order Anura; family Ranidae; genus Lithobates; species Lithobates septentrionalis. The sequence continues at coordinate 501,302 of JBBDGP010002681.1, read as the reverse complement.
TTACCCGCTACACCTGGCAATCCCTGCCTGCATCTGTCGCCACCACCTAATTTTTCTGGCGACCCTAAGGCTTGTTGGGGCTTCATTAATCAGTGTTCTATCCACTTTGAACTTTCCAGCCACCATTTTCCAACTGATCGCACCAAAGTTCCATATATCATCTCTCTCCTCTCTGGTGATGCTCTAGCTTGAGCCTCCCCACTCTAGGAATCACATGATTCTATCACCTCCGACCTTCAGCTCTTTTTGGATGCATTCCGGAAAACTTTTGATGAGCCGGGCAGAGTGTCTTCGGCTGCTGGGGCCCTCCTTCGTCTTCGTCAGCAAGGATTGACAGTCGGCCAATATGCAGGTCAATTCCGTACGCTGGCCGCTGAACTCAAATGGAATAATGAGGCCCTTACTGCTACTTTCTGGCAAGGCCTATCTGAGCGTGTCAAGGATAAACTCGCTGGACGCACCATTCCATTGGATGATTTAATCGCATTGAGCATTCAAATAGACATTCGCTTCCAGGAGTGGGCCCTGGAGAAATCCAGATCCAGTCATCCCCCTGCTGGCCGTCCAGCGCAGGTAGTCCAAAGACCTGTGGAACCCTCTCCTTCTTCAACCTCTCACACGTTGGAAGAACCTATGCAGCTTGGGCAAACTCGCCTCACTCCCGAGGAAAGTGCCCGACGCATGGGTTTGGGCTTGTGCCTTTATTGTGGCGATAAAAGACATCTTTTGAAATCCTGTCCAGTCCGTCTGGGAAACTCCAGGGTCTAGATCACTCAGAGGGAGGTGATCTAGACCGATCCTTTAATTTTTTCCATTTCCCTCGTTTCACCCTTCCTGTGGCTATCCACTGGGCTCAAAATGCAATCAACTCTCTGCATACGTGGACTCTGGTGCTGCCGGGAATTTCATTGAATAATCTTTAGTTTCTGAGTTGGGCATTGCCTTTGTTGCCTTGGCTATACCCCTTTCCATGACTGCAGTAGATGGCTGCTTCTTGCCTATGAGCCCCATCCGGTTTAAAACCCCTCCCATTGTCTTATGCATTGGTGTTTTGCATGCTGAGGAGATCTCTTTCCTAATTCTGCCTAAATCCTCCAGTCCCTCCAGTCCCATCATCCTGGGCCTTCCATGGTTGCAGAAACACTCCCCACATCTTGAGTGGAATTCTGGACAAGTATTGGCTTGGGGTCCTCCGTGTCAGCAACAATGTATTTCCAAGGTGCTACCTCCTCCTTCCATTCCTCTGGCTGAGACCTCCACAACTCCCATGTTGCCTTCCCAATATCAGTCTTTCCAAGATGTTTTCTGCAAAAAGTCTGCTGATCGCCTTCCTCCTCACAGAGACTATGATTGCTCCATTGATCTGTTACCTGGGACCTCTCCTCCCCGAGGCTGAGTCTACCCTCTATTTATCCCCGAGACACAATACATGTCTGAATACATTCAGGAAAACCTGCAAAAGGGTTTCATCAGGTAATCAAACCCACCTGCCGGAGCTGGGTTCTTCTTTGTAACGAAAAAAGATGGTTCACTCCGTCCATGCATCGACTACAGGGGCCTTAACGCCATCACCGTGAAGAACCGATACCCTCTTCCTTTAACTTCGGAACTCTTTGACAGACTGCGAGGTTATCATGTTTTTATCAAACTGGATCTTAGAGGGGCCTTCAATTTAATAAGAATCCAGGAAGGAGACGAATGGATGACCGCCTTTAACACCAGGGACGGACATTATGAATATCTTGTGATGCCCTTTGGCTTATGCGATGCCCCAGCAGTCTTCCAAAAATTGGTTAATGAGATCTTCCGCGACCTTCTGTATGTCTGTGTTATTGTATATCTGGATGATAGTCTTATTTTCTCACCAGACTTACCAACCCATCGTCTTCATGTGAAAGCTGTGCTACAGCGTCTACGGGACAATTGTCTATTTGCAAAATTGGAGAAATGTCTATTTGAACAAACACAAGTTCCATTTCTGGGCTATATAATCTTGTCACAGGGCCTCCTCATGGACCCAGCCAAACTTCGGGCCATCTCTGAGTGGCCCCAGCCTTCTGGTCTTAAAGCCACCCAACGCTTTTTGGGCTTCACCAATTACTATTGCCAATTCATTCAGAAATTCGTAAATGCCCCTATTACATCTCTCACTTGCAAGGGTGTCAATGCCCGGCTCTGGTCCCCTGAAGCCATTGATGCTTTCCTCAAACTCAAAGCAACCGTTCTCTCTGCCCCAATTCTTCTACGTTCGGACATTACAAAACCCTTTTCTTTGGAGGTTGATGCGTGTTCAGTAGGAGTCGGTACCGTCCAACTCCAAGCTCAGAAGGGCAAGCCTCAGCCTTGCGGATTCTTTTCAAAGAAGTTTTCTGATGCGGAGAAGAACTATACCATTGGGGACCGTGAGCTACTCGCTATTAAACTAGCTCTTCAAGAATAGCGACATCTTCTAGAGGGTTATCCCCATTGTATTACCATCTATACTGATCATAAAAATCTGCAGTATTTACAATCCGCAAAATGCTTGAACCCACGTCAAGCTCGCTGGGCCCTCTTTTTCGCCCACTTCAACTTTAACATTACTTTTCGTCCAGGTGCCCAAAACCTTCGGGCTGATGCCTTGTCCAGGTTGTTTGATGTCAACGATTCTGAGAATTACCTAGATCCTGGTCCCCTCATCCCTCCATTGTATTCTAGCCACTACTCAGCTCCGGTCTACGCAGCCTCCTCCAGGTAAAACTTTTGTAGTTCCCGAACTTCGTCCCAAATGCCTTGCTTGGGCACATGACTCTAAGTTCTCTGGACATCCTGGCATACCTCGTACTTGTGACCTTCTTCAGCGTCATTACTGGTGGCCTTCTCTTCGTAAGGATATCAAGGAATACGTTCAAGCTTGTACGGTTTGTGTACTATCCAAATCTTACACGTCCGCCCCTGCTGGGTTGCTTTTGCCCTTACCAGTTCCCGATATACCTTGGCGTTGTATTTCCATGGATTTTATCTCAGATCTGCCCCCCTCAACAGGTTCTACAGTCATCTGGGTAGTGGTGGATCGATTCTCCAAAATGTGTCACTTGATTCCTCTCCCAGGCCTACCTTCTGCTCCCAGTGTGTGCCACAACTTTCATTAAGGAGATCTTTCGTCTTCATGGGATGCCTTCACATATCGTCTCTGACAGAGGAGTTCAATTTACTGCTCAGTTTTGGAGAGCCTTGGCCAGCATCTTTGGGATTAAATTGGATTTTTCATCTGCCTTTCATCCCCAGTCCAATGGGCAAATGGAACGTGTCAATCAAAATGTAGAACGTTTTCTCTGTGCCTTCATCTCAGCCCACCAAGATGAATGGGTGGACCTTTTGCCCTGGGCAGAGTTTGCTTTAAACCATCACTCCAATGCCAGTTCTGGAAAATCTCCCTTCAGCATCTATCTGTTCCCTTTCCTATTCCCATTTCTCCTCTTGTACCAGCAGCAGCTGAAACTCAAAGGTCCTAGGTTCGATTCAATCTGGAAAAAAGTCTGAGAATCTTCATCTAGCTGCTTCCAGGCATAAAACGGCAGTAGATCGTCATCGCCGTCCAGCTCCTAAGTTCCTGCCTGGCGATAGAGTTTAGCTCTTTACCAAGCACATCGGCCTCCGGGTGCCCTCAATGAAATTTGCCCCTCGCTTCATTGGTCCATTTCCTATTCTCCTTCAGATCATTCCAGTTGCTTTCAAGCTCCGTCTGCCCTCTCATCTCAGAATATCCAATGCCTTCCATGTCTCCCTGCTCAGGCCACTGGTCCTCAATTGATTCTCTCGCCCTTCTTCTTACCCAGCTCCTGTGGCTAATACCATGGATCATTATGAGATTAAAGAAATATTGGACTCCAAGTACTCTCGAGGGAGACTACTCTATCTGATTGATTGGAAGGGCTATGGTCCGGAGGAGAGGTCTTGGGTTCCTGCCACCGATGTCTCAGCCCCACGTTTGGTGACCAGATTTCATCGGAAATTTCCCTCCAAGCCAGCCCCCAGACGTGTAGGGGGACCTCGTTAGAGGGGGGGTACTGTCACAGATCAGCTGCAGAGCTAATCTGTGTCTCACCTTTACTGCTGTAGGCCGGCTGGCACCTGTTGTTCCTCTAGCTTGTGTTCAGCTCTGTGCACTCTGCAGCTATGGGTGTCGCCAGCCTCACCTGTTGCTTAATATATGATTCCTTCCTGCTACTTCCTGTCCAGCCCCTCATGTGCTTCTCTATTTAAATCCCTCTCTGACCAGTTCTGGTTGCTTGAGCAACATTTTTTTCTGAGCTCCCTTCGTGTAACCATCCTTAACCTGATCTCTCGTGAACTGATCTCTTGTGTACCGACTCGGCTTGTTCTGATTACGTTGTCTGCAGCCCGCCCTGACCTTGGCTCGCTATCCGGCTCTCCTTTGCTTTATCCATCCATCCTTGTCTGACAGTGTCTTCCGTTACTTCCCTAGCGAGCGGGGTGAAACCGGGGGTCGTGACCTGGGGTCAGCACGCAGCTAAGCCCAAACCCTCGTGAGGGGGTCCCTGGCAGAATACTGGCTGCCCCTTAGACTCCACGCCCTGGGGGATCCCGTGTCACCTGCTCGCATGTGGGCTCACTGTAAGTAGTACCGTGACACCTTGTATCACTGTTTCTCTTTCCCTGTATCACTATCTCTCTCCCTGTATCTCCCTCTTCCCTCCCTCAGTGTCTCTCTCTCCCCATTTCTATCTCTCTCCTCCCCTATCTCTCTCCTCCCCTATCTCTCTCCTCCCCTATCTCTCTCCTCCCCTATCTCTCTCCTCCCCTATCTCTCTCCTCCCCTATCTCTCTCTCCCCATCTCTATCTCCCCATCTCTATCTCTCTTTCCTCGTATCTCTCTCCTCCCATATCTTTCTCCCCCCGTATCTCTCTCCTCCCATATCTCTCTCTCCCCATCTCTATCTCTCTTTCCTCATATCTCTCTCTTTTTCCCTGTATCTATTACTCCCCCCCCCCCCCCATATCTATCTCTCTCTTTTTCTCTGTTTCTCTTTCTCCCCTGTATCTTTCCCCCATATTTGCCTTGCGCTCTTTCCCTGTATCTTCCACATATCGCCCTCTTTTCCTGTATACCCCCCTCCCTCTCTACCTCCTATAGCCACCTTTTTTTAACTATATATACACTCTATATTTCTCTCTCTCTCTCTCTCTCTCTCCTTCTGCTTTTCTATCTTTCTTTCTATCTACTTGTCATCCTCTCTACCTGCCTGTCTGTCCGTGTAGCTTTATCGGCATCATATATTTTGTAACATAGTATACATGTATTTGTTTTGTATTCCATAAATCCACGTGCACCTTGTAAATTTGATCCCAGCTTAGCTGACCCTCAACAGACCACCAACTAACCCACTCCGTAATAACGCCTGCAGACAAGCCAGACGGAGCCAACTGCCTATCCCGCCAAATGGTTCCAATGTGGCACATAAACCAGCTTGCGGTTCCTTGCCAAATGCGGGACAATGAAATTTTTCCATTGTTGGGTTGGCTAATTCTTTTTATTTCCTGCAAATCCAGCAGAGGCCCAGAGGGGCAGAGCTGGGCCAGCGCCACATCGGTGGAACCAGGAAATTAGCTGCTGCTCTGTGTTTTTCATCGTGTTCTCTCTTATCTGTAAAAAAATTCACGGAATATGTTATTTGCTGTAATAAGGAGGCCGCTGTTGTTCGCTGCCAGCTTTTTTTGTTGTGTAGAATGAGCTGCAACAGGCCCGGCGCACTAGGCCTACAAATAACTTGGCACGGCCTAGTTGGCAATCCACATCTTCTGGCATTAGACATAAACTTGTCACCTCGCATTTATTGCTTCAGACACAATTTACAAGTAGCCTATGCGCAGACATAAACAGCTGCGGACCGGAAAGCGGAGCGATCCCAGACGCCCGTGCACCCTTGTTGCGACTCTGATCCCGGTTAAGCCACGTCGTCTTCTTCCTCTTCGGCAGTGCTGGGATTTTTTTTTATGCGGTGTCAGTACTCATTTTAAAGGCATCAAGGAAACTAATAAAACACCTTATCCCGATACCTGCAAAGAGAATCCCCTAAGCCCCGGGTTTTATCCTTCGTCTCCACCTGGCGAACACGCGGATCCCCCGGGGAAACGTAAAACAGCTGCCGAGCGTGAACACCTTGCTTGGTGCGAACGCCGCGCTGACAGACCTCTTGCCCCGAGAATGTTATTTGTGATCCCCAAACATTATGCTTTCCTATACATCTTGCTTGCGTCAGTTTGATTACTGGCGGAGGGGCTTCAATGTCTCAAAAGGGCTTAGTAATCCTTTGTATACTTAACCGTAGATGTATCATTTTGACTCTCTTCTCTGTTACCATATAAATGTGGATTTCATAATGACAAAAGCATTGACTATACAGGGTAGTACAGGTTTTTTTCTACTGGTGTGACTACAGGGGGTACCGCTGTTCTGGGCCCATCAAGTCAGGGGGTCAGATAAGCTTTGCTGCTCTTCCCTCCTTCTTAACAATCTGTGTGGTTGCATACACTATATTACCAAAAGTATTGGGATGCCTGCCTTTACACGCACATGAACTTTAATGGCATCCCAGTCTTATGCCCCGTACACACAGTCGGACTATGTTCGGACATTCCGACAACAAAATCCTAGGATTTTTTCCGACGGATGTTGGCTCAAACTTGTTTTGCCTACACACGGTCGCACAAAGTTGTCTGAATTTCCGATCGCCAAGAACGCGGTGACGTCAAGCACGTACGACGAGACTAGAAAAGGCCGGTTCAGAACCAAGCGCGGCACCCTTTGGGCTCCTTTTGCTAATCTCGTGTTAGTAAAAGTTTGGTGAGAGACGATTCGTGCTTTTTCAGACTCGTGGCTTTCAGATCGTTTTCTGCCGTTCAGTTTGTGCTTGTGGGTTTGTATCTGCTCTTCAGTGCGTGCAGTCAGTTCGTATTGGAATTTTCTGTGCGATCTTGTCCGCTCGTTGCTGTTTTTCAGGTCTCTCTTCACAGGCCTTGCTGTTCTTCAGTGCGTTCTGTTACTTCGTTCTGAGCAGCCGACCGTTTTCTAGCCATGTTGCGCATGCGTACTCCTCGTAGAGTTCGTGCTGTGCGGGGGCTTGGTGTTGGGGTCCTGACCTTGACACAAGTCCAGTCCATGAACAGGGTGGGGAGGAGTTCATGGACCAAGAATTGGTTGCTTCAGCGTGACCAGTTCTCTCATATGCCTTTGCTCCGTGAGATCCGTGAGAATAATCCTGATGATTTCAGGAACTTTCTCAGGATGACGGACCCCGTATTTCACCGTTTGTTGGCTTCGCTGACCCCCTATATCAGCAGGCAGGATACCTGCATGAGGCAAGCCATCACTCCGGAGCAGAGGTTGGTCGCTACCTTGCGGTATTTGGCCACAGGGAGAAGCCTGCAGGACCTCAAGTTCTCGACAGGCATCTCCCCCCAGGCTCTGGGGATCATTATCCCAGAGACCTGTTCTGCCATCATACAGGTCCTGCAGAAGGAGTATATGAAGGTAAGATTTTTATCCTTTTATATCACATTTTATTGTATTGAATGTTTGATAATATAATGTATTTCTTTCCTCATTCCCTAATTACCAGGATTGTAATATGCTGTGAATGTCCCCTTTGTCCTCATGCATGCTGGATTTTTATGTAATTATTATTTTAGGTCCTTCATACATATTTGACCTTCAATAACCTCTCCAGCATGGTGTCTCCTGCCCTATATTCACCTCATGTAGTTACTTAACAATGTATTTTATCAGCTCCATAGTAGTGCTTTACCCCAAACACCCCTAAAATGTTTAGAAATGTTATTTTTGATTTAAATTCAGGCAGAGGGCCAGAGGCTTTTTTTGTGGTGTCCCCAAATTTTTTGTAACCCTCCCTCCCCCAACTGCTAAGTCAGCTGATCCCAATTCTCTATCCTCAATCATCTATCTGCTGACTTTGCCAAACCCATACACACTATTCCCATCTCTTTTGTGCTCAGATTTATGGATGCATTCCCCAAAGCATGTAGTGAAAGGGTCTGCCTGTATACTTTCCAATGGTACTGTTAAAAGTTCTTGTATCCTATTATTATCTTGATAGGTAATAGCAGAATGTCCAAATGTCCTCAAATGTGTACAGTGTGTATTTATATCTTTGTATTATGACACTTCTTACCTGTCCAGTGGGCTGCCAATAGTGTAACTAAGGAGGGGCTGTTCCAAGTAATACCCTGTATTTAGGCATTCATCTCTCAATGAAGTGAAGAGGGTTACCTGTCCAAGAGTCCCCCCCCCCCTATAATGTTAGAAATGGCCCATGAGAGGGGGGGGGGGATATGATAGGTGTACCTTATACTTAGTTGTTGTTAAATTCCCCTTAATAAATGCTATCTGGAGGTTGCCCCATAATGTTTGTGTCTAATCTGCTTGCCAGGTTTCTGTGAAAAAATAGTAATGTTTATTGTTTTTTCCTCAACAGTTTCCTTCCACGCCACAGGAATGGCAGACTGTGGCCTCCCACTTTGCCCAGCGGTGGGACTTTCCTAACTGCGGAGGGGCAATTGATGGGAAACACGTCCACATCGTCCCACCACCCAACTCGGGGTCGTACTATTATAATTACAAGGGGTTTAATAGTATAGTGATGTTGGCGGTGGTGTCGGCTAATTACGACTTCTTGTATGTGGACGTGGGGAAGAATGGCCGGATGTCCGATGGTGGAGTCATCGCCCAGACGGAGTTCTACAGGCGTCTCCAGAATGGCAGCTTGGACTTGCCACCTCCAGAGGACAATGTTGAAGGTCTCCCATTTGTGTTCGTTGCTGATGAAGCGTTTGCGCTGGGGGACCACCTGATGCGGCCATTCCCGATGAGGACCCTCACCCTGGAACAGAGGGTTTTTAATTACCGGCTGGCCAGAGCCCGAAGAGTGGTGGAGAACACATTTGGAATCCTGGCCAGCCGGTTTCGATTATTTCTGACACCCATCCATATGGCGGAGTATAAACTGAACCATATAATACTTGCCTGCTGTGTTCTCCATAATTTTGTAAGAAAACATTCAGCAAACTATGCTGGCTCAGTTGGGCCTGAGGCCGGAAATCCAAATCCATCAACACTGACGGCGCTTGAAAGTGGCCGTCCTGGCTTGCCCTCCCTGAGTGCCCGTGATGTCCGGTTACGCTACCTGGAGTTCTTTGCGGGTAGGGGGGCTATCTATATGCCAGACAATCTGTGAGAACTTTTTAAAATAAAAACCAACCCAAAAAAATTATTTGTGGACATTTACTGCTTGTGTTTCTTTTAGCTGACCATGACAGAAATGTGTTGAGTGCAGAAAATGTCGTGATTGGGTAACCTTATAAAAAACTGTGTTGGCTGGTAATTCCTAAATGCAAAAACACATTTCACTACAAGTGCACTTGCAACTGCACTGAACCTGCACTTGTAGTGCAAAGTGTATTTTCCCTTAGGAAATAACCCCCATTTTTGCATAAAAGAGCAATTACATCACCCCAAAAGTGTTGTAGTGTTGAGACAATAATCCACACATTCTTGATTAAGCCACTTTTTTATACCTGCACAATCACATGTGCATTTACGAAAGGTTTTTAAAACAAACCAACATGTTTGTTGTATAACAATGTTTGCAGTAGCATTATGAAAAAACAAAATATCCATTTCAGATAAAACAGGCCTGTGTAAAACCAACAAGAAAGCCAAAAAACTTGAACTTACAAAGTTCACATTAGGTAAAACCTGAAGGCTATATCAGACATCAGTATTTAGGAACTGGGTTTGATATAGCGTTCAGATGGGGGGAAATCACCCCTGGAAAAGCCAAATTTGGAAGATGCACACAAATTTACGAATGTCAACATGTGCTATCTGCCATCACGGGGGATCAAGGGACGTGTTTGGGGGGAGCAAGCCCTTCCTCAACGCTACTTTATAATTGAGGAAGGGGTTGCCCCCCCAAAACGCGTCCATTGATCTCCCGTGATGGCAGATAGCACATGTTGGCACACTGTGTGCATCCTCCAAATTTGGCTTTTCAAAACATTGAAAAAAATTGTAAAAGATTGGACCACAATAAAACAAGTGATTTTGTGGGGTTTAAATTCGCCCCAAAACATCAATGATGTTATTATTTTTTTTAATAACATCACTGATTTGTTGCTGTATGTTGTGCAATTCGAGATTACACCCCATGATCTCCCCGATCAGGATCTGGGCACTTTCAGAAGTAAAGCGTTCTCTCTCCCTCACATCACGATCACCTAAAAAGAGATAAAGAACAAAAAAAAAGGTCTCAAAAATCTGCCACCAGCCATCTCTTTTACCTGAGCCTGTGGTCGCAGACACTCACCTGTTGTGGTGCCAATCTCCACCACATCTTCTTCTTCCTCCTGCTCAGCTTCTTGGTTTGGTATTTCCCCTTCTTCCAGAGAGGGGGGGTCTCTGGTCTCCTGGGATGAGGGGTGTCCTCCGAGTCTTTTCTCCCCTATGTAAAACAAAAATGGTATACTTAGCACACAGATATTTGATGGCAGAACTATAGAAATAGGAAACATTGCTTGGAAGTGGGGTACAATTGTCTATTTTAGCCGAGTTCCAAGATGTATATTTTTTCTTGCCCTTTGTCAAGCTGCAATACTTTACCTGTTTGGTACAAGCTTCACAGATGTAGCCCCCCCTATAGTATACACTGGAGCACCTGTGTGGCCCCCTAATAAAAATGGTGTTCTTGTGTCCCACACTAGTGCTCCAGTGTCCAGATGTGAAAACAGCTGCTCAGTGTCCTCTCCTTACACACAATCTAGTTTGCATTTCATTCTAGTAACAAACCCATCTACACAAACAAATATTTGGCATCCAAGTAGGCCCCCAAAAATGTGTGAAAATGCATATGGCCTAAACAATGGTGTTCTAGAGGCCGAAAGAAAAATGTTTGATACGAACGAATAATGGGCCCATGAACATTAAAGTTGACCTTTGGAAACGTTACAACTAATCAAAGCATATGGAGCAGAACGAACGTAATAAAGACAGAAAGAATAGGAACACAGCACAACTACTTACTTTTTTGCAGCACTCTGCGGATCTTTCGGTACTGCTCTGGCTCTCTCAACTTCAGGTCCGACCACCGCTTCCTGAGCTGATCTTTAGACCTTCGTACCCCGAAATTCCGCTCTAGACTCCTGACCACTTTCGCCATGATTTTGGCCTTTCGGATGTTGGGGTGGGGGTAAGGCCCATATTTTCCGTCATAGTCGGACTTCCTCATGATGTCGACCATCTCCAACATCTCCCCAAACGACATATTTGTGGCCTTAAAACGTCTCCTTCTGGATCGGGACGTGCCTGGATCCGCCCTTTCCTCCTCCTCGTTGCTACAATTAGCCCGCACCTGCTGTATGTCCGCCATCATGCTCTTCCCCCACTGCGCCGAACGAAAAGGGGCGGGGAATACACTAGAAAGAACGTCAGGGGCGGGCGGAGTTACACGCATGCGCAGTGTATATAAAGCGTAACACGCGTGCGTATTACGTTTGATCTGTGAGCGGAGGAAGGAGCATTGAACGCGGCGATCGTAAGAACGAAGGTAAGAGACAAACTTGGGCCTATACTGCTTCTATAGATTGAGGCCTATATTGTAACAAGATTAGGAGAGTTTTGTCTGACATTAGGCTTTGTCTTGTGTTGTGTCTTGCAGTGAACATGGATATGCAACTGAAAGACAATGACTTCATGTCACTATTCATTGATATGCTAAGGGAGCTGCCCTGTCTGTGGGAGATTACCCACCCCCATTACAAGAACCAAGCAAAGAGGAAGGCAGCACTGGAGCAATTGTGTGAAATTGTGAAGCAGGTGATCCCCACGGCAGACATCACCTATTTAAAGATCTTAATTGGTGGCCTGAGGAGCACATATCTGAGGGAGCGCAATAAAGTCCTGGATTCACAGAGATCCGGAGCAGCAGATGACATCTATGTTCCCAGGATGTTGTACTACAACAGGCTGCATTTTCTGGCAGGCCAGACTGAACCCAGGCCATCCCTCTCAAGTCTTCCTTCCACACTTCCTTCCCGTCCGGCTGAGGCTTCTGATGCCCAACCTGGGCCTTCCAGGCCACATGTGGAGGAGCCCAGATTGAGCCAGGTATAGCATTACTCTAAATATTTCTGCTTGTACAATCAATGATGTTAACTAGATGTTAGTTGGGAGTACTAATTTAGGATTGTGATTGATGATGCAAAAACTAAAACCATGTCCCTTTTTCATACACAGGGAAGTCTCAGCCAGGAGGTGGCCGGGCCGAGCCGGCCGGCTGGCTGATCTGCAGGTCCCTCCACCCCCGGTGAAAACAGAAAGTGGCAGTAGGAGGAGTACCCTAGAGGAGGCGGCTATCAGATTTTTTTGTAGGGCTACAGAGGTCCTGGGAGCACCCCACACCAGGCAGGAGAACATTGGTGCATTCATTGCATATAAAATGCAGAGGATGGAGGAGGGCCAACAAGCCATGTGTGAGGCCCTCATATTGGAGGCTCTGGAGAAAGGTATGAGGGGCCAAATTACACCTGACACACATCTTTGGGATGCCAAATAAAATCAGGAAAATCTGCTGCGCCAACCAAACAAAATCAAGCCGCTAACACCAACAATTAGACTGATTGCATTAAATAATAAAGAATAAAAAAGTGTAGCGCTATAGTGCATGAAAAATGTATCATATACAATACCTATGTGCATATCAAACGTTGGGGTCTATCAAACCCTACATATGAATTTACTGGTGATAGCCTCTATAAGAATAGAGTAGCTTAAATGGTGATGTCACCGTGTATTGTGAGCAACTCAACAAGTGAACCTAATAATAGTGACCTGTTTACAAGTAATTGGAAAAAAATATATCTATTGGTATCAGCATATGCTGAAAAAAATGTTGTGAACCATGTGCACACAATCAATAAAATCATCGACCATCAAATCCAAAAGCCCAAGTATGTGTATTACAACATGACATAAGGTGGGGATAGATGGTAAGTCCCTGGGGTATTCAACAGTTCATTCAATTTGGTAAAGGAATCCTGGGTGGATGTAGATATCACAATAACATCAATTCCTATCTTCAAAATAGGCTTTTCCAACTCTTGACCAGGTAAAGAAAATGATGTAAAATGCCCTTACCAGACGTGGTGGACTCACAGGCCGTTGGCGGTGAGTCGTATGGGCTTGCACCGTTTGGATACGGTAGGGTAACTGTTGTCCTTGGTCTCTGGCCAGGAAGTCTTGGAACGGTTCTCAATCCAAAACGATGTCCTGGATTCCTCCTCCAGCGAGCGTTAGTATCTCACGCAATCTCCTCTGTCACCAAATCCAGCAACGTCTCCTCTCAAAGGCCGTCCACAAGGTTTAGGAGTGTGTCTATGGGAATGTTTGACCATTCTTCCATAAGCGCATTTGTGAGGTCAGGCTCTGATGTTGGACGAGAAGTCCTGGCCCGCAGTCTCCGCTCTAATCCATCCCAATGATGCTCTATCGGGTTGAGGTCAGGACCAGTCAAGTTCCTCCACCCCAAACTCGCTCATCCATGTCTTTATGGACCTTGCTTTGTGCACTGGTCCAAATCATTAGGTGGAGGGGGGGGGATTATGGCGTGGGGGTTGTTTTTCAGGGGTTGGGCTTGGCCCCCTTAGTTCCAGTGAAGAGAACCCTAATGCCCCGTACACACGATCGGATTTTCCGACAACAAATGTTGGATGTTAGCTTGTTGGCTGAAAGTCCGGCCGTGTGTGTGCTCCATCGAACATTTGTTGTCAGACTTTCCGCCAACAAAGGTTGGCTAGCAGGTTCTCAAATTTTTAACAAAACTTTTGTTGTCGGAATTTCCGATCGTGTGTACACAAGTCCGACGCACAAAAGTTCACGCATGCTTGGAATCAAGCAGAAGGAGCCGCACTGGCTACTGAACTTCCTTTTTCTCGGCTCGTCGTACGTCTTGTAGGTCACCACATTCCCACGTTCATAATTGTTGGCCAACATCTGTGTGACTGTGTGTATGCAAGACAAGTTGGAGCCAACAACCTTCGAACAAAATGCCACGGTTTTGTTGTTGGAAAGACCGATCGTGTGTACGGGGCATTAGGGCGTCAGCATACCAAGACTTTTTGGACAATTTCACGCTCCCAACTTTGTGGGAACAGTTTGGGGACGGCCCCTTCCTGTTCCAACATGACTGCACAAAGGTCCATAAAGACATGGATGAGCGAGTTTGGGGTGAAGGAACTAGACTGGCCTGCACAGTGTCCTGACCTCAACCCGATAGAACACCTTTGGGATGAATTAGAGCGGAGAATGTGAGCCAGGCCTTCTCCTCCAACATCAGTGCCTGACCTCAGAAGCACTGCCCATTCATTGCAATGGGCAGGGGCGCCCCAAAGATGCTGCTTGCAGGACTTTTTCGAACGTCACGCAAGCGCACTGCAAGCTTTTTACATTCAGGCAGCATAGGAGGCAGTCTTCAGGTGCTTTACAGGCGCTATTTCTAGCGCTAAAATGCTTGAAAACTGGGTCTAAAGACTGAAAATTTTTTTTTTTTTTAATAAAATATCCCATAGATTGTAGTAGACGCTTTAACTTTTGCACAAACCAATCAATATACACTTACTGGGATTTTTATTTTATTTTTTACCAAAAAATATGTAGTAGAATACATATTGACCTAAATTTAAGAAGAAATTAGATCTTTTAAAAAAAAATCTTATTGAATTTGTTTTATAGGAGAAAGTAAAAAAATATATATATATATTTTTTTAAATTGTTGCTCTTTTTTTTTTTTTTTTTTTTTTTAGCGCGAAAAATAATAACAGCAAAGGGGATAAAATACCACCAAAAGAAAGATCTATTTGTGGGGAAAAAAGGACATACATTTTATTTGGGTGCAGCGTCGTAATTGTCAGTTAATGTAACTCAGTGCCGTATCGCAAAAAAATGGCCTCGTCATGAAAGGGAGGGGGGGGGGTAAATCTTCCAGAACTAAAGTGGTTAAAGTCTTGAGGCACCAATTCTAAAATATATTTAAAAAAAAACGTTTTTTTCCGTATCGCAGAAGCATCTTCACAAAAAAAAACAAAAAAAAAACTTTAGAGTTGGTTTATTTTTACAATGCAAATATTCCTTTGCACACTGGTGATGACTAGTATTTCAGTGTTTCTCTTCTCCCTCGGTTTTTTTCTTCCCCTTCATACAGCTGACATGACCCCGGTGATGAGCGGTGCTGACGGAAACAGACCGAGGAGGGGCAAACAAGGATGCTGTGCAGGCGCCCGATGTGATGTCATCGATTGTTACGACTTCAGCGGGTGGCCCTCACAGCAGCGTCCAAATTTGTAATGCTGCAAAAATAAAAAACCTGGGGCTTTGGATACCAAAAAATAGATAGGCTTCATCCACCCGCCGACTTGTTGACAAATTTTGGGCAATTTTTTGGCATTTAGCCACAGCACCCATGAAGAACCCAGACGGCACCCTGGTCTTCTCTTTGGTGCACTTTACAGAAAAACCTTGGATTGCGAGCATAATTCGTTCCAGAAACATGCTTGTAATCCAAAGCACTTGTATATCAAAGCAAATTTCCCCATAAGAAATAATGGAAACTCAAACTATTCGTTCCACAACCATTTATTCATAATTCCTTCAGTTTATAGTCCATATAAAAAGATTATAGCAATGGGATTGTTGGTTGTGTAACCATAAAACGTCCATCTACAAAAGGAAGCCTCCATAAGGGTATTAGAAGCAAAATCCAGCAGGAGTTACAGAGTATAAAAGAGAAGAGAGGCGCCTCTAAGTGTAGCAATATGGTTACATCTAATAAAGGTACAACATTTAGCAACTCATATGGTTGATGATTAAAAGAGGCATCTAAATATGTAGGCATCTGGGGTAAAGCTGTCCACATAGACACCGCCGGTTCTCACTGCTGTCAGTCTAGAATCGTGACCGGGAAGACTACCCTGCAGTAGAGCGATCTGAAAGCGAGGCTTGAACCGCTCATGGAGCGCAGCGCAGAAGGGACGATGGCGGTACGGAGGATGGTCAATGTGGACAGCTGTACCCCAGATTGGGGTTGCACCGATACTAGTATCGGTATCAGTGCCGATACCGAGTATTTGCGGAAGTATCAGTACTCGTGCAAAAGCACCGATACCTGAAACCGATTCTTTCAGGCTCGGTTCTTTGAGCTGTCAGTGGGTCTCCCCTGTTGACAGCTGAAGTGTTAAAGAAGTCCGGTAATTGGAGCTGTCAAAAAAAAAAAAAGCAGCCGGTAATGTTTATTAACAACATTGCTCAGCCTCTGAAACACTAAAATAAAAAGAAACATTGTTTCTTTTTTTATCTTTCTGTTTCTTCATCTGCAGATCAAAGGGATGAACAAATGTTCCTCTGTTTAACCCCTTATTAACCCTTAATTTACTCTAATCAGCCTTAATTAACTCCCTATTCTCCTCCATTTAATTATTATTTTCCTGCTTTTTTTTGTTGTTGTTCAAGTCTATTTTACAAACGATAAACAATTAAAACTTTTTTTTTGTTTGCTTTGTTAGTTAATATTTTTCACATATATATTAACATATATTTACCAGTGGCGGCGGTTTTAGGATGGGGGGTGCCAGACCCCGCCCTTCCTTTTTGACCCCTCCCACTTGGTGAAAACGGGAGTGGTTTCATTGAAATAGTGGGCATGGCTCTAAGGTGGTGTGGTTAGCTTCTGAGATGAACGAGGGATGGAGGGAGAGGGAGAGAGGGATGAAGGGAGAGAAGAGGGATGGAGGGACAACAGGCCCAGATCCTACACAACAATAGAAATGTGTGTATTCTAGAAAGTTTAACAATCAGCAGATAAAGATATTCCAAACACCTGGTGTTAGCACTTCAATCATCCCGGCACCATGGTTGTTATGGTGTCAGGATGATTGAAGCGTATTATTATTACATTGTAATATAAAATTAAATCATTCAACTCACCATAATGCAGAATAAGTGGGAGCCCCGAGTGTGTCACTAGCCACGTCGCCTACAACCAGATGCCATCAGGCATCCCCAGCAGTCTGTCCTTACATCAGGTGCCCCCAGCGGAGTCCCTCCTTACATGCAGCCTGTGTCACATCAAATGCAGCCTCTGTCACATAAAATGCAGCCTCTGTCTCCCCCCCAAATGCAGCCTCTGTCCCCCCCAAATGCAGCCTCTGCCCCCCCCCCAAATGCAGCCTCTGCCCCCCCCCCCCAAATGCAGCAAGCCTGTGTCCCATTAAATGCAGCATGCCTGTGTCCCATTAAATGCAGCATGCATGTGTCCCATTAAATGCAGCAAGCCTGTGTCCCATTAAATGCAGCCTCTGTTCCCATTAAATGCAGCATGCCTGTGTCCCATTAAATGCAGCCTCTGTTCCCATTAAATGCAGCATGCCTGTGTCCCATTAAATGCAGCCTCTGTTCCCCCAAATGCAGCCTCTGTCCCCCCCAAATGCAGCATGCCTGTGTCCCATTAAATGCAGCATGCCTGTGTCCCCCCCCCCAAATGCAGCTTCTGTCCCCCCCAAATTCAGCCTCTGCCCCCCCAAATACAGCTT
This sequence comes from Lithobates septentrionalis, assembly GCA_037952835.1. NCBI lineage: Eukaryota > Metazoa > Chordata > Amphibia > Anura > Ranidae > Lithobates > Lithobates septentrionalis. Next base: position 483,646 of record JBBDGP010002681.1, on the reverse strand, counting down.
CTGTCCCCCTCCAAAGGCAGCCTCTGCCTCCCCAAATGCAGCCTCTGCCCCCCCCAATGCAGCCTCTGTCCCCCCAATGCAGCCTCTGTCCCCCCAAATGCAGCCTCTGTCCCCCCCCAAATACAGCCTCTGTCCCCCCCAAATGCAGCCTCTGTCCCCCCTCAAATGCAGCCTCTGTCCCCCAAATACAGCCTCTGCCCCCCCCAAATGCAGCCTCTGTCCCCCGCCAAATGCAGCCTCTGTCCCCCCCAAATGTAGCCTCTGTCACTTCAACCCCCCCTTCTCCGCACAGCGGTACTTACCTTGGGTCTCCTGCGGTGTCTCCTTCACACTGGCAGTGGCATTCTTTCTGTTTCCTCTCTCGGGCGCAATGAGAGATAGAAACAAGAAGTGACATCTAACTCAGGTCAGATGTCAATCAAATCTGTAGCGCCGAGTAGCTTCCGCCCGGCGCCTGTAGTATCTATTACTATGGCCGGGCAGAAGCTACTCGGCGCTTCAGAAAGTGCCGCAAGGCGGGCCAATCGCCCGCAAATGCAGCGCCACTTCTGCAATCTCGTGATTGCATAGACGTGGCGCTTCCCATAAGTGCACTGTGTCCGGTGTCCCACTGTGTCCGGCATCCGAACACAGAGCACTTAAGGACCTTTTTTTTTTCTTTTTTTTTTTTTTTTAAAGGTCCAGTAATAAAAAAATGTTTTTTGGGTTTTTTTTTTTACTTTTTTTTTTTTTGCTGCCTGGAGGGGGGGGGGGGCGCCGCCCAGGCACACCCTATAGACGGGCCGCCACTGATATTTACACATTTTAGATGGAAAAAGCGCAGAATTAAAAAAAAATCTATTTATTTCATTTGTAAATAACTTTTCAATGGTTAGTACCATTGCTGACAGCTGAAGTGAAAACAAAACAGTTGCGGTCGGTATTGGTAATTGGTATCGGCGAGTATTAAAAAAAAAATTATCAGTACTTGTACTCGTTGTAAAAAAATGGTATTGGTGCATCTCTACCCCGGATGCCTGCATACTTAGATGTGCCTGTTTTAATCATCAACCATGTGAGTTGCTAAATGTTGTACCATCATTAAATGTAACCATATTGCTACACTTAGATGCGCCCTCTATTCTCTTTTATATTCAGTTGTGACATGGCTCCACTTGCATATCAAGACATCGCTTGTATATCAAGTCAACATTTATTTAAAAATGTTGCTTGTTTTGCAAAATGCTCTCAAACCAAGGTTTTACTGCACTTGCTTTGGTTGCATGAGAACAGCTTCAGACTGGCTGCTGCCAGCTATTTGTTTTCAGTCTTTTATTGTTGTTAATGGATTGCGCAGTCATTTTACAGAGAATTATAAATGTGCACAAGGGTTGGCAGAACTACTGGTCAATCATGGTCTACTGTGCCTCAATCTTGGTATTTCTATTGAACCAGGAAGGTTACAAGGGAGAAAAAAGGAACATAATTACAGTGCTCTAATCTTTGTTTTGAAAATCAGCAACATTGTATTATAGTAAAAGATTTTTTTTTTTTTTTAACGTTTGCAATTAGGGCTTGTACATTGGTGTATTAGCTAAGCAAACTCTTTACTGATAACTGTTGTTGTTGTAGAAAAAGACCGCTGCTGTTCCGTCCTACAGTAAAACCAAACCTTGCATCCCCATTGAGCAACAAAGCAAAAATAGCAGCTGCTCCAGTCGATTTATAACTAGCAAAAAGGAAAGATACACAGGGACAGGACAATCCAGAGAACAATGTAAATATTCCCCAGCATGCTCTCCAACAAAAAAGTTGTTTCAAAATTTTAAGCGATTTTGCTGCATTACTTTGCAAATGTATATGGAGTCACACTGCTGGGTCAAGGCACCTATAAACATTGTGGTCCCTAGAGCTAAACTATCCGAGCGCTGAACTTGGGACATATCATTTTTTTTCATTACAGTTATTATATTAATAATTAGTCATTTATGCAGCGCTTTACATTCATACAGTGTACATTCACACCAGTCTCTGCCCTTAAAGAGCTTATAATGTAAGGTCCCCATCTGACATCTTAGGACTGATATAGACAGGAGCCAATTAACCTACAAGCACGTCTGTAAGGAAACCATTGGAAACCGTCTGGAGCACACTCGTGCGCATGCGCGTGCTCACGGGCAACTTGAAATGCCCATAGGTGCTTATGCACATGCGTGTGCGCAGCGGTCAACGTACATGCACGGGAGCGTGTCCCTGGTGCCAATTGGCACCAGATGACCTACTTAAAGGCTGCCCTAACCACTAATCAGTGCTGACTGGTCTTCAGCTGTGCTCCTGATACCTTGAATCCTATGTTTATACCCATTGCTGAACTTGGCTCTCCTTGACCCTGCCTCTGGACTCTGCTATACTTGATTACTGGCTCCTGATCCTGACTTCCCATTTGTCCCTGCTTCTGGACTGTGCTATACTTGATTACTGGCTCCTGATCCTGGCTTCCCATTTGACTCTGCTGTACTTGCTGGATCCTGATCCCGGCATTCCATTTGACCTTGCTTCTGCCTGATGCCTTGGTACCTTGCTACCAAACCCGGCTATCCTTGTGACCTTGCTCCTGTTCCCTGCTTGGCTCAACACTGCCATCCGAGTGTCTGCGACTACGGTCCTGTGACCAGCTGCGGCTTCCTGCTACAAGCTTCCAGGTCTTCATCTGCAGGCACTCGTGTTCCTCTTGTCCCTCAGGTCCTTCTGTTCCACCCTCAGCGGGACCTGGGCTGGAGATACAAGAGAGACCGACCTCATCATTTCAGTCTCCCTTCAGGTACGTGACAAATTCTTTGGAGTGTGGGAGGAAACCAGATTTCCTGGAGAAACCCACTCAAGCACAGGAAGAACATGCAAACTCAATGCAGGCAGTGTCCTGGTTCGGAGTGGAACTGATTACCTTACTGCTGCAAGGCAGGAGTGCTAACCACCATGCTGCCCCTTTTTAGGTTAAAAACAGAGTTTTTTTCTACATTAATTTAATATAAAGCCATACTGCTGGGACAAGGGACCCTTGCATATTACTGTCCCTAACTACTCCAACCCAGGGGTCTCCGTAATTTTGAAAAGAAAGGGTCAGTTTACTGACCTTCAAACTTTAGGGGGCCAGACTGTGGCCCATGGTAGTAGAAAATGCCCTGGCATTGGTGGGAGTAAACAATGCCATAGACTTGGTGATCAGTGGGAGTAAATAAATTGCCTCCTTAGTATCAGTGGGAGGACTAGTGCCAGGGCCGTCTTTAAGGCAGGGCAAAAGGGGCAGCTGCCCAGGGCCCTGTCATTGTTGTGGGGCCCAAAGCAGATGCCTCATACTTGCCAACTATCCCAGTTTAAATTCCCTTGTCCCTTGAAGTTTAAGTCCCGTGCTGTGTCCTGATATCTCAGTGTGAAGTGCTGATACTAATGCTGCCCAGCTCTGCCCTATTGTTGTGTACAGATGACTCAGCTGCAGAACCTGTGTTTACATGTAAATAACCGGCATTCATATGTAAATAGCCACATCCGGTGGCATAGATATGTAAATAAATTTGGCATTCATATGTATATCATGCCCCCTGCAGTGAGGAGATGATTTGCAGTAACCTCTAGAAACCAATCAATGAGCAGTATTACTGTACAGTAATCTCTAGCAACCAATCAACAAGCAGAAATCATGTGCTGTAACATCTAGCAACTAATCAGTGAGCTGTAATGCATGCTGTAACCTCTAGCAACCAGTCAGTAAGCGGTAATGATACACTGTAACCTCTTGCAACCAATCGCAATAGCTGCCTGATCTGATACAGTAAACTGATTTTAAGTCTAGCTGCTATTTATTGTATGTCTGGGAGCAAAATTGTATTGGGGGCCCAAGAAAATGTTTGCCCAGGGTCCCATCAACATTAAAGATGGCCCTGACTAGTGCCCCATAATTGGTGCCAGTGGGAGGCTGCTTGATGCACGCTGGCTGTGGATATATGGACATTCTCTACCCTAAGACTGACGTTTTGGCTGGTTGGCGCTGCTAGGGGCCATCTTGCCCCATTGGGGGATCCTTGTGTATGCACGTTTGGGCCGTTTGGTGTATCCCTTCCAATCGGCCAGAGGGCGGGTCCGCATAGCTGCCATGTCTAGCAGATATTTATGTGATTTTATACATTGTGTGCTCTTTGTGTTTGACCTTTAAGTAAAAACCCAGTATGTAACCCCTGAGGAAGGACTATACAGTCAGAAACATGTTGGGTCTCATCACAACTATCCATGGGAGCTGACCTGGAATTGGATATGGGTAGCCCTTTGTATGCATTTAATGTTTGTAGGGTATTTGGATGTAAACTGATGATGATAGGTCAACACATGCATGTCTATTTTATACTATGTTTAAGTACTCGGACACATGCTCCGGTTTTTAATGAATTGATGTAAAGTACAAATATATTTTTTATACAGTCTTACATATGAGTCTGCATCCATAGTCCATGAGGGACTATGGGAGGTCAGTGGAAGGAACAGTGCCCCGTCTTTGGAAGGAATAGTGCCTCGTATAAGTGGAAGGAATACTGCCCCAAGGACAAGCAAAGGACCACATTTGGCTTGCAGGCCGCAGCTTGGAGACCCCTAAACCATCTGAGCTCTCAACTTGGGACCCATTTCTAGCAATAAACAAACTGATAACAGGCGTGCTTTGGAGGTAACCACTCGCTACTTAGGTACATCAACACACCTGAAGATCAGGAGGAAGTGACTACTTCCAAGGCATAAAGAAAGTGGAAGCAGTGTAAATAGCATAGATGGATCAGGGTGTGCACCCCAAAGCTCAAACACACATGTGCGTGTGTATGTGTCTATATATATATATATATATATATATATATATATATATATATATATATATATATGACCCTGGCACATTGATATCCCTGCCAGCACAGTGAAAGAGAAGTGTGTAAAGCCGGTAAGAGGAAGATTTCCCCCACTGCTACACAGAACGATAGTGCTAATGCAAATTAGGTGATTAGGGTGTGCCCAGGCACACCCGGCACACCCTGTGCTCCCGCCTATGGTAAATAGCGTGTTTGTGCTGGCTAGCTGGAGAGTGTGCTTGTAAATTTTTTTTTCATTGCATTGAGCTGAATTCTCATGTCTTCTGTAGGCCCCCAGACCCCCTGATATCTAGCCACTGTTGAGTAGAAGAAGCGATTGAAGTCGGCTTAGAAAACCCACCATTTATTACTGCATTTCATAATAAGTCGTTTCTTGCCCTTTGCTCCTCACCCCCCCTCCTGTCTCTGACCATGAACCTCCGGACTTGGCTGTGCAGGCGGCGATCGGTCAGATTTGTGCCTTCTTCTGCAGGTAAAACAGACTTTGTATAAATCCATTTTTCCGTACAATCCTGGATGTTGCTTTAGATTACGTCTCAGCACCGGGGGGGGGGGGGGGGGGGGGGGCGGGGGGCTGGTGGGGGGGAGGTCACGAAGCAGACTTTTTTTTCTGACTTTTTAATTAAAGATTGAAGCCCTGCGACCTCCCCATATTAACGACAGTGCTGCTCTCCGCTGACTGACAGCCACCGCGCTTAGAAACCTCTTGCCCCAGAATTCCTAGCACAGTGCGTCACACAGGGCTGCGAGAGACAAAACTAATAATCTGTCCTTCCTGTGGCGTTCCGATGGGCCCCTTCAGGTCGAGGGGCACCCTGGAGTTCCGCTGCCACACTCGGGAGAAATTGCCCTTCAACTCCCGGCTGCAGCTTATGGTGAAGAATTCGGGGGGGGGGGGGGGGGGGGATGCAGCCTGACAGCCCCTTTTCCAGGGGAAGACGGAGGACGATTTCTCAGCTTCACCGCTTGAGTTTGTGGATCAGATGAAGAGCGGAAAACGTGTCGGGTTCCTCTTTGGTGGATTAATTATGCGTTATGTTTGCTGGTGCAGAAATGCCAGTAGCTTGATTCTAAAAGTTCAACATTTCTGCTGTAGTTAGAAAAAAAAAAAGAAAATGTATTTAATTCAGGAGCTGGCGGTAAATTCAAGCACTGGTCCCTGTTACCTTTATATTGTCCTTGCAAAAATTAATTCTCTAAATAAAATCCCCCCCCCCCCCCAAAAAAAACTGTGTAATGCCCAATGTTCCTGCCCTTTTAAAGACTAATTTGCAAGTTAACCACTTCAGCTCTGAAAGGTTTACCCCCCCTTTCATGACCAGGCCATTTTTTGCGATACGGCACTGCGTTACTTTAAATGAAAATTGCGCAGTCGTGCGACAATGTACCCAAATAAAATGTCATTTTTTTTTCACACAAATAGGACTTTCTTTTGGTGGTTTTTGATTTCCTTTTTTATTTTTTAAAGATGTAGTGCAGGCAATGTACGTCTCTCCAGCCGTTCCTCCCGCAATAGAATTATCATGGCAACCCAAAAAACAAACAAGGGGCTTCCGATAGTGTAAACTCTTCTTAAGGTATTTATTACCAAAAAAACAATGCACATAAACAAATAGTGCATAAGATAAAAAGCTGCAGCAAAAGGTTTTAAAAATCGCGGTGACTGGTCAGTGTAGCCTCGCCCGACCGGTTTCGTCACGATTGGACGGGGAAAGCAGGAGAGATCAGATTACATGGAAATGGGAGGGGGGGCACAAGAACTCCCAACTTCCTTGCATTTAGTATGTAACTTTTCTGTGTTTTAGTAAGAAGCACCTTTAGCAATAAAGTAGTCATGACAGAGGGAGAGGGGATAGAGTTTAATAAATAGATGGAATGTAAAAATATTGAAATATAATTATAATAAATATAAAATAATAAATCTTACATTTATCAAATTAATTAAATGTATATAGTAAATAATAGAAATATAATCACAGCTTGTAAAAAAAAAAAAAGGAACAGTAGTAGTGGGGTTGATCATTTTTGAGAAAAAATATTTGCTTTATTAAGGAAAGAACTTGAATAATGGGAAAAAAATGTAAAGTGATATTGTGAAACTGGAAGGTAACAGTATCTAAGCTCTACTTCTTCCCAGAGGTAAGTGTGACACTGCCAGCCATTGTTTGGTGGAGCCGTAGACGGTGTTGACATCTTGTAGAAGTTTTGTATTCGGTTTCTGCGCTTTTTTTTGTGTTTTTAAGTTGTTTCGGTTATATCGCTTTGCGTCCTGCGGTGATACGGTACAAGCAGCACTGATGCGGCTGAGAATGATGTCAGTATGAATATCGCATGGAAACCTGGCATACTGTGAGACGGGATACTGACGGACAATCTCTGCAAAGACTGTACCATTTATTTATGTCACTGAATAATATTGCAAATGTGCTGCTTTTTTTATTTCTGCTCTCTCCTTCTTCACTTTACTTTCTAGTCCTGAACTCTCGGTTCTCCATCTCATCTGTTTTATTCTTACCTTTTCTTGTTTTCTCTTTATTCTAGTTGACTCTTCATACTTCCCATCCATGCTCTGCCCTTCATATAAAATTCCCCTGTCTTTTGTTTTCCTTTTCATTAGCCTTTTTCTTTTTCTTTTCCTTTCTCTTTTCTGTTTATGTGCCTTTATCATTGTCTTGTATTAATTTCTCCCTTCATTTCCATTTAATGCATTCTCCCTCTCTTTCCTTCTATACCTTTCTGTCCCTTCCATTATTTCCCTTTTTTATTTTATGCCTTCTCATTACTTTTTTTTTCATTACAATCCCTTACCATTCAATCACTTTCCAGATCCTTTTATATTTTCCTTCCCTTACCATTGCTTTGCTATCATTTAGCATGTCTTCTCTTTCTTTTCCCTTTTGCTACCTTTCTTTCCCTCATTACCTTTTCCTGCCCTTTTACTATTCATTCCTTTTCCTTACTATCTTTTACCATGTCTTCCCTTACTAATATTGAAAACATTGACAAAACGAATGGGACTTTAAAGGTGTTGAACCTCCTCTCAGTATAATTATCAATACACACTCATTGAAATATAAGAGATCTTTATTGTACAAATTGTCAAAAGTCATGACACGGGGGGGGGGGGGGGGGGGCGGCTAACATGTACCCTTTGTTGACATTAAAAACGAAATACAGTAAAACCTTGGTTTGCGAGCATAATTCGTTCCAGAAACATGCTTGTATTCCAAAGCACTTGTATATCAAAGCATTTTTTTTACAGGGTATAAAAGAGAAGAAAGGCACCTCTAAGTGTAGCAATAAGTTGCTAAATGTTGTATCTTCATTAAATGTAACCATATTGCTACACTTAGAGGCTCCTCTCTTCTCTTTTATACTCAGTTGTGACATGACACTACTCTTATATCAAGACATCGCTTGTATATCAAGGCAAAATTTATTAAAACATTTTGCTTGTCTTGCAAAACGCTCTCAAACCAAGTTACTCTCAAACCAAGGTTTTACTGTACTATTTTTTACTATCTACAAAGGGTATATGTTAACCCCCCCCCCCCCCCCCAGTGTCATAACTTTTAACAATTTGTACAATAAAGATCTCTTTTAATTCAATGAGTGTGCATTGATAATTATACTGAGAGGAGGTTCAACACCTTTAACCACTTCAGCCCCGGATGATTTGGCTGCTGAATGACCGGGCCATTTTTTTGCGATTCGGCACTGCGTTGATTTAACTGACAAGTGCGCGGTCGTGCGACACTGCACCCAAACAAAAATTGATGCCTTTTTTTTCCCACAAATAGACACATCGGACACTTTTGACACTTTTTTGGGACCATTGACAATTATACAGCGATCAGTACTATTTAAATGCACTGATTACTGTAAAAATGTCACTGCCAGGGAAGGGGTTAACACTAGGGGGCGATCAAGGGGTTAACTGTGTTCCCTCTCTGTGTTCTAACTGAAGGGGGGATGGGACTGTCTAGGGGAGATGACAGATCGCTGTTCATACTTTGTATGAACACACGATCAGTCTCTTCTTCCCTCAGAGAACTGGGATCTGTGTGTTTAGACACACAGATCCCTGGACCTTGGTGTGTCACGAGTAGGGATGAGCTTCGTGTTCGAGTCGAACCCATGTTCGACTCGAACATCGGCTGTTCGACCGTCCGTCGAATTGCGAACGTTATGGGCCGTTCGCGCCAAATTCGTGTGGCGCGTCACGGCCCATAATTCACTGCGGCATCGCAGTGCATTGCTGGCTGATGATTGGCCAAGCATGCACTATGACCCGCATGCTTGGCCAATCACAGCGCCGTCAGTAGAGAGAGCTGTAATTGGCCAAAGCCAGGGTGGCTTTGGCCAATTATGGCTCAGGGGATTTAGTACACGCCCCACACTATATAAGGCCGCCTGCACGGCGGCCCTGTGTAGTGTGTTCCGGTGTGCTGATAGAGAGAGAGACAGACAGTGTCATTTGATTTGAGAGCTAGATTAGGCTAGATCTGTTCCTGCTCTTTACATTTAGTGCAGTGCGTCCTGCTCACAGTGTTCAGCTAGATCTGTTCCTGCTCTTTACATTTAGTGCAGTGCGTCCTGCTCACAGTGTTCAGCTAGATCCGTTCCTGCTATTTACATTTAGTGCAGTGCGTCCTGCTCACAGTGTTCAGCTAGATCTGTTCCTGCTATTTACATTTAGTGCAGTCAGTGCGTCCTGCTCACAGTGTTCAGCTAGATCTGTTCCTGCTATTTACATTTAGTGCAGTGCGTCCTGCTCACAGTGTTCAGCTAGATCCGTTCCTGCTATTTACATTTAGTGCAGTCAGTGCGTCCTGCTCACAGTGTTCAGCTAGATCCGTTCCTGCTATTTACATTTAGTGCAGTCAGTGCGTCCTGCTCACAGTGTTCAGCTAGATCCGTTCCTGCTATTTACATTTAGTGCAGTGCGTCCTGCTCACAGTGTTCAGCTAGATCCGTTCCTGCTATTTACATTTAGTGCAGTGCGTCCTGCTCACAGTGTTCAGCTAGATCCGTTCCTGCTATTTACATTTAGTGCAGTGCGTCCTGCTCACAGTGTTCAGCTAGATCCGTTCCTGCTATTTACATTTAGTGCAGTGCGTCCTGCTCACAGTGTTCAGCTAGATCCGTTCCTGCTATTTACATTTAGTGCAGTCAGTGCGTCCTGCTCACAGTGTTCAGCTAGATCCGTTCCTGCTATTTACATTTAGTGCAGTGCGTCCTGCTCACAGTGTTCAGCTAGATCCGTTCCTGCTATTTACATTTAGTGCAGTGCGTCCTGCTCACAGTGTTCAGCTAGATCCGTTCCTGCTATTTACATTTAGTGCAGTGCGTCCTGCTCACAGTGTTCAGCTAGATCCGTTCCTGCTATTTACATTTAGTGCAGTGCGTCCTGCTCACAGTGTTCAGCTAGATCCGTTCCTGCTATTTACATTTAGTGCAGTGCGTCCTGCTCACAGTGTTCAGCTAGATCCGTTCCTGCTATTTACATTTAGTGCAGTGCGTCCTGCTCACAGTGTTCAGCTAGATCCGTTCCTGCTATTTACATTTAGTGCAGTCAGTGCGTCCTGCTCACAGTGTTCAGCTAGATCCGTTCCTGCTATTTACATTTAGTGCAGTGCGTCCTGCTCACAGTGTTCAGCTAGATCCGTTCCTGCTATTTACATTTAGTGCAGTGCGTCCTGCTCACAGTGTTCAGCTAGATCCGTTCCTGCTATTTACATTTAGTGCAGTGCGTCCTGCTCACAGTGTTCAGCTAGATCCGTTCCTGCTATTTACATTTAGTGCAGTGCGTCCTGCTCACAGTGTTCAGCTAGATCCGTTCCTGCTATTTACATTTAGTGCAGTGCGTCCTGCTCACAGTGTTCAGCTAGATCCGTTCCTGCTATTTACATTTAGTGCAGTCAGTGCGTCCTGCTCACAGTGTTCAGCTAGATCCGTTCCTGCTATTTACATTTAGTGCAGTGCGTCCTGCTCACAGTGTTCAGCTAGATCCGTTCCTGCTATTTACATTTAGTGCAGTGCGTCCTGCTCACAGTGTTCAGCTAGATCCGTTCCTGCTATTTACATTTAGTGCAGTGCGTCCTGCTCACAGTGTTCAGCTAGATCCGTTCCTGTTATCTTCCTACTGACAGGCAGGCTTGTCTGGTTACAGTATATAAAGCTACCTGAAGAAAATTACAGGTGTTCTATCCCAGCTTAGTGCAGCTACAGGCCATTAGTATGTCTGGAAGGCCAAGAAGGAGAGGCAGACAGTCACAAGCCAATAAGAGAGGGCAAGCAGGCTCTGTGTCTAGTGCTGGTCGTGGAGACGGTGCATCCTCATCAGCACGTGGCCATGGGACACGCTTGGCCTTTTTTTCGGCAGCTGGCCGTGTTGAGCCGCAACATGCGGAAAACTTGGTCGAGTGGATGACCAAGCCGTCCTCATCCTCCTCATCCTCTCTCACCCATGCCCAGGGTGCTTTGTCTGGCAAAGCAGCGGCCTCTTCCCTCAGCTCAATGTCATCAGTGACTCCTTCCCTAGCTCCACCATGTCCTCATGAGGATTCCCTCGAACTGTTTGACCACAGTGTTGGGTACATGCTCCAGGAGGATGCCCTGCGTTTGGAAGGCTCTGATGATGATACTGAGCTCGATGAAGGCAGTAACATGAGCACGGACAGAGGGGGTGCCCAAGAAGGACAGCAATCTGGCAGTCATGCTCCCCCTGCTGCAGCATACTGCCAGGTTTGCTCCAGTGATGAGGAGGGAGGGGATGATGAGGTCACTGACTCAACGTGGGTGCCTGATAGGAGAGAGGAGGAGGAGGAGGAGGAGGAGGCGGCACATCACCAACGAGGCAGGATGCCCTCCAGGGGCCAGCCTAAGGGCAGCACATTGACTGCATCACACCCCAAAGCTCCACATGTGCAGGGCGCTGCAGTCTCTGCGCGTTATTCAAAAAGTTCTTTGGTGTGGGCCTTTTTTGAGACGAGTGCATCAGATCGCACCGCTGCTATTTGCAACATATGTCTCAAGCGTATCTCGCGTGGCCAAAACATCTCCCGCTTGGGTACCACATGCTTGACCAGACATATGTTGACCTGCCATGCAGTTCGTTGGCAAGCATATCTAAAAGACCCACACCAAAGAACAAAGAGGATCTCTCCTTGCTCCTCATCAGCTGAGATTTCCAACCCCACTAGACCTTCAGTCCTCTCTGAGACTTGCAGTGAGAGGAATGAAGGTGTAGAATTAGGTGTGTCACAGCCAAGTACTTGTGGGCAATCTGCTTTTGGTACACCGACGCCAGATTGTACCAGGCAAATTTCCCTGCCCCAGCTGCTGCACCGCCGAAAGAAGTTTGCTCCCAGCCATCCACATGCCCAGCGGTTGAATGCTAGCTTGGCAAAATTGCTAGCACTTCAACTGCTGCCTTTTCAGTTGGTAGACTCTGCCCCCTTCCGTGAGTTTGTGGAATGTGCGGTTCCTCAGTGGCAGGTACCCAAACGCCACTTTTTCTCACGGAAGGCGATTCCAGCTCTCTACCGGCATGTGGAAGGCAATGTCCATGCCTCGCTGGACAGGGCGGTCAGCGGTAAGGTGCATATTACCGCTGACTCATGGTCCAGCAGGCATGGACAGGGACGTTACTTAAGTTTCACGGCGCATTGGGTGACTCTGCTGGCAGCTGGGAAGGATGCAGGACAAGGTGCAGTAGTGCTGGAGGTTGTTCCGCCACCACGCCTCCAAAATGCTGATTGTGACACACCTCTCTCCCTCCACCCCCTCCTCTTCTTCTTCCTCCATGGCCTCTTCCTCGGAACCAGCGGTGCTCCGTAGGCGTTCAAGGGGCTACGCAAGTACGCAGGCCAAAAGATGCCATGCGGTGCTTGAGCTGGTGTGCTTGGGGGACAGGAGCCACACTGGGGCAGAGGTTCTGTCAGCTCTGCAGGGGCAGGTTCAGAGGTGGTTGACGCCACGCCAACTTAAGGCAGGAATGGTGGTTTGCGACAATGGCACCAACCTCCTCTCTGCCCTCCGACAGGGACAACTGACCCATGTGCCCTGTTTGGCTCACGTCCTTAACTTGGTGGTGCAGCGGTTCTTGGGCAGGTACCCGGGCTTACAGGATGTCCTGAGGCAGGCCAGGAAAGTCTGTGTGCATTTCCGCCGGTCATATAATGCCAGTGCTCGGCTGACGGACCTCCAAAAGGAGTTTAACCTGCCCAAGAACCGCCTAATCTGTGACATGCCCACCAGGTGGAACTCGACATTGGCCATGCTGCAGCGGCTGCACACGCAGCAGAGGGCCATAAATGAGTACCTGTGCGACTATGGCACCAGGACAGGGTCAGGGGACCTTGGTTTTTTTTTCCCCACGCCAGTGGGCCATGATCAGGGATGCATGCACTGTCCTGTCACCATTCGAGGAGGCCACGAGGATGGTGAGCACTGACAGTGCATGCATCAGTGACACTGTCCCCCTTGTCCACCTGTTGGAGCACACGCTGCGTGGAATAATGGACAGGGCACTTGAGGCAGAACAGAGGCAGGAAGAGGAGGACTTCCTTAGCTCTCAAGGCCCCCTTTATCCAGACAGTGTTCCTGCGTGCCCGCCGATCACACAGGAAGAGGACGAGGAGGAGGAGGAGGAGGAGGAGGAAGATTGTGTCAGTATGGAGGTGGAGCCTGGCACTCAGCATCAGCAGTCTTTAAGGGATCAGTCCCAAGGAACACATGGACTTGTACGTGGCTGGGAGGAGGTGGCTGCGGACGTTGTTGTCCTTAGTGACCCAGAGGACTCCGGACCGAATGCCTCAGCAAACCTACGCTGCATGGCCTCCCTGATCCTGCAAAGCCTGCGTAAGGATCCTCGTATTCGTGGTATCAAGGAGAAGGACCAATACTGGCTGGCAACCCTCCTTTCATCCACGTTACAAGGGTAAGGTTGCGGACCTTATCTTGCCATCGCAGAGGGAGCAGAGGATGAAACATCTTCGGGAGGCCTTGCAGAAAGGTCTGTGCAACGCGTTCCCAGAGACTGGGAGGTTACAAACTCCTGTTTCTGGACAACGTGTTGCTGAGGCTTCGGTCAGTCAAAGAAGGAGCGGTGGAGAAGGTGGCCGTCTGACCGATGCGTTCAGACAATTTTTTGGTCCGCAGCCCCAAGGTATGATCGGTTCCAGCAACCATCGCCAGCGTCTGTTTTACATGGTGCAGGAATACCTAGGGGCAAGATCAGACTTGGACACCTTTCCCACCGAAAATCCTCTGGGTTACTGGGTCTTGAGGATGGATCACTGGCCAGAGCTTGCACAGTATGCAATTGAGCTACTGGCCTGTCCTGCATCCAGCGTTCTTTCGGAACGCACATTCAGTGCTGCTGGAGGCGTGGTAACCGATCACAGGGTGCGTCTGTCCACTGACTCGGTCGATCGGCTGACCTTCATAAAAATGAATCAGTCTTGGATCACCACCAGCTACCAAGCACCTGATGCTGATGTAACTGAATAATTTTTTTCAGATCCCTTCAAAGACTGCCTATGCTGATGCTGAGTGACTATCCCTGAGTAATTATCCTCTTCCTCCTCAATCATCACGCTGATAGCTTGTAAGAACATTTTTGGTTCTGGGCGCCACCACCAGTGCCTAAGGCACAATTTTTCAGCCCCTGTATAACAGGGGCGTGTAATTACAATGTTTGATGTAATACTTTGCAGCAGGGCTCGTTCCTGCATTCCAACTAGAGTGTCTGTGAGGGGTTGCAGTGTTGTGGCACCAGCACCAGTGCCTAAGGCCCAATTTTTCTGCCCCTGTCTAACAGGGGCGTGTAATTACAATTTTTGATGCAATACTTTGCAGCAGGGCTCGTTCCTGCGTTCCAACTAGAGTGTCTGTGAGGGGTTGCAGTGTTGTGGCACCAGCACCAGTGCCTAAGGCCCAATTTTTCTGCCCCTGTCTAACAGGGGCGTGTAATTACAATTTTTGATGCAATACTTTGCAGCAGGGTTCGTTCCTGCGTTCCAACTAGAGTGTCTGTGAGGGGTTGCAGTGTTGTGGCACCAGCACCAGTGCCTAAGGCCCAATTTTTCTGCCCCTGTCTAACAGGGGCGTGTAATTACAATTTTTGATGCAATACTTTGCAGCAGGGCTCGTTCCTGCGTTCCAACTAGAGTGTCTGTGAGGGGTTGCAGTGTTGTGGCACCAGTGCCTAAGGCCTAATTTTTCAGCTCCTGTTCAACAGGGGCATGTAATTACAATTCTTGATCTAATATTTCACAGCAGCTCTCATGTAAGAGTTAATATGGGAAAACAATTTCTCCTTTCCACTGATGCTTTCCAATCCTTGTTCCACAAAAAAACCCAAATTTTCAAAAAACATTTTTCATTGGGACAAAAAAGTGAGGTGAAATCTTCTGAAGAGGAGGAAAGACGCAAAACAAATGTCACAGGGGTGATAACCCTTCCCTATGTTTTCCAAAAAGCTTAGAAAAGATTTTTTGGCTGGAGCTAAACACGTTAAAAATGTTCAAAATTACAAACAGATTCTACTTAACAACAAACCTACAGTCCCTGTCTTGTTTGCACCGCCTGTATACTGCTGTTCAGAGTATATAGGGACCTTTCCTTATTTTAATTTGGGTGCGGGGTTCCCCTTAATATCCATACAAGACCCAAAGGGCCTGGTAATGGACTGGGGGGTACCCATGCCGTTTGTCTCACTGATTTTCATCCATATTGCCAGGACCCGACATGACATTAAACCCGCAAGCAGTTTTAAATGAGATTTTTTCCTTTAAAAATGACATTTGGTGCAGGGACTGTTCTAAACATGGGAAACACGCGTCACTTTACAGGCATACTATAGACACCCCCCAGGTACGATATTTAAAGGAATATTTCACTTTTTTTTTTTTACTTTAAGCATCATTAAAATCACTGCTCCCGAAAAAACGGCCGTTTTTAAAAGTTTTTTTTGCATTGATACATGTCCCCTGGGGTAGGACCCGGGTCCCCACACCCTTTTTAGGACAATACCATGCAAATTAGCCTTTAAAATGAGCACTTTTGATTTCGAACGTTCGAGTCCCATAGACGTCAATGGGGTTCTAACGTTCGTGCGAACTTGCGGTCCGTTCGCGGGTTCTGGTGCGAACCGAACCGGGGGGTGTTCGGCTCATCCCTAGTCACGAGCGATCGCAGGAGCCCAGCGGTCATCGCGCCCACCAGGCACTCAGTTCGGCTCCGGGGGCAAGCAACAGGCGCACCCGCGCCCCTAGTGGCCACAGGGCGAAGCGACGTAACATAACCTTGTTTCGCCCAGCCGTGCCATTCTGCCGCAGTAAAACTGCGGTGGCTGGTCGGCAAGTGGTTAAAGTCCCATTAATTTTTTTTTTTTTCATTGTTCCTTCCCGGGATGTGGTGTTGACTGGGTCAGCCAGGACCATATGCGTTTTTCTAATTTCCCTTACTAATGGTCTATTGCTTTCCCTTCCCTAATAACCCTTCCTATTTATTATCTTATCCATTAACATTCCATCTCATTACTAATCTTCTATTGCTTTCCCATCCCTTACTAACCCCTCCTATTTCTTATCTTCTCCATTTTCATGTCTTCCATTAATAATCTTCTATCCCTTCCCTTACTAGCCCTTTCTATATCTTATCTTATCCATTAACCTTTCTTCCAATACTAATCTTCTATGACTTCCCCTTCCCTTACTAACACTTCCTATAGCTTACCTTATCCTTTAACATGTCTTCCTTTTCTAGTACAGTGGCTTGCGAAAGTATTCGGCCCCCTTGAACTTTTCAACCTTTTGCCACATTTCAGGCTTCAAACATAAAGATATAAATTTTTTATTTTTTGTGAAGAATCACCAACAAGTGGGACACAATTGTGAAGTGGACGAAATCTTTTGGATTTTTGAAACTTTTTTAACGAATAAAAAAATGAAAAGTGGGGCGTGCAAAATTATTCGGCCCCCTTGCGTTAATACTTTGTAGAGCCACCTTTTGCTGCGATTACAGCTGCAAGTCGCTTGGGGTATGTCTCTATCAGTTTTGCACATCGAGAGACTGAAATTCTTGCCCATTCTTCCTTGCAAAACAGCTCGAGCTCAGTGAGGTTGGATGGAGAGCGTTTGTGAACAGCAGTTTTCAGCTCTTTCCACAGATTCTCGATTGGATTCAGGTCTGGACTTTGACTTGGCCATTCTAACACCTGGATACGTTTATTTGTGAACCATTCCTTTGTAGATTTTGCTGTATGTTTGGGATCATTGTCTTGTTGGAAGATAAATCTCCGTCCCAGTTTCAGGTCTTTTGCAGACTCCAACAGGTTTTCATCCAGAATGGTCCTGTATTTGGCTGCATCCATCTTCCCCTCAATTTTAACCATCTTCCCTGTCCCTGCTGAAGAAAAGCAGGCCCAAACCATGATGCTGCCACCACCATGTTTGACAGTGGGGATGGTGTGTTGAGTGTGATGAGCTGTGTTGCTTTTACGCCAAACATATCGTTTTGCATTGTGGCCAAAAAGTTTGATTTTGGTTTCATCGGACCAGAGCACCTTCTTCCACATGTTTGGTGTGTCTCCCAGGTGGCTTGTGGCAAACTTTAGACGAGACTTTTTATGGATATCTTTGAGAAATGGCTTTCTTCTTGCCACTCTTCCATAAAGGGCAGATTTGTGCAGTGTACGACTGATTGTTGTCCTATGGACAGACTCTCCCACCTCAGCTGTAGTTCTCTGCAGTTCAAACAGAGTGATCATGGGCCTCTTGGCTGCATCTCTGATCAGTCTTCTCCTTGTCTGAGCTGAAAGTTTAGAGGGACAGCCAGGTCTTGGTGGATTTGCAGTGGTCTGATACTCCTTCCATTTCAAAATGATCGCTTGCACAGTGCTCCTTGGGATGTTTAAAGCTTGGGAAATCTTTTTGTATCCAAATCCAGCTTTAAACTTCTCCACAACAGTATTACGGACCTGCCTGGTGTGTTCCTTGGTCTTCATGATGTTCTCTGCGCTTTCAACAGAACCCTGAGACTATCACAGAGCAGGTGCATTTATACAGAGACTTGATTACTAGGGATGAGCCGAACACCCCCCGGTTCGGTTCGTACCAGAACCCGCGAACGGACCGAAAGTTCGCACGAACGTTAGAACCCCATTGACGTCTATGGGACTCGAACGTTCGAAATCAAAAGTGCTCATTTTAAAGGCTAATTTGCATGGTATTGTCCGAAAAAGGGTTTGGGGACCCGGGTCCTACCCCAGGGGACATGTATCAATGCAAAAAAAACTTTTAAAAACGTCCGTTTTTTCAGGAGCAGTGATTTTAATGATGCTTAAAGTAAAAAAAAAAAAAGTGAAATATTCCTTTAAATATCGTACCTGGGGGGTGTCTATAGTATGCCTGTAAAGTGACGCGTGTTTCCCATGTTTAGAACAGTCCCTGCACCAAATGTCATTTTTAAAGGAAAAAATCTCATTTAAAACTGCTTGCGGGTTTAATGTCATGTCGGGTCATGGCAATATGGATGAAAATCAGTGAGACAAACGGCATGGGTACCCCCCCAGTCCATTACCAGGCCCTTTGGGTCCTGTATGGATATTAAGGGGAACCGCGCACCCAAATTAAAATAAGGAAAGGCCCTATATACTCTGAACAGCAGTATACAGGCGGTGCAAACAAGACCGGGACTGTAGGTTTGTTGTTAAGTAGAATCTCTTTGTAATTTTGAACGGGTACATTTTTAACGTGTTTAGCTCCAGCCAAAAAATCTTTTTTAAGCTTTTTGGAAAACATAGGGAAGGGTTATCACCCCTGTGACATTTGTTTTGCTGTCTTTCCTCCTCTTCAGAAGATTTCACCTCACTTTTTTGTCCCAATGAAAAATGTTTTTTGAAAATTTGGGTTTTTTTGTGGAACAAGGATTGGAAAGCATCAGTGGAAAGGAGAAATTGTTTTCCCATATTAACTCTTACAGGAGAGAATTTCCCTTCCTAGGGGTAGATTTCATCTCACTTCCTGTTGTCTCCTTCCGTTTGCAAGTAGGAGTCGTTTGTAAGTTAGATGTTTGAAAGTAGGGTCCTGCCCTATATACTCAGCAGAAATTTGGGCCTTAGGTGTTGCTGTGGCCACAACACTGTAAGCCCTCACAGGGCCCTGCTGTGAAATATTAGATCAAGAATTGTAATTACATGCCCCTGTTGAACAGGAGCTGAAAAATTAGGCCTTAGGCACTGGTGCTGGTGCCACAACACTGCAACCCCTCACAGACACTCTAGTTGGAACGCAGGAACGAGCCCTGCTGCAAAGTATTGCATCAAAAATTGTAATTACACGCCCCTGTTAGACAGGGGCAGAAAAATTGGGCCTTAGGCACTGGTGCTGGTGCCACAACACTGCAACCCCTCACAGACACTCTAGTTGGAATGCAGGAACGAGCCCTGCTGCAAAGTATTGCATCAAAAATTGTAATTACACGCCCCTGTTAAACAGGGGCTGAAAAATTGTGCCTTAGGCACTGGTGGTGGCGCCCAGAACCAAAAATGTTCTTACAAGCTATCAGCGTGATGATTGAGGAGGAAGAGGATAATTACTCAGGGATAGTCACTCAGCATCAGCATAGGCAGTCTTTGAAGGGATCTGAAAAAAATTATTCAGTTACATCAGCATCAGGTGCTTGGTAGCTGGTGGTGATCCAAGACTGATTCATTTTTATGAAGGTCAGCCGATCGACCGAGTCAGTGGACAGACGCACCCTGTGATCGGTTACCACGCCTCCAGCAGCACTGAATGTGCGTTCCGAAAGAACGCTGGATGCAGGACAGGCCAGTAGCTCAATTGCATACTGTGCAAGCTCTGGCCAGTGATCAATCCTCAAGACCCAGTAACCCAGAGGATTTTCGGTGGGAAAGGTGTCCAAGTCTGATCTTGCCCCTAGGTATTCCTGCACCATGTAAAACAGACGCTGGCGATGGTTGCTGGAACCGATCATACCTTGGGGCTGCGGACCAAAAAATTGTCTGAACGCATCGGTCAGACGGCCACCTTCTCCACCGCTCCTTCTTTGACTGACCGAAGCCTCAGCAACACGTTGTCCAGAAACAGGAGTTTGTAACCTCCCAGTCTCTGGGAACGCGTTGCACAGACCTTTCTGCAAGGCCTCCCGAAGATGTTTCATCCTCTGCTCCCTCTGCGATGGCAAGATAAGGTCCGCAACCTTACCCTTGTAACGTGGATCAAGGAGGGTTGCCAGCCAGTATTGGTCCTTCTCCTTGATACCACGAATACGAGGATCCTTACGCAGGCTTTGCAGGATCAGGGAGGCCATGCAGCGTAGGTTTGCTGAGGCATTCGGTCCGGAGTCCTCTGGGTCACTAAGGACAACAACGTCCGCAGCCACCTCCTCCCAGCCACGTACAAGTCCATGTGTTCCTTGGGACTGATCCCTTAAAGACTGCTGATGCTGAGTGCCAGGCTCCACCTCCATACTGACACAATCTTCCTCCTCCTCCTCCTCCTCCTCGTCCTCTTCCTGTGTGATCGGCGGGCACGCAGGAACACTGTCTGGATAAAGGGGGCCTTGAGAGCTAAGGAAGTCCTCCTCTTCCTGCCTCTGTTCTGCCTCAAGTGCCCTGTCCATTATTCCACGCAGCGTGTGCTCCAACAGGTGGACAAGGGGGACAGTGTCACTGATGCATGCACTGTCAGTGCTCACCATCCTCGTGGCCTCCTCGAATGGTGACAGGACAGTGCATGCATCCCTGATCATGGCCCACTGGCGTGGGGAAAAAAAAACAAGGTCCCCTGACCCTGTCCTGGTGCCATAGTCGCACAGGTACTCATTGATGGCCCTCTGCTGCGTGTGCAGCCGCTGCAGCATGGCCAACGTTGAGTTCCACCTGGTGGGCATGTCACAGATTAGGCGGTTCTTGGGCAGGTTAAACTCCTTTTGGAGGTCCGTCAGCCGAGCACTGGCATTATATGACCGGCGGAAATGCACACAGACTTTCCTGGCCTGCCTCAGAACATCCTGTAAGCCCGGGTACCTGCCCAAGAACCGCTGCACCACCAAGTTAAGGACGTGAGCCAAACAGGGCACATGGGTCAGTTGTCCCTGTCGGAGGGCAGAGAGGAGGTTGGTGCCATTGTCGCAAACCACCATTCCTGCCTTAAGTTGGCATGGCGTCAACCACCTCTGAACCTGCCCCTGCAGAGCTGACAGAACCTCTGCCCCAGTGTGGCTCCTGTCCCCCAAGCACACCAGCTCAAGCACCGCATGGCATCTTTTGGCCTGCGTACTTGCGTAGCCCCTTGAACGCCTACGGAGCACCGCTGGTTCCGAGGAAGAGGCCATGGAGGAAGAAGAAGAGGAGGGGGTGGAGGAGAGAGGTGTGTCACAATCAGCATTTTGGAGGCGTGGTGGCGGAACAACCTCCAACACTACTGCACCTTGTCCTGCATCCTTCCCAGCTGCCAGCAGAGTCACCCAATGCGCCGTGAAACTTAAGTAACGTCCCTGTCCATGCCTGCTGGACCATGAGTCAGCGGTAATATGCACCTTACCGCTGACCGCCCTGTCCAGCGAGGCATGGACATTGCCTTCCACATGCCGGTAGAGAGCCGGAATCGCCTTCCGTGAGAAAAAGTGGCGTTTGGGTACCTGCCACTGAGGAACCGCACATTCCACAAACTCACGGAAGGGGGCAGAGTCTACCAACTGAAAAGGCAGCAGTTGAAGTGCTAGCAATTTTGCCAAGCTAGCATTCAACCGCTGGGCATGTGGATGGCTGGGAGCAAACTTCTTTCGGCAGTGCAGCAGCTGGGGCAGGGAAATTTGCCTGGTACAATCTGACGTCGGTGTACCAAAAGCAGATTGCCCACAAGTACTTGGCTGTGACACACCTAATTCTACACCTTCATTCCTCTCACTGCAGGTCTCAGAGAGGACTGAAGGTCTAGTGGGGTTGGAAATCTCAGCTGATGAGGAGCAAGGAGAGATCCTCTTTGTTCTTTGGTGTGGGTCTTTTAGATATGCTTGCCAACGAACTGCATGGCAGGTCAACATATGTCTGGTCAAGCATGTGGTACCCAAGCGGGAGATGTTTTGGCCACGCGAGATACGCTTGAGACATATGTTGCAAATAGCAGCGGTGCGATCTGATGCACTCGTCTCAAAAAAGGCCCACACCAAAGAACTTTTTGAATAACGCGCAGAGACTGCAGCGCCCTGCACATGTGGAGCTTTGGGGTGTGATGCAGTCAATGTGCTGCCCTTAGGCTGGCCCCTGGAGGGCATCCTGCCTCGTTGGTGATGTGCCGCCTCCTCCTCCTCCTCCTCTCTCCTATCAGGCACCCACGTTGAGTCAGTGACCTCATCATCCCCTCCCTCCTCATCACTGGAGCAAACCTGGCAGTATGCTGCAGCAGGGGGAGCATGACTGCCAGATTGCTGTCCTTCTTGGGCACCCCCTCTGTCCGTGCTCATGTTACTGCCTTCATCGAGCTCAGTATCATCATCAGAGCCTTCCAAACGCTGGGCATCCTCCTGGAGCATGTACCCAACACTGTGGTCAAACAGTTCGAGGGAATCCTCAGGAGGACATGGTGGAGCTAGGGAAGGAGTCACTGATGACATTGAGCTGAGGGAAGAGGCCGCTGCTTTGCCAGACAAAGCACCCTGGGCATGGGTGAGAGAGGATGAGGAGGATGAGGACGGCTTGGTCATCCACTCGACCAAGTCTTCCGCATGTTGCGGCTCAACACGGCCAGCTGCCGAAAAAAAGGCCAAGCGTGTCCCATGGCCACGTGCTGATGAGGATGCACCGTCTCCACGACCAGCACTAGACACAGAGCCTGCTTGCCCTCTCTTATTGGCTTGTGACTGTCTGCCTCTCCTTCTTGGCCTTCCAGACATACTAATGGCCTGTAGCTGCACTAAGCTGGGATAGAACACCTGTAATTTTCTTCAGGTAGCTTTATATACTGTAACCAGACAAGCCTGCCTGTCAGTAGGAAGATAACAGGAACGGATCTAGCTGAACACTGTGAGCAGGACGCACTGCACTAAATGTAAATAGCAGGAACGGATCTAGCTGAACACTGTGAGCAGGACGCACTGACTGCACTAAATGTAAATAGCAGGAACGGATCTAGCTGAACACTGTGAGCAGGACGCACTGACTGCACTAAATGTAAATAGCAGGAACGGATCTAGCTGAACACTGTGAGCAGGACGCACTGCACTAAATGTAAATAGCAGGAACGGATCTAGCTGAACACTGTGAGCAGGACGCACTGACTGCACTAAATGTAAATAGCAGGAACGGATCTAGCTGAACACTGTGAGCAGGACGCACTGACTGCACTAAATGTAAATAGCAGGAACAGATCTAGCTGAACACTGTGAGCAGGACGCACTGACTGCACTAAATGTAAATAGCAGGAACGGATCTAGCTGAACACTGTGAGCAGGACGCACTGCACTAAATGTAAATAGCAGGAACAGATCTAGCTGAACACTGTGAGCAGGACGCACTGCACTAAATGTAAATAGCAGGAACGGATCTAGCTGAACACTGTGAGCAGGACGCACTGCACTAAATGTAAATAGCAGGAACAGATCTAGCTGAACACTGTGAGCAGGACGCACTGCACTAAATGTAAATAGCAGGAACAGATCTAGCTGAACACTGTGAGCAGGACGCACTGCACTAAATGTAAATAGCAGGAACGGATCTAGCTGAACACTGTGAGCAGGACGCACTGACTGCACTAAATGTAAATAGCAGGAACAGATCTAGCTGAACACTGTGAGCAGGACGCACTGCACTAAATGTAAATAGCAGGAACGGATCTAGCTGAACACTGTGAGCAGGACGCACTGCACTAAATGTAAATAGCAGGAACAGATCTAGCTGAACACTGTGAGCAGGACGCACTGACTGCACTAAATGTAAATAGCAGGAACAGATCTAGCTGAACACTGTGAGCAGGACGCACTGACTGCACTAAATGTAAATAGCAGGAACGGATCTAGCTGAACACTGTGAGCAGGACGCACTGCACTAAATGTAAATAGCAGGAACAGATCTAGCTGAACACTGTGAGCAGGACGCACTGACTGCACTAAATGTAAATAGCAGGAACGGATCTAGCTGAACACTGTGAGCAGGACGCACTGCACTAAATGTAAATAGCAGGAACAGATCTAGCTGAACACTGTGAGCAGGACGCACTGACTGCACTAAATGTAAATAGCAGGAACGGATCTAGCTGAACAC
Organism: Lithobates septentrionalis; assembly: GCA_037952835.1. Classification (NCBI taxonomy): domain Eukaryota; kingdom Metazoa; phylum Chordata; class Amphibia; order Anura; family Ranidae; genus Lithobates; species Lithobates septentrionalis. Next base: position 459,466 of record JBBDGP010002681.1, on the reverse strand, counting down.
TGTGAGCAGGACGCACTGACTGCACTAAATGTAAATAGCAGGAACGGATCTAGCTGAACACTGTGAGCAGGACGCACTGCACTAAATGTAAATAGCAGGAACAGATCTAGCCTAATCTATCTAACTCAAATCAAATGACACTGTCTGTCTCTCTCTCTATCAGCACACCGGAACACACTACACAGGGCCGCCGTGCAGGCGGCCTTATATAGTGTGGGGCGTGTACTAAATCCCCTGAGCCATAATTGGCCAAAGCCACCCTGGCTTTGGCCAATTACAGCTCTCTCTACTGACGGCGCTGTGATTGGCCAAGCATGCGGGTCATAGTGCATGCTTGGCCAATCATCAGCCAGCAATGCACTGCGATGCCGCAGTGAATTATGGGCCGTGACGCGCCACACGAATTTGGCGCGAACGGCCCATAACGTTCGCAATTCGACGGACGGTCGAACAGCCGATGTTCGAGTCGAACATGGGTTCGACTCGAACACGAAGCTCATCCCTATTGATTACACACAGGTGGATTCTATTTATCACCATCCGTCATTTAGGACAACATTGGATCATTCAGAGATCCTCGCTGAACTTCTGGAGTGAGTTTTCTGCACTGAAAGTAAAGGGGCCGAATAATTTTGCACGCACCACTTTTCAGTTTTTTAATTGCTAAAAAAGTTTAAAATATCCAATAGATTTCGTTCCACTTCACAATTGTGTCCCACTTGTTGGTGATTCTTCACAAAAAATTAAAATTTTATATCTTTATGTTTGAAGCCTGAAATGTGGCAAAAGGTTGAAAAGTTCAAGGGGGCCGAATACTTTCGCAAGCCACTGTATATCTCTTTTTTTCCCCCATTTCTTTCAATACCCTTACTTTGCTTTATATTCGATCTCCAGGATACATCCTTCCCCCTAATTAAGTTTACCCCCCCCCCCCCTCTTCCAGTTTATCCTTATTTATATTTAAAATAAAATAAAACACCCCTTACTTGAATCCATGGCCACACGATGTACCAAATCCCGAGTCTCCTCTCTTCCATTTTGCAGAATGTGAGGTTCCTATTTTAGGTGCTCGAGTCTGTTGCCTGGTGGCATGGACCCTTCCCATTGGCATTGGCCTGAAGACTCCAGCAGCGGTATGATCAACACCACAATAAGGACATAACAAGGCCAGTTGGTGATGGGCCTGGACAAGTAGAGAGATGAGTAAAAAAACAGCTATGGAAGGATTTTAAACAATACTTGGATGATGGGATTGGAGGGCTGCAGGGGACCTTAAAGATTTTCCCACGGAAATGGACTTTAATATTTCTTCTAGTTGAATACAACTCTGTCATGAGGGCCACGTACCTGATGTGAGACCGAAGTAGTGGGGAGGCCTCCCTTGCACCCCGTGTCCTTAAAGCCTCTGGAGATGGAGACAGAGACTTGGTGGACACCGAGTGGGTGCCAGGGGTGCGGAGCACCATGCAAGCCTTAATCCAATATCCGAGCTGAGGTCAAGTCCAGTTGGGCAATGAAGTATAAAAGGGTTAATCCGAAGAAGAGTGGTCGAGATCCTAGCCAGGGTCGGTTTCAATCTGGCAGCTGAGTACAAAAGGGGCAAAGAAGTAGAATGGTTAAGGTACAAATCCGAGGTCAATGGCAAGCAGCAATCAAGAGCAGTCAAATAGGTTTCCAGGTCACAACAGGTTCAGACAGATCACACACTAGCACAGGAACAAGGGGGGACTGAAGATAATCCAGCAATTTGGCTTAGTCTTGGCTGGGTATTTTCCCGCCTTTTTCCATCAGGTTGAGGTCACTTTCTGTGCACGTCCTGGGCATTTTCCTGCCTTTTCCATCAAGTCTTCTGCGCAAGTGCGGGTTGGCGCCCTGAGGGGTCTTTGGTACATGTTCAGTTGGCACGGATTTCCTCTTGCGACAACACGCCATTGGTGCATGTGTAGTAAGTCCGGGACACTTACAAACTCACAGGAAGGCAGGACTTTTGAGGCACCACAATAAAAACAGTTCAATTTTCAAGAAAATATGTCTTTATTTGTACAAAGTCTAAAAACATTTATTGTATATAAAATATCCCTGAACAACAAGGGTGTAACTCTACAGAAAATACCTCCTAATTACATATATATCCCAATCACCCACTTCATTGGAGTACAATATATATTTTTTTGACCTTAGGGGAGGATACCCCTATTTATTTTAAACGTATACAGTCCTATAGTGGTTGTAAAGGAAAAAATTACTCAACACTTTTTTTCCAGACCAGTTCGCTTCATCAGGAGCCGAGATAAAAAATAAATGTAACCCTTGGATCCTGATGAAGCAGACTGTTCAGTATGTTGAGCGTTTTTTTCCCTTCACAACCACTATAGGAGTGTATACGTTTTTGTTAAATAGGGGAATCCTCCCCTAAGGTCAAGGAAATACATCTCTTTTTTGGCAGTTTATCGGGGGGTTTTTAAATAATGAAATAATGAAATTTCACAACAATTTTTACGATTGCTATAACATGGTTTGACGTCACTTCCGGTCCCTTTTAGGTGACCTCCTCCTGGTCGTGGTGTCATTTCTGCTTCCAGACAACTGGTAGTTAAGAGCTTTGGGGAGCAATTAGGGGAGGCGGTTCGCTCCGTTCCTCGCCCTATAAATGTGTGTGGGGACTGCCGCTAGCCACGCCCCTGATGACGTCTAATTAAGTGATTGCTATTGATGATGGTACATTGATTCCTACGTCTGGCCCTGCACATGATGGATTGATCATTATTCTCACTTACACCACTAAAACTTTACAGCAAGCCATTGTCAGGGATGGGCTCAGCTCTTCCTTCTCTGAGCTGGCCGCTCAGCTGTACGCTAATTGCCAGCTCCTATCTCTCCACAGTGACCTGTTGATGATATCCTGCTCGTCAGTCCTGCCTACTTAAGCCATACAGTCTAGAGGATCTCTGCCTTCTCCTTGGTCAACATCACAGAAACTATCCCCTGCGATCCTGTTCAAGACTTGCTTTGCTGACATCCCTTCTGGCTCCAGATCTTGCTTGCTGTTCCACTACATTGATCCCTGACTTCTGGCTTGGCTGACTATGCGTTCCGGTTAATGAACTTTGTCTATGTTTTGACTACGTTTGTTCTTTTTACTTTTATTATTAAACAAATTTGATTTAACTGTACTTCTGTCTTGGCCTGATTTCATGGTTTCTGACAGCCATTCAGATAGGTCTCCTTGTATGTCTATGTACCTGGTCATTCATGATGGGAGATCATGAGCACTTGTATGTTTGTCTGATATGCTTTTATGAGATTTTTAAGATGTTGTTTCAATAAACTTTGTTTCTTTTTATACATATGAGTACTTCTTTTGCCATACTTGGGATTATAGGTGGCAACCTTTAAAGTCCTACTCTTTATGGTTTTTTTTTGCTTCTGTACGGTTTACAGGGAATCTTAATTAATTGGGACGAAACGCATTGGGTGGAGCCTGGACGTTTGACGTCACTGCACCTGAGGACCGCGGCCATATTGTTGGTTAGAAACTTACACTGAATGCCTATGACATGTTTGAATTGTTTACACATACTGGAGTCTAGAGGGGACTTCAGGATTGGATTACTATTTTGTGTTGTCTGTTAGGAACCTGACCAAGACCAGGTGGAGAATTGAGCGTTGTCAGACCACTTATAGCTTGGTGGTCCATTTCTAAGGGTAAGAGGCCCAATGTGCTTTGGTGTCGGTGGAGGTTCTTGTTTATCATCTATAGAAGAACTCTTGTTGTTCACCAGGGATGCTCTCCTTGGAGTTATATGGACCACTCTGAAGGACTCTTCCATATTTAAAAGAGCTGCATTTTATTCTTCTATCATCATTTTCTGATTGTTATCAACAATTTATGCCGGCTGCTTGTTTTAGTGAAATTGTGTTACCCTAAGTACAGGCTGATTTTTGTATATATCCAAGAAAATATATATTGTACTCCAATGAAGTGAGTGATTGGGATATATGTAAGCTCATGCATGGGAGGATGTCTATTGACGCCCTCCCTGCAATTAAGGTCTGCGCTGTAGCCATCATTCTGCTATAGCCCGGGCGGGGGAAGAGGTTAAACATTTGGAGAGCAAGGGCATGCAAATTCCAGCCATAACATTACCAGCTAAATTAAACATATCCCTCTTTGTGATACATTTCACAACAATAACCTGTCCATTACTAAACCAGCTGGGGCCAAACCAGGAGAAGCCAATCAACTACCCCATACCTTCTCAAATTTGGAAAAGCTGCCCCCTCGTTAAGGGATATTTTATATAAATGTTTTTAGACTTTGTACAAATAAAGACATCTTCATTTTAATAAAAAGGGAATTGTGTTCATTATGGTGCCTCAAAAGTCCTGCGTTCCTGTGAGTTGTATTGAACCAGACATTATTTAGGATGTGGCACCTTGAGGGAAAGCCTTTCTTTATTATTTCCTTAATATTTCTTCACTTTCTGTTAATTCCTTGTAGGGCCGGTGCTAGACTATTTTGCACCCTAGGCAAGACCAGCTATTTTGGGGCCCCTTACACAGCTTTAGGCCTGCCTCCCCCCCTGGGCCTGACCCCCCTTACTTTAGAGTTTACCCCTTTCATTAGGGTCTACAAAGTTGCCCCCCCCCTTACATCAGGGTCCCAAGAGTCCCCTATCCTTAAATCAGGGTCCTCAGAGTCGCCCCCTTACATCAGGGTCCCAAGAGTCCCCTCTCCCTAAATCAGGGTCCTCAGAGTCCCCCCCCCCCCCCTTACATCAGGGTTCCCAGAGTTTACCCTTACAACAGAGACCCCATTTTCATTAGAATCACAAAGTCCCCCCTTACATTATGTTTCCCAGAGTCCCCCTGACCCTGGCTGCGCCCTAGGCAGCAGCGCACCCTGGGCGGCTGCCTAGTTCGCCTAATGGTAGCACAGACCCTGATCCCTTGCCATTCTTTCTCTTTCCTTTCTCTCCATTAAAATCCCTCCCCTTTTCTTTAATCTCATCTTCTTACTCTGCTCCTCCTTTTACGTTTTCTTTCAACTTATTGCTTCCTTCATTTATTATTTTTAATCCTTTATCCTCTATTATATCCCTTTGCTCTTCTTTCTCCTCAAACTTCTGCTATACCCCTCTTCCTTCTTTTTTTTTTTTTTGGTACCTTCATAATTATTCCTAGATTACAGTCTAAATCAGGATAATGTTGTATAAAAAAGTTTTTTTTTTTTTTTTATAAATTCCCAGGAAAAAGGCATAAGGCATCTGAATATTTATTATTTGTTTTAAGAGGGAATACTTTTGCAACATTGTAATTGTATGTTTCCTTGCAATCAATATTGGTCTCAAAGTAGATTACATACACTCTCCTATGTGTTGTATTGACACAGCGGGTGTAGTTAGGCTGGCACTTTGGGTTTGTGACACGGAACTTCCCGTCAGCTGAAAGAGGACACAATTTATTTAGAATTCTGGATGGCGGTTAAGTGTCTTTACGAAAATAAGGTCTGCATACTCCAGCTCCTTGTGTTATGGAATGGCACTATACAGACACAAAAAAGCAAATGATATCCTAGAAATTAGAGCAGAATAAAATTAGATTGTGGCACCAGAGCTCCCAAGGCTCCGTCCTCCAATTAGAATACAGCTCCGATGTTCCTCCAGCATGCTGCAAGTGACGTTCTGCTCCCAGATGAGACCTCTACATATTGCTGGGTGTAGGGGGGGGGGGGGTGGGCAGGGTAGAGGATTGAGCAGGCACCTTACAGCCTGATGTAATTACACCAGGCAGGTGCATTCTCAGTAGGGCCCAGGTAATGAAATCTTTTCTCTATTAAGATTCCATCAGTGACGTCACTCAATGAAGGTACATGCACCTCTTATACAATTAGCAGAATAATCACCCAAATCACAGCCGGAGATGCTCACTTATTGCTGTTTACTAATTTACCATCAATCACTGAGATGAAACAAATGTCTCTGTATATTCTGTGCACAGAACGGGGCACATGTTTCAAACATTACATTTTACACTTAGAAACAGTGTATACCTGGTGTTACACGTATTGTAGATGTAAACCCGAACCGATTTTTTTTGTTTGCTAAAATACGAACACTATCCATCACCAGTTAAAGTAGCAAGAGAAAAACTCACCCAAGCTCTACCGCTATATAGTATAGTTGGTGTGTAGAGTAGTCGGTGCTCTGGCTAATTAAGCTCACAAAAGACCCATAGAAAGTACAGGCCGGAAACTCGATAGCTTCTCCATAGAAAATATTTATTTAAGCATTACAGCAATAACATCATCCAAAAATGCTGACGCGTTTCCGCCTTAGGCCTTCATCAAAAGCAAGCAAGCTTTTGATCAAGGCCTAAGGCCGAAACGCATCAGTATTTTTGGATGATGTTATTGCTGTAATGCTTAAATAAATATTTTCTATGGAGAAGCTGTCGAGTTGCCGGTCTGTACTTTCTATGGATCCATTACCAGTTGCCTTCGACAAAATGCTTTTTACCTTCTAATCCTTTTTAACTCAGTGCTGCTGTTCTCCTGCAGCCTTCTTTTCGGCCACTGTATATGTGTGTAGCTATGGGGTAGGGAATGTCCTGGCTGCAGATGATTGGCCCGTACAAGATACAGCCTCCTGGTGGGGCTCACACGTGTGGGTTCGGATCTGAGTCTAAACACGCCCGATGCTCATCACTGCACTGCGTTGCCTTTGTCAGGGCAGGTTTCCTGATTGTGATAGCAATGGACCGTACTTGGGTATGGTGGGCTGACAAGGTGACAAGGGGGCTGACAAGGTGACAAGGCAGGAACACAGTTGGGGGTACGGATGGAGCATTGTCACCCTATAAAAGAGAATGCCTAACAGTAGACTTTTGTGCCAGGCTCAACAAAGATTTCACATAGACTTGATGTAGCACCACTTCAGTGCTGTTGCACAAAACGTTTCCGCTGTTAGAAGGGTGCTGGCTTGGGTATGCTCATCCAAAAAGCTTTGTGATCAGATAATGCACATGTGTCAAACACAAGGCCGAATCCGGCCTGCCAGGCCATTTCATGTGACCCTCGTACCTCTTCTGCAGCCCCCTCGTCTCTGTCCCACCTTGTCTCAGGGGTTGGCAGCAAAGAGGAGGACATCATTCCTTTGGCAGATCCTGCACTTCTCCGTGCAGGTGCAGAAAGGCCCATCTCTGCCCACCCCCCCCCCCCATCTCAGCAGTTGGCAGAAGAGAGGAGGACAGAACCCCCCCGTACAGATCCTGAGCTTTTCTATGCAGCTGTAGCACCCCCCTCGTCTCCGTCCCACCTTGTCTCAACAGTTGGCAGCAGAGAGGAGGACATTATTCCTTTGACAGATCCTGCACTTCTCTGTGCAGGTGCAGAGAGGCCCGTCTCTGCCCACCCCCACCCCCATCTCAGCAGTTGGCAGAAGAGAGGAGGACAGGACCCCCCCCCATACAGATCTTGAGCTTTTCTATGCAGCTGTAGCACCCCCCTTGTTTCCATCTTCCCTTCTCTCAGCATTCAGCAGACTCTGCCAGCAGCTGACTCCAGCCTCCCTCTGGTCCTCCTCCAGACCCTGCACATTCTGCTTCCCAGCTCCACCTCCAGCTTCTTCCCGCAATAGCACAAGGTAAGAGGGTGCATTATGATGTAAGAGAGGGTGGGGGACTCTAATGGTGGGTGGGAGCTTTTGACATCTGATGTAAGGGGGAGTGGGGTACTCTGGACATCTAGTCTTACAGATACAGCCGGCCCTTTGAGGGCAACCATAATGCTGATGCCACCCAAAATAAAAATGGAGTTTAATGAGCCTGAAATAATGAATCGGCACCGCACACCATTCAGCTCCAAGTGTGTAGAAAGTAAGAAACGGTCTCAGTCCCAGCTCCTCCTGATAGCCACGCCCTTTGACGCATATCGCCCTGCCCACTGGGGCTTAGTCATAGAGATATGCGGAGCTGATTCATTATAGAATCAACTGGGATTATTTTAACGACTTCAAGACCACAATACGTATCTTTACGTTGCGGCTTTGAAGTAGTTTAACTGGATTATGGCTGAAGATATCAGCCAGATAACCCCGGTATCGTCTTTTACAGCCGGCATTGGCTTTCTCATGGTGTTTCTCGGGCTTACCAATTTCCGCCTGTTCGCCCCGAGAAACGATCCGATGGTGTGGCTGGCTAGTCCCAGGGGAGATCAAAGAGTAGATCCTTTTTGATTGCCTCTAGGACCTTGGAGGACCGGAGCGACATCATGACATCACTTCCAGTCCAGGCTGGAAGTAAACAATTAGTTTTTTAAAGCAAAAGATCAAAAACTGTTTTTCTTTTTATCTTTTGCTTTAAAAAAGGTAAAGGAAAGATTTTGGGTTCTCTTTTTTGACCCCAGATCTCTCCATAAAGAGGACCCGTCATTCTTATTTCTATTACAAGGGATGTTTACATTCCTTGTAATAGGAATAAAAGTGATAAAAAATAAATAAATAAAGGGGCAGTGTAAAAATTAAAAGTAAAATAAATTTTAAAAAATAAAATAATTTAAAGCACCCCCATCCCTCCATGCTCACACACAAGCGAACGCATACGTAAGCCGCGCACGCATATGTAAATGGTATTCGCACCACACATGTGAGGTGTCGCCATGAATGTTAGAGAGAGAGGCAATAATTCTAGTGCTAGACCTCCTCTGTAACTCTAAACAGGTAACCTGTAAAGGCATTTCACCTATGGAGATATTTAAGTACCGTTGTTTGTCGCCATTCCACAAGTGTGCGCACTTTTAAAGCATGACATGTTAGGTATTTATTTACTCGGTGTAACATCATCTTTCACATATTACAAAAAAATGGGGTTAATATTGTGTTGTTTTTTATTATTATTATTAATATTTAAAGTGTATCAGTTTTGCAAAACCGTTGCGCAAATACCGTGTGACATAAAAAATTGCAACGATCGCCATTTTATCCTAGGGTCTGTGCTAAAAAATGTATAATGTTTTCTAGCAAAAAATACTGATTTAAACTTGTAAGCAAAAAGTGTCAGAAAAGGTCTGGTCTTAGGCCTGGTTCACACCTGTGCAGGTTGCAGTTTGCATATTCCAGGTGCATTTTGCATTTTTCAATACAAATTTTTGATCCATTGAAGTCTATGGAACCAAAAACCAGAAAAAAAGCTCCTGACCCTTTCCATAAAATGCACAGATGTGAACCTGGCCCATAGGAAACCATGTTAAATGAACTGTACAGCCGTGGCCAAAAGTTTGAGAATGACACAAATATTTTCACAAGGTCTGCTGCTTCAGTGTTTTGGATCTTGTGTTCAGATGTTACTATGGGATACTGAAGTATAATTACAAGCATTTCATAAGTGTCAAAGGCTTTTATTGACAATTACATTAAGTTTATGCAAAGAGTCAATATTTGCCAGTGGTGACCTTTTTTTTTCAAGACCTCTGCAATTCCCCTCCTGGCATGCTGTCCATCATCTTCTGGACCACATCCTGACTGATGGTCGCCCATTCTTGCATAATCAATGCTTGGAGTTTTTTCAGAATTTGTGGGATATTTTTTATTCACCCGCTCTTGAGGATTGACCACAAGTTCTCAATGGGATTAAGGTCTGGGGAGTTACCTGGCCATAGACCCAAAATGTCCATGTTTTGTTCCTCAAGCCACTCATGGCAGAGGTGCTCCATTCTGCTGGAAAAGGCATTGTTCCTCACCAATCCGGTTCTTGGATGGTTGGGAGAAGTTGCTCTCGGAGGATATTTTTGTACCATTCTTTATTCATTGCATTGTGTTCTTAGCAAAATTGTGAGTGAGCCCCCCACTCCCTTGGCTGAGCAGCAACCCCACACATGAATGGTCTCAGGATGCATGACACAGGACTGATGGTAGTGCTCACCTTTTCTTCTCCGGACAAGGTTTTTCCAGATGCCCCAAACAATAGGAAAGGGGATTCATCAGAGAAAATGACTTTCTTCCAGTCCTCAGCAGTCCAATCCCTGTACCTTTTGCAGAATATCAGCCTGTCCCTGATGTTTTTTCCTGGAGAGAAGTGGCTTCTTTGCTGCCCATCTTGACACCAGGCCATCCTCCAAAAGTCTTCTCCTCACTGTACGTGCCGATGTCCTCACACCTGTCTGCTGCCATTCCTGAGCAAGCTCTGCACTGGTGGTGCCCCGATCCCACAACTGAATCATCTGTAGGAGATGGTCCTGGCACTTGCTGGACTTCTTGGGCGCCCTGAACCCTTCTTCACAAATGCAGTGGAAAAGTTTTTTTATGGGATTAAGTTCATTTTCAAGAGGACTTTCCAATTAATTGCAATTCATCTGATCACTCTTCATAACATTCTGGAGTATATGCAAATTGCCATCATAAAAACGGAGGCAGCAGACTTTGTGAAAATTTATATTTGTGTCATTCTCAAAACTTTTGGCCCACGGTTGTAGTGTGTTTCTGCAAAGCTGAAAAAGCACTATAAAAATGCGTTGATATATATATATATATATATATATATATATATATATATATATATATATATATATATATATATCCTGGGGCCCTTTACTACGATCCCACAATGGGCCCTTTCACATGTTCTGCAGTGAGCTCCCTTCCTACTGTATTGGGGGCCCCCCAGGGTGGCAGAAAACAAGAGATATATGTCACCAGCATACCAAGAAAATATAAGGGTCCAAAGCAGTTGGGAGAACTATCAGGGTTGCAAAGGATGTCTTGCCACCGGGCCCTGGTGTTCTGCCACTGTGGGTTCCCCAGCCCCCTCTTGCTGTCCTGACCCTGCTATTGACAGCGCTGGTCTGGCATCTCTTGGAATTTACAGGTTGGTTCTCCTGTCCTAAGGACGGAAGAAATCAATCTGTTTTTTCAGTAGCTGAGAGTCCTGGTGGAGTCCTTCCTGCAACTTGCTCTTCTCCCTGCAAAAAGATGCAGAGGAAGGAGCAGATTGGGCGGCCGTGGTTGTGTGAGCACTCGCATTATTCAGTGTCAGCGAGCAGAGGGAGGAATCACCCGCAGGAGCTGACTGGGGACGCTCTCCCTCTTAGACATTGTCTTTTGTAAAAAAAAAAAAAAAATTTGTTGGGGGGGGGGGGGGGGGGGGGGGGCACATGGTGGGGCACAGCATAATGTTGGGGGGGGGGGGGTCAGGGCCCCCTCTGCCCCCCCTAGGGATGCCATTACCCCCCCCTCACTGAATACTGCTCCCCTATACTATATACTGCTCTCCCGTATACTGCTCACTGCTCTCCCCCACTGTATACTGCTCCCCTCCACTATATACTGCTCCCCATATACTGCCCACCCTCCCCCACTGTATACTGCTCTCTCCACTATATACTGCTCCCTCGTATACAGCTCACTGCTCTCCCCCACTGTATACTGCCCACTTCCCGCCTTCCCCCATATACTGCTCCTCATCTTCCACCCCATCTTCTCACACCCCTCTCTCTCTCCTCCCCTCTCTTGCATGCAGGCAGGGGGAACCAAGTGGGCACTGACTAACAGGTGATAGCAAGTGAGCAAGCACTGCCACTCATCCACCCCCACCCCCACTAATCCCATCCTCCCAATGAAGGACTACAGGTCCCAGCATGAACCACTGAGATCTAAGGGGGTTACATCCTTAGATCTCAGGGGTTCATGCTGGGACTTGTGGTCCTTCAATTTTGGAGGGAGTCACATCCTTAGATCTGAGGAGTTCATGTAGTCCTTCATTTTTGGGGACTAAACTGAAAGACTACAGGTCCCAGCATGAGCCCCTCAGAGCTGAGTATGTGACACGGCCCCCCCAATGGAGGGGTAGGAATTAGGTAGATCAGTGGTAATGGTGAGTATAGGAATCAGGTAGGTCAGTGTAGTGGACAGGTAGGTCAGTGTAGTGGACAGGTAGGTTAGTGGAGTTGAGCAACCTCTGACGTGCATTCTATTATTGAAAAAAACAAAAAAAAAAAAACAATATATTGCGTTTTATAGTTGGCCCCCCTACTTTTGTCCCTGTGCCCCCCCCCCTCAACTATGAAAGTTGGAGACGCCACGGGGTATGAATACTTTTTCAAGGCACTGTATATTAAGTCAAAATTTATTTTAAAAAAATTATGCTTGCCTTGCAAAACGCTATCAAACCAAATTATTCTCAAACCAAGGTTTTACTGTATAACAAATGATTAAAATTAGGCTACGTTAATGGCGGGAATGCGTACAAAGTTGCGTGCCCTCTCGACGCGGACACGTAATATTTCTTAATGGCATCCCCACGCATCTGCTAATGCGCGCACCAAAAAGCATGGGGCTGTAGCAAGGGGTTAGGGACTTCTTTTGCACGGTTCTCACATGTTGGGTAGCGCTTTGAAATGAATGGGCTGCCCTACCCGTGCAGGTGACGGGATGCATGCTCTGTTGCACCTGCATGGTCTGGACGGAGCCTTAATGTAATACATTTTTTTATAAAATGAGTGATTTGCAGCCCGTCTCACAAATGATTATTTTGTATACTATCCTACGCTACATTGTTCTCTTGTTCTGCGAAACTGTTCCAGTAACTGTTACAATGTTTCCAGTTGGTCTCCACCCTTACCTTCACTTTTGCTGGCAGGGGAAAAAGAAAGTCTGAGAAACCCAATCTACTGTGAAATTCATTTCAGTCCCACACCCTGAGGATGAAGCCCTTTTCTTCTAAACACAGCCCTAGTCACCGAAAGAAAAAAAAATCTTTCTTGTCCCGCAGCAGCGTTGTGGGTATTGATCCTATCTGCCTTGTAAAAAGTCCCCTTTTCCTTGTCCATATGTGGCAAGCACTTAATTCAGCCATAAGCAATGTGTAAAATAACAAAGCTGTTGATGTCAGCCTCTCAAATGGCCAGTTCTGGGATGAATATTTCATCACTTATCGACACAAAATGACATATTGACAAGCAAGCAACATAAGCTTCTGATGTCACCAATATGCCGGTGCAGATTGCAGCCCTCTGCCTTTGACCCCGGCGGGGGGCCATCGGTGGAAAGTCAGCCCACCGCGCCCCCCCCCCCCCCCCTCGAGGATTGGTGAGAGATTAGTAAATTCCCCTCTCAGGAAACAGGAGGAAAATGATTATTCTCTCTGAGTAGGCTGCGTATGAATATTTGATGAGTTAAGTAAAGAAAACAGAGGAATATGGAATTCATTTATTAAGGTACATTAGAGGGCTTTAACTAATATGGGGGCCATTTAACTCCTGTGACGGCTATTGTTATTCTATTCCGGGGTTTAGGAACGCAGCTGGATTCCTAATGCTGGGCTTGGAAATAGGAGTCTAATTTATAAGCTGAGCTGCGAACTTCCCGATAAAGGAATATCCATTTTGGTGGATGAAAAAAAAAAAAACGAGGATTTTTCTTCCTCCGGATTTGTACAGCTGCCTATCTGCCCTTATTAATAAAAAAAAATATTATTTATATAGCATAAACCTATTTCTGTAGAGCTCTTCTATATCCTCCCACATTATAAACCCAAATAGTGGAGCTAAGCTAGTTGTGCGCATCAATATACTGTATTAACCACTTGCCTACCGGGAACTTTTACCCCTTTCCTGTCCAGGCCAATTTTCAGCTTTCAGCGCTGTCGCACTTTGAATGACAATTGCGGCGTCATGCAACACTGTACCCAAAGGAAATTTTTATCATTTTTTTAAACATAAATAGAGTTTTCTTTTGGTGGTATTGAATCACCACTGGGCTTTTTATTTTTTGCTAAACAAATGAAAAAAAAAGGCCAAAAATGTTCAAAGAAAAAGTTTTTCTTAGTTTCTGTTATAAAATTTTGCAAACGGGTAATTTTTCTCCTTCACTGATGTAAGCTGATGAGGCTGCACTGATAGGCTACACTAATGGGCACTGATAGGCTGCATTGATGGGCACTGATTGGCAGCACTAATGGGTACTGATAGGCTGCACTGATGGGCACTGATAGGCAGCACTAATGGGCACTGATAGGCAGCACTAATGGGCACTGATAGGCTGCACTAATGAGGCAGCACTGATGGGCACTGATAGGCTGGACAGATGAACACTGATGAGGTGGCACTAGTGGCCACTGATGAGGAGGCACTGATGAGGCTGTACTGATATGGGGCACTGATGGGCACTAATAGGCAGCAATGAAGGGCACTGATGGGCAGCACTGACAGGCACTGATTCTCAGCACTGATGGGCACTGTTGGGGCTGCACCAATAACCAGGACGCTGCTTATCAGTGTAAATGTTCTCATTCACACTTGCCGGTTACCGGCTCTCCTCTCCTCACGCTGTGACAGCGTGAGGAAAGGAATGCCGATAACTGGCAAGTGTGTTTACATCCTGATCAGCTGTGAGTGGAGACAGCTGATGACGTGGTAAAGGGCCGCAGTGATTGGCCCTTTACCCTGATCTGTAATCAGCTGTGTCCAAAGGACTAAGCAATCACAGAGTGCGCCGGGTGTGTGCCACAGCGAGCGCACGGGGGCGCGGTCCTGGGAGGATGTCAATAGAAATAGGAACTTGACACCATAAACTGACACTTTGCTACAATGTAAAGTAGTGAGTGTACAGCTTGTATAACAGTGTAAAATTTGCTGTCCCCTCAAAATAACTCAACACACAGCCATTAATGTCTAAACCACCTATGTCTAACAATGTCTAATACCCCTAAGTGAAAATGGCAAATTGGGCCCAAAAAGCCATTTTTCCTCCCCAGTGTCATGTGACTCGTTAGTGTTACAAGCAAAAATGGTAACCCCCTTAATTGGGACTTTAAATAGACCACCCACTCAAAAATGTATAAAAAGTATTCTTTAATAATATAGAATAAAAATGCATATAAAAAACACATATGACAAAGATGCACAACATGCAGGGCCGTCTTTAAGGCAGGGCAAAAGGGGCAGCTGCCCTGGGCCCTGTCATTATTGTGGGGCCCAAAGCAGCTGCTCCATACTTGCCAACTATGCCGTTTAAATTCCCTCATCTCTTGAGGTTTTTGGTCCAGTGCTGTGTCCTGATATCTCAGTGTGAAGTTCTGTTACTAATGCTGCCTAGCTCTGCCCTATTGTGTACAGATGACTCACCTGCAGACCCTGTGTTTACATGTAAATTCCAGCATTGATATGTAAATAGCGGCAACATTCATATGTAAATAGAGGCAGTATTCATATGTACATCATGCTGCCCACTGTGGAGATAAAGGGGCATGCTGGAAATTGATCACACTCACCCCCCCCCCCCCCAGCATTGCCACTGATTCCAGGAGTCCTAGGATCCCTAGGAGTTTTCTGTCTATTATTCGGTCTCCTCGCCTCCTCGGTCCATGGTGTGTAGGCAGTGAGGAGATGATGTGCTGTAACCTCTAGCAACCAATCAGTAAGCAGTAATGATGTGCAGTAACCTCTAGCAACCAATCAGTGAGCAGTATTGATGTACAGTAATCTCTAGCAACCAATCAACAAGCATAAATCATGTGCTGTAACCTCTAACAACTAATCAGTTAGCGGTAACGATATACTGTAACCTCTGGCAACCAATCGCAATCACTGCCTGATCTGATTCAGTAAACGGATTTTGAGTCTAGCTGCTATTTATTGTATGCCTCAAAGCAGGTGGAGAGCGAAACTGCATGGAGGGGTGGGGGCCCAAGAAAATGTTTGCCCAGGGTCCAATCAATATTAAAGACGGCCCTGACAACATATGCTACATGAAAAATCAACCAATTACTGTAGTTAGCATACAGAGTGAATGTCCAAATGCCCAACGCGTTTTCGGTATGAGGTGCTCCAATACCTTCCTCAGGGGCCGAGGGTCCAAAAAGTTTTTTAACATTCAAATCAATTCTAGAATTACAAAGAGATATGTCAGATAACACATACAGTCAGAGCGTAAATATGTAAGATGGTACATATAATCAGAACAAAAAGAGGGTACCCTCTTTTTATAGTCTAGGGCCTAGACTATAAGAAGATTGCCAAGACCCTGAAACTGAGCTGTAGCACGGTGGCCAAAACCATACAGCGGGTTAAACAGAACAGGCCTCGCCATGGTCGACCAAAGAAGTAGAGTGCATGTGCTCAGTGTCATATCCAGAGGTTGTCTTTGGGAAATAGTTGTATGAGTGCTGCCAGCATTGCTGCAGAGGTTGTAGGGGTGGGGGTCAGCCTGTCAGTGCTCAGATCATACGCCGCACACTGCATCAAATTGGTCTGCATGGCTGTCGTCCCAGAAGGAAGCCTCTTCTAAAGATAATGCACAAGAAAGACCGCAAACAGTTTGCTGAAGACAAGCAGACTAAGGACATGGATTACTGGAACCATGTCCTGTGGTCTGATGAGACCAAGATAAACATATTTGGTTCAGATGGTGACAAGCGTGTGTGGGGGCAACCAGGTGAGGAGGACAAAGACAAGTGTGTCTTGTCTACAGTCAAGCATGGTGGTGGGAGTGTCAGGGTCTGGGGCTGCATGAGTGCTGCCGGCACTGGGGGGCTACAGATCATTGAGGGAACCATGAATGCCAACATGTACTGTGACATACTGAAGCAGAGCATGATCCCCTCCCTTCAGCGACTGGACCGCAGGGCAGTATTCCAACATGATAACCACCCCAAACACACCTCCAAGGCGACCACTGCCTTGCTAAAAAGCTGAGAGTAAAGGTGATGGACTGGCCAAGCATGTCTTCAGACCTAAAACCTATTGATCATCTGTGGGACATCCTCAAACGGAAGGTGGAGGAGCGCAAGGTCTCTAACATCCACCAGCTCCGTGATGTCATCATGGAGGAGGGGAAGAGGACTCCAGTGACAACCTGTGAAGTTCTGGTGATCTCCATGCCCAAGAGTGTTAAGGCAGTGCTGGAAAATAATGGTGTCCACAGAAAATATTGACACTTTGGGCCCAATTTGGACATTTTTACTTAGGGGTGTACTGACTTTTGTTGCCAGCAGTTTAGACATTAATGGCTGTGTGTTGAGTTATTTTGAGGGGACAGCAAATTTACACTGTTACACAAGCTGTACACTCACTACTTTACATTGTAGCAAAGTGTCATTTCTTCAGTGTTGTCACATGAAAAGATAGAAGAAAATATTTACAAAAATGTAAGGGGTGTACTCACTTTTGTGAGATACTGTATATATAAATAGCTATGCTTGGGATACAAGTTAGCCTACTCCAATAGCGGAGGCATAAACTCAAGCCATTGTGACCAGATAGCATCGAACTTCCTCATTGAGTTTCCTAATACATTCCTATTTTAAAGACAGTCTTATTATAGTAAGTAAAGTAAAGTAAAAAGTAAGTAAAAAAAAACAAAAAACATGCGTCTCATTTCTCTTTTTTTTTCTGATGGGGATGGAAAAGTCGGGAGAGGACAATTGACTTTGCTTATTTTGAGAAACTCGGCTCCCCTTGGGTGCGGAGTGCAAGAAGCGAGCGCAGCCTGGCCTGGCCTGGCCTTTGTACGGGGCCACAACTGTGAAGAAAATAAATATGTCTTGTAGAAGGCTTATTTATTTTGTTCCCAAGTAATAACAAGTCAAAAACTAAACAAGACATAAAAAGAAATAAAAAAATATAATTTTTTTCCCTCTAAAAGGAACAGAGGACATTTTTGTAAGCAGTGCCGGACGGGCTACAAGGCCTAACTAAGGCTCAGCAGATGTACCCCGTAACCCCGGTCATACACCACGTCCTGCCACAAGTCTGACAAGCAGAATACACAACTGCTGATCTTTTTATTATATAGGAGACTGAATAAAAAATGAATATTCATTAGCGTCACTTATAAAGCAGTAATTCCTTGTAATTTAAAATTTTCACCAGGAAGAGTCGCCTGCAGGGAATATTTGGTGAAAGTCGCATTCACTGTTTATTAAATTTGCACCTTTATGTTCATTCTGTAGTTTATTTATTTTACTTTTTTTTTTTACAAAATTCTTGACATGCTACAATATAAAGTATTAGTACAATAACCCAAAAGCTCCGCCTTTTTTTCCCGTTTTTTTTTTTTCTCTCAGTATTATTAACCCATTTATGCCTAGGGGTAAAACAAATGTTAATGCCTAAGCACAATTTTGCAACTTTGACGCATGTTAGTAAAACTGTACATATCATCACAACTACTTTGTGCATTCAGGTGGATCATACTGCATTTTTTTTTCAGGACAAATTGGGCTTTCATTTGGTGGTAAATGGTTATGGATAGCTCCTGGGTTTTTTTTTATTGTCAAAAGGAAAACTGGCCCAAAATAGGAAAAAAAATAAAATGATATATGTATGTATGTATGTGTATATATATATATATATATATATATATATATATATATATGTATATGTATATATATATATATATATATATATATATATATATATATATATATATATATATATATATATATATATATATATTTTAATGTAGCTGTATATTATTTGCTACTACCATAACCTTCCACCAAAGAACACCCCAGAATAAATTCTGCTGCTCCTGACGATCTCAGTGTTACCACATATGTGTATGTTAATTGTTGTTTGTATTCGTAGTACAGCCCAAAAAAAATGGTGTGCTTTTTGCTTTATTTTTTATCCTAACTAAAACACATCAACACTAACTGATACTGATATTAATAAGAAAATTTATAAAAAAAAACCTGACCTTGACCTTTGACCCAAACACTAACCCTGGCACTGACCTAGATCGAGCCTTGATCTAGGTATTTTTTTTTATTATTATTATTAATTTTTTTATTTTATCTTTTACACACAGTTGTTTTCTCTCTCTCACTCTGCAAGGTGAAAGAAAATACACAGGGGCGGGCTTCATAGTGACTGATCACTACGATAGCCAATCAGGGGCTATCTGTCAGGGAAGGCATCCGCAGAATACAGCTAATGCTCCTACGGGCGCATCGGCGAATACGCGATCGCGCATGGGCGTTTGCGCATCCGCGCATGCGCGCGCGCACGCGCACACCTGTCATCAGAACTGGCGCCAGACGGCCTATTTAAACACAGACTTAGTACTGGCTGGTTGCTGCTTGGTCTACAGCGTGTACCTGAATTCTTGCTACCTGTGTTGACTTCCGATCATCGTTCCGGCCTGCTATCTGACTTCTCTCCTGCCTGCTGTTTGTACCTGATCTGCCTACCTGTTGCCGAACCTGCCTGTGACCTGACTTCTCTCCTGCCTGCTGTTGTACCTGATCTGCCTAGCCGTTGCCAATTCGGTCTGTGACCTGACCACGTTCCTGCCAGCCGAGTCATCTGATCTGTCTCTCTGCTGCCGAGACCTGCCAGTGATCCAGCGACTCTCCTGTCTGCTTCCAGTCAAGTCCAGCCATCCACCTGTGTGTTTCGGCAACTTCCTGCTCAGACTTCAGGACTTCCATAGGCACTCTTACTCCGCCGTGCTCCAGCGCCAGCTGTTCCATACCAGCGGCCCTTGAGCCGGAGTTGTACGGGAGGCCTTCCTCTACACGTCAGGCTAGCCACCAGGTACGTGACACTATCACGGCGATCAGGTGACCCGGAATCAGGAGTTCAGGGGCTCGATCGTTAGTACGGCGCGCTCCCAGCACAAAGACAGATACGCATATATGTGGCCCCACTGAAAAAAGCCCAGTCCAGTGAGGGCACATATATATGTATGCTCAGCGGCAAGAACAAAATGAGTTACATACAAAATGTACAAAGCTAAGTCTCGGCAGCGTGTACATATAAAAGTTCCGCAGTCAAAAGCTCCACCTTTTATCATTAAAAAGCTGTCTTTGCATTCCAATCAGTGACTTTGCCTAGGCCGAGATGATTTCATTAGCCTGATGCAGGTAGGAGGAAGCATTTCCTCAGTCTCCCTTCCCCTCAGTGATCAGACTGCAACTTTGTAACTTGGTAGCAAGTCACAAGGTAGGAGGGTGCAGCAGGGGCTAATCTGTGTCAGACATTGGTGAACACAGCTAAGAACTGTATGATTCTGTCTTTCTTGAGCCGACATCTCTGTCCAGAGAGTAGATGGTGACCCTGGAGCAAAGATAGTGCTGTCCTTCTGGAGAGAAAAGCAGATGAAGGCATTGTCAGGGGGAGTCCTGTGATCTCTGTGAGAGGGAATAAATGCCTGGAAGTGATACATTTACACATTATATACTATGCACTCACTTAACATTAAAAAAGAAGGCCCTTGATGATGCCTGAACAAAGACAGTGATGTCCCTCTGGAGATAAAGGCATTGTCGTAGGGAGTAGTATGAGGTAATAAATACTTGGGAAAGTTTAACCGAGGAGATCCAAAATGCAGTTTTTAAATTATGATTTCATTTATTAAAAAAAGCTGTCCAAACCGGCCTGGCCCTATGTGAAAAAGTAATTGCACCCCCCTCCCCCTTGCTAAATCATGAATGAAATGTGAATAACCATATTTTTTTGGAAAGCTGAGTTAAATTTCACTTTCCACGCCCAGGCCTGATTACTGCCAGACCTGTTGAATCAAGAAATCAGTTGAATAGAAGGTGTCTGACAAAGTGAAGCACGCTACAAGATCTAAAAAAAGCCACACATCATGCCGCGATCTAAAGAAATTCAAGAACAGATGAGAAACAAAGTAATTGACATGTATCAGTCTGGAAAGGGTTACAAAGAATTTTCTAAGGCTTTGGGACTCCAGAGAACTGCGGTGAGCACCATTATCCACAAATGGAGAAAGCTTAGAACAGCCCAGGAGTGGCCGACTGACCAAAATTACTCCAAGAGCACGACGACAAGTGATCCAGGAGCTCATCAAAGGACCCAGAACAACATCCAAAGAACTGCAGGCCTCACTTGCCTCGGGCAAGGTCAGTGTTCATGATTCAACAATAAGAAAGAGACTGGGCAAAAATGGCGTCCATGGGAGAGTTCCAAGGCCAAAGCCACTGCTGACGAAAAAGAACACAAAGGCTCATCTAACATTTGCCGAAAAAACATCTTAATTATCACCAAGACTTTGGGGCAAATATTCTGAGGACTGATGAGATAAAAGTTCAACTTTTTGGAAGGTGTGCGTCCCGTTCAGGGCAGGACTTAAGGTGGTGGGGGCCCCTGGGCTTGAGTCACATTCGGGCCCTACCTTCTATACATTACTTTAAACCTTTAGTTTTCTTTTAAGCGTGCCACTCTGATACCGTTTGTCCGCCATTACATCACTTTCTAATGCAGACAGGTTTTCTCAACGTAACTGCTAATAACCAATCAGCAAACCTCAAGATAAGTGTTTAAGGAATTTTAAGGAAAAAAACTTACATTTAAATGCTCATCAATGCAGCCTTGCACAGAGTTCATCTGCATGCTTGTCTAGTGTCATTTGCAGCCTTGTCAGTGTCATTTGCAGCCTTGTCAGTGTCATTTGCAGCCTTGTCAGTGTCATTTGCAGCCTTGCCCAGTGACATTGCAGCCTTGTCAGTGTCATTTGCAGCCTTGCAGCCTTATCAGTGTCATTTGCAGCCTTGCAAGTGTCATTTGCAGCCTTGCAGCCTTGTCAGTGTCATTTGCAGCCTTGCAGCCTCCATCTGCAGCCTTATCAGTGTCATTTGCAGCCTTGCCCTGGCTGCAGTTAAACTGCAGTGACTTGTCAGTGTCACTGCAGTTTAAATATGGTGCCGCCGAGATACACAGAGCCGGTCCTGTGTATCTCGGCTCCTGTCTGCTTTTCTCGGCTCCTCTCGCAGTCCCGCCCAGTCCCGCCCTATGATGGACATAACACAGGTCCAATTGCGGGACTGGGCATGACTGAGCGGAGCCGAGCCCTGCCGATATACATACATAGCCGAGTGTACTTGACTAGCTCCGCTCACAGTCACGCTAAGTCCCTGTGTTAAGTCCATCATACGGCGGGACTAGGCGTGACTGTAAGCGAAACTAGCCAAGTATAGCCGAGTACACTCGGCTGGGGCCCGCGGGGCCCCTATTGGACGGGGCCCATGGGCTTGAGCCCAGTCAAGCCCAATGGTAAGTCCGGCCCTGGTCCTGTTACATCTGGAGTAAAACTAACACAGCATTTCATAAAAAGACCATCATCCCAACAGTCAGACATGGTGGTGGTAGTTTGATGGTCTGGGGCTGGATGACTTGCCATCATTGATGGAACCATGAATTCCGCGTTCTACCAGAAAATCCTGAAGGAGAATGTCCGGCCATCAGTTTCTGACCTCAAGCTCAAGCGCGGGTTATGCAGCAGGACAATGATCCCAAACACGTCAGCATGTCCACCTCTGAATGGCTCAAAAAAATTAAGGTTTTGGAGTGGCCTAGTGTAATGCTTCAAGCAGTAAACTATGTTGGATTGTGTGGATCACAGCTTCGGAAGTCTATGAATACGGGATTCTTAACAGTTAACTTTAAATTTGACAGCTATCAGGTAGGAAGACTCAGGTAAGTTGGAAACACGAATGGTTTTATTTAGAGTGGTAATACACAACCATAATGGGGAGCATCAGAGATAACGTAAGCATAGTAGCAGTACACAGGAATAAAGTTTATAGGAAATGTAAAGATACTTGCAGTGAGTGGATTTCTGGTGATGGGGTCACCCAGAGGCTGCTTGAGAGATGTACTGGTCTCCTTTGTGAAAAGGAACAGGTAAGGTTTTCTGCGGGCAGAGTAAGGTGACTGTGGGTAGGGCAGAGGAGAGCCTTTGACTACTAGAGAGGATGGGGCTCTGTCCGGTCCAAAAACTGGAAGTTGGAGGGGCTCTGTCCGGCCCAATTGCAAGGAGGTAGACAGGGCTCTGTCTGGCCCAAAAGTAAGATGGTAGTCGGGGCTCTGACCGGCCCAAAAACTGGAAGTTGGAGGGGCTCTGTCCGACCCAAATGCGAGGTGGTAGACGGGGCTCTGTCCGGCCCAAAAGTGAGATGATAGTTGGGGCTCTGACCGGCCCAATAGGGAGTGAAGACGGCAGTCTTCTGCTGGAGATCTTTGCCTGGCATCAGGTTCTTAGCACGAACGTCAAGCAAATGGCATCGGCTGTTTAAGTAGGGACAAGAGGAGGAGCCGGGTGATGTCGTTGTGACATCATCAATCTGCAACGGAGTTTGTGGAGATATCAGAGCTCCCAATGGAAAGATAAGAATAGCAGGAGAAATGTCGGAGCCTCCAGTGGAGGGATAAAGACATTACAGGATAAGAACATTACCGGAGAGATGTCGGAGCCTCCAGTGGAGGGATAAAAAAATTACACCTAGTTAAAGCCCAGACTTAAATCCAATTGAGATGCTGCGGCATGACCTTACACAGGCCGTTCTTGCTGGAAAACCCTCCAATGTGGCTGAATGAAAACAATTTTGCAAAGATGAGTGCGCCAAAATTCCTCCAAAGCGATGTGTAAGACTCATTGCCAATTATCGCAAACGCTTGATTGCAGTTGTTGCTGGCAAAGGGTGGCCTAACCAGTTATTAGGTTTAGGGGGCAATTACTTTTTCAAACTGGGCCAGGCAGGTTTGGACAGCTTTTTTCCCTTCATGAATGAAATCGTCATTTAAAAACTTGTATTTATTTGGGTTATCTTTGTGTAATATTAACCGCTTCAATACCGGGCCAATTCTGACACTTTGCTCCTACATGTAAAAATCATCATTTTTTTGCTAGAAAATTACATAGAACCCCCAAACATTATATATGTTTTTTTAGCAAAGACCCTAGAGAATACAATGGCGGTTGTTGCAACTTTTTATCTCACACAGTATTTGCGCAGGAATTTTTCGAACGTGTTTTTTTGGGAAAAAAACTGTTTTGTGTTTAAAAAAAACAAAACAGTAAAGTTAGCCCAATGTTTTTGCATTTTGTGAAAGATGAAGTTACGCCGAGTAAATAGATACCTAACATGTCACGCTTCAAAATTGCACACGCTCGTGGAATGGCGCCAATGTTCGGTACTTAAAAATCCCCATAGGCGACGCTTGAAATTTTTTTACTGGTTACATGTTTTGAGTTACAGAGGAGGTCTAGGGCCAAAATTATTGCTCTCGCTTCAACGTTCGCGGCGATACCTCACATGTATGGTTTGAACACCGTTTTCATATGTCGGCGGGACTTACTTATGCGTTCGCTTCTGCGTGCGAGCACACGGGGACAGCAGCGCTTTAAAAAATTTTTTTTTTTTTATTGTTAATTATATTTTATTTTTTTTATTTTGACACTTTTTTGAAAAAAAAAAATTGATCACTTTTATTCCTATTACAAGGAATGTAAACATCCCTTGTAATAGCAATATGACATGTCAGGTGCTCTTAATAGTGAGATATGGGGTCAATAAGACCCCACATCTCACCACTAGGCTGGGAAGCCTGAAATAAAAATAAATAAATAAAACGTTCGCTGCTTCCCAGCCGAAGCAGCGCCGTTTTTTTGAATGGAGAGGCCCGGGCGTGACGTCATAACATCGCGCCCGGCCTCCGACGATCATAGAGACTCCGGGGACCATCTGGTCCGCCGGAAATCTCTATGATCTACATCCGGCACCGGCGGATCCACTCTCCGCCTCACCGATCGTAACGGTGAGTCGGAGCAAGCACCGGAGGGCGGCGGGAGGGGGGGGGGCGTCCCCTCTCACCTCCCATAGGAACGATCAAGCGGCGGAACGGCCGATATGATCATTCCTATGGTGTAGAGATTCGCCGGCTGAAACCGGCAATATCTGAATGATATCTGTAACTACAGGCATCATTCAGATATACCCGCTCAAAGCCAAGGAAGTCATATGACGCCCTTGGTATTTAAGTGGTTAACATATGTTTGATGATCTGAATCATTTAAGTGTGACAAATGTGCAAAAAAAAAATCAAGAAGGGGGCAAATACTTTTTCACAGCACTGTATAGGGAATTGTTAATTTTCTGTATATGACCATTCCTGGAGGGGAATCAGAGAAGAGCTGAGGTCATGCAATATAGAAATTTGGGGGATTTAATAGAGCAAAGAACAATGGTGGGATTGGTGCCAGCAGTGACCAATCAGATCTTTTCCTTTTTTTTTTTTTTTGTGAAACCTGATTGGTCAGTAAGACCAACCAACACCACTTTTGTTCCCATTTTTCTTTTTCACATTTTTTTTGTTTAAATAAATAATAATTGTAATTGGGTTCTCCTTAAATATCTTAGTATCATAATATTGATACAGTTCATAGTAGAGTGCTTTGAAGTTGGGGAGTTCCTGTGAAGCGTTCCATGTGACTGTGCGGTAGGTGACCTTCGCTCATTTATCCGACTCTGACTGCAAGAATAGATCTTCCGAACAGCAGAATAAAATAACCTTTTACAGACGGACTTTAATACTTAAATTTAGTAGCACTAAAAATTATTTAATTTCCTTTCTTAGTTTGGTAGTGAAAAAGTTTACACAACCAAGAGATCAGGCAAAAGAAGAGAAGAGAGACATTTATATTTTCACTGGAGTATATACAGAAATGAACGTTGATGTAAGGGTGGCTGAGTGTAACTATGGATAATGCATTTTCTACTTGTCCCTAATATAAGCACCCATCTATAATCTATTAATGTGTACAGTGTAATGTATCTCCCTGCTACCCTTCCCTGACCGCAGGGGTCATGTGACAGATCATTCATTATCCATATCTATCTATCTATCTATCTATCTATCTATCTATCTATCTATCTATCTATCTATCTATCTATCTATCTATCTATCTATCTATCTATCTATCTATCTATCTATCTATCTAATGTATCCATCTATCATTTGTGTTATAAATATTGCTGTTCAGCTCAGTCACACAATATAATAATTGTTACTTATTGTATATAGCTCTGACATATACTGAAGTGTTGTACAGAGAACACTGAGCCTGTCACATCAGTCTCTGCACCAGAGGATTTTCTCCACCAGGTGGTGCTGTTTTGCAAAGGTGCTGTTGGCTCACTCTGCTTTGGTCTCAGCTGGAGGAAACATCAACCCTGGGCCTGTCCTGCAGGCCTCTCCCCCAACCACCATGCAGTGGGTGGGGGGGAGACCAAGGTGGAGGCTCTCCAGAGGCTCTGAGGCCTACTCCATGTTCTCAAGCTGCAATGGATCCTGGGCCTGTCCCTATGCAAGAGGAGTCCTTACCAGTCCTCCAGGATAGAGTGGTGAACAGACTTTGCCGCATTGCTAAGGAGGAACAGAAACTTGCTGTCATGAAAAAAGATCTCAGTAAAAAGAAATCCCTGCATAGTAAGTCTGGAAACAGTAAGAGGGAAGTCTGCAAACGGAAGTCTCTGGAGGAGGCATTGAAAAAGCAGGAGAAGCTAGTTGCTTCTCTGAAGGAGAGATAAAGGAAAGTACCTGTGCCAGTACCAGCCAGAGGGTGGATGCCAGAGCAATGGCAACAGTATGGATGGGGGGTAAGGAAGTGGCTTCACATGGTGGCCCCAGTACTACCCCTGTCTCCGGATCTGATGTGTTTGAGTCAGTATCTGCCCCCCTCCCTCCAGCAGCCTGGGTCATTTCAGGAGGAGGTTGAGGAAAATGGTGGATTGCTGCAGATCATTACAGAAATGGAATCTCCCTTGAGTGGCACCGACTTATCAGATGAAGATCTTGGTAAAGGAGTGCTTGCTGAAAATCTCTTTCAGTGTGTGGAGGACTTTCCTGAGATTGCACCTGCCAACAGATCCTTGCAATCAGCAGGGAGTGCAGGACGAGATCGCATGTATCCAGACAGAGAAGTTTCTGCTGGCTGCGAGGAGTCCCACATGGACACTAACAGTGCAGAGCAGGAATGTTACTTGAACATTGAAACTGCAGTGCAGGAGGGCCGTATAAATGCTGAAACAGCTGGTGTTTTTGCTAAATGGAATACTTTACTTGATGATGGGACTGCTGGTAACTTTTGTACTTCTGGGACTCTGGTGAGCGGGACTGCTGTGCTGGTGGGGAGGAGGAATGATCAAGTGGTGGGTAATTTACCAGACCAGATTTCAGGGGTTCCTATGCAGCTAGTTAATATTCCTATGCAGCCAGTTAATGTGTCATCTGTCCCAGTTAGGAATTATGCTAAGGCTGTGTTGGGACAAAGTCATGCTGCTGGTGGTGGAAGGAAGCCAGTTGTGCGACTTTCACCTAACGCACCTTCTATGAAACACAAGAATGTGGTACAGCTCAGGTGGGAAGGAGGAGGTATTCAACCTATCAGAAGGGTGGTTGTGGATAGGATCCTAGCCATGGGATTTAAGGCGAAGGATATTTATGCTCACCTAACGCACCTTCTATGAAACACAAGAATGTGGTACAGCTCAGGTGGGAAGGAGGAGGTATTCAACCTATCAGAAGGGTGGTTGTGGATAGGATCCTAGCCATGGGATTTAAGGCGAAGGATATTTATGCTCTTATCAGTCCGGCCGGTTCCTTTGAGTATGATTTGTCATTTGTGCATCCAGAATCGCTGGATCTGTTTTGGGAATGGTTCGAGCATGTGTATAGGGGCCAGACAGACTGGAAGGGGCTTGCCCCTAAGGTAATCTCACGTCAGCCCTTGATAAAAAATGTGACTATCCTGACAAGTAATGAGTCTATACGCCCTGAGGATTTTTGGGTCTGGTTGAGGAGGTTTGGTGAAACGTTGTGTTCCCTAAAAAAGATTGTGGAGGAATCTGGACGGGTGGGTGGTCAGTGTCAATGAGGTTGAGTGTGTATGGGAATGTGGTCAAGCATTTGCCCTCCTCTGCCTTTATTGGTAGAGATAGGATTACCGTCTTTTACCCTGGTCAACCTAAGCTGTGCCATAAATGTGGAGTCAAGGGACATCTCTCCTCTAACTGTCCAGAACAGAAATGCTCTTTGTGTCAGGAACTGGGGCATCTGGCGAGGGACTGTAACATCATTAAATGTTACCTATGTGATAAGGTTGGTCATCCTTATAGCCGTTGCCCTGAGGCTTTGCACAATAAGCCAGAGCTAGTCGAGGAATTCTTCCGTCTGGCTAGAGAAGAGTCTGAGTTGGCGGAGGTTGTACCAGGAGATCCTAGTGTCTCGGACCCGTTAGAATCTGTGTCTGTGAGGCCATCTGTGGTGTCAGTGTCAGGTGTCAGTGTCCCCCCAGTCTGTGGTTCCCCAGTCAGTGTCAGAAAGTGTGGTTGTCAAGTCTGTGTCAGCACCTATTGTTTCTCCTAGTGTATTGAAGGCAGTGGAGGGTGCTGGACCAGCGTGTATGGTGGTGCCAAACCCTCCTCCTCGGCGTGGCAGAAGTGCAACTGGAAGTCAGCAGACACCGAGGGGTGGAGTGAGGGATGTATTGGATGATGGTGGGGGGAGGGTGGGAAGGGAATGAGAGTGGCTGGTGCAGAATGCAAGGTAAATGATGTGGAAGTTGGGGTGAATGATGTGGAAGTAGGGGTGAATGATGTGGGAGGAGGGGTTAAGGGGGGGTTTGGAATCGCATCCTGATGGCGATTAAGTCTTAAAATGTTTCTTAGCCTGGATTGTGTTTAAGTTGAGGTTTGGGGTTTGTAGTCTCTTTTTTGATGTCATTAAAATATGTTTCTTTCTATGTTATCTTGTCAGGAAACGTTTTTCTTTACTTGCTGATGTACGCAGGCTTGTTTTTGTTTAGTTTTTGTTTATTTTTATGTAAATATGTTTTTGTTAATAAGCTGTATGTTTGTATGATTTTTTAATAAACAAAAATTGACACTCTGATGTCCCCTCCCCCACAGTCACACACTATTATTACTATACAATTATATAGCTCTGTTATATAGCGCAGTGCTGTTCAGAGAACAAGTATCTTTGATGATCATTGGAAAACGTTACCATTTTGCTTATTGGTTGGGAGTTTTATCTGTATGAGACAGTCTCAGTATTGTCTGTATCTACAGTTCCCCTGTGGCTGCATACAAGTTCTGAGCATTCCCCATGGTTCTCCAAGGTCCTGTACTGTCATGAAGTAACAATGTATTTAGTAAGTGTTTCCACAATGTAATAATTTGCTGTTATGCATCGTCAGAGTGGAATAAATTCCAATCTTGAGAGGGAAATAGCCCCCCGGACAAGGAGTGGACCCTCCACATACAGCTGTCTTTTCATGTCACACGTTTGACCTTTTCCTTTCTGGGGAAGGTAAAAATGACCGCACTTCTGCTCATGATGAACTTATGGCGGATGAGACCAACTAAACTGGAAGGGTTTAGTGGCGTTAATGCATTATAGATGAGGTTCCCAGCACAGCTCCAGCTCGTCATCCATTATTCAGCAGGAGATTCATTAGGGGGAGATTTCATTATAGGATAATTTAATTAAACGAGGGGCCAAAGCGAGTGTACACAGGAATCTCCCTCCTCACCATCATTATTAATTAGTGGGAGAGGGGCCGCCCATGGTAATGGAATGGAGCCAATCATTTATTTATGGGGCGGTTAAGTGCTAATGACCGGTTTCATTAGCCGGTGCCCTCAGCCGGGCAGGTTAACCGCTAACAGGATGGTTAAACAGGCAATCTATGTGTATTTTTTCATATATATGTATATATATATATATATATATCTATAAAGAAATATAGATATATATTTATATCTATATATATATAGATCTATATGTATATAGATATATAGACCTTTATATACAGTGGCTTGCGAAAGTATTCGGCCCCCTTGAACTTTTCAACCTTTTGCCACATTTCAGGCTTCAAACATAAAGATATAAAATTTTAATTTTTTGTGAAGAATCACCAACAAGTGGGACACAATTGTGAAGTGGAACGAAATCTTTTGGGTTTTTGAAACTTTTTTAACTAATAAAAAAATGAAAAGTGGGGCGTGCAAAATTATTCGGCCCCCTTGCGTTAATACTTTGTAGAGCCACCTTTTGCTGCGATTACAGTTGCAAGTCGCTTGGGGTATGTCTCTATCAGTTTTGCACATCGAGAGACTGAAATTCTTGCCCATTCTTCCTTGCAAAACAGCTCGAGCTCAGTGAGGTTGGATGGAGAGCGTTTGTGAACAGCAGTTTTCAGCTCTTTCCACAGATTCTCGATTGGATTCAGGTCTGGACTTTGACTTGGCCATTCTAACACCTGGATACGTTTATTTGTGAACCATTCCTTTGTAGATTTTGCTGTATGTTTGGGATCATTGTCTTGTTGGAAGATAAATCTCCGTCCCAGTTTCAGGTCTTTTGCAGACTCCAACAGGTTTTCATCCAGAATGGTCCTGTATTTGGCTGCATCCATCTTCCCCTCAATTTTAACCATCTTCCCTGTCCCTGCTGAAGAAAAGCAGGCCCAAACCATGATGCTGCCACCACCATGTTTCACGGTGGGGATGGTGTGTTGAGTGTGATGAGCTGTGTTGCTTTTACGCCAAACATATCGTTTTGCATTGTGGCCAAAAAGTTGGATTTTGGTTTCATCGGACCAGAGCACCTTCTTCCACATGTTTGGTGTGTCTCCCAGGTGGCTTGTGGCAAACTTTAGACGAGACTTTTTATGGATATCTTTGAGAAATGGCTTTCTTCTTGCCACTCTTCCATAAAGGCCAGATTTGTGCAGTGTACGACTGATTGTTGTCCTATGGACAGACTCTCCCACCTCAGCTGTAGTTCTCTGCAGTTCATCCAGAGTGATCATGGGCCTCTTGGCTGCATCTCTGATCAGTCTTCTCCTTGTCTGAGCTGAAAGTTTAGAGGGACAGCCAGGTCTTGGTAGATTTGCAGTTGTCTGATACTCCTTCCATTTCAAAATGATCGCTTGCACAGTGCTCCTTGGGATGTTTAAAGCTTGGGAAATCTTTTTTTATCCAAATCCGGCTTTAAACTTCTCCACAACAGTATTACGGACCTGCCTGGTGTGTTCCTTGGTCTTCATGATGCTCTCTGCGCTTTCAACAGAACCCTGAGACTATCACAGAGCAGGTGCATTTATACAGAGACTTGATTACACACAGGTGGATTCTATTTATCACCATCAGTCATTTAGGACAACATTGGATCATTCAGAGATCCTCGCTGAACTTCTGGAGTGAGTTTTCTGCACTGAAAGTAAAGGGGCCGAATAATTTTGCACGCACCACTTTTCAGTTTTTTAATTGCTAAAAAAGTTTAAAATATCCAATAGATTTCGTTCCACTTCACAATTGTGTCCCACTTGTTGGTGGTTCTTCACAAAAAATTAAAATTTTATATCTTTATGTTTGAAGCCTGAAATGTGGCAAAAGGTTGAAAAGTTCAAGGGGGCCGAATACTTTCGCAAGCCACTGTATATATTTATGTATATATATCAGTGGCGTCTCCAGCTTTCATATTTAGGGGGGCACATGGGGGAGACAGGGACAAAAGTAGGGGGGCAACTATAAAACGCAATTTTATATATATATTAGGGCTGAAACAACTAATCGATTAATCGACAACTAATCGATTATAAAATTAATCGATTACTATTTTCATAATCGATTAATCAGCCAGTAACATAATGGGGTTAAAAAAAACTAAAACTAGCCCTTTATAGTACAAAAAGAGCAAATAATCGCTACTGTAGATGTTACTTTCACAGTTCTACAGTAAAAAAAATGAACCCCTTACAATAGTGATTATCTTCTTTTTTTTTTTTTTGTACTATAAAGGGCTAATTTTCATTTTTTTAACCCCATTATGATACTAAACGTCTTAGATCTGGTTCACATCTATGTGTTTTTTGGTGCTTTTTTGCAGAAGCGCACTGCAGTTCATTAACATGGTTTCCTATTGGATACGTTCACATCTATGCTTTTTTCAGCTGCTGCGTATTTGGAAAGGGTCAGGGACTTTTTTCAACGCAGAATGGTGCTTTTTTGGTTCAATATACTTCAATGGAGAAGCTGCAGAAAAGCATTTAATGCGTTTTTGCAGCAATTTGTGTTTTTTAATCTGCCCAATAACAAATTGGCCAAAAAAATGCAAAAACGCAAATTGCCACAAAAGCACAGCAAAAAGCATTGCAGAAACAGATCAAAAGCAAACTGCATAGGTGTGTAGCGAGCCTTATGCTGGCCACACCGATCAATTTTCAGACGAAAAATCTTTGTATATTCGCTGAATGAAAGAATGTTGTTTGAAATTTTCACTTGTTTTTAAAATGAATGTAATTTCTGAACGAAAACCACATACACTGTCTGAAAATTCCTTTGACCAATAAGTTTTCTATTTCCAAATTTTCCTGTCACTGTGGTTGAAAATGAACATCGACTTGACCCCACTAACGATTAGAAAATCGAACGAACCTTCAAAAAAAATTTAATTTTAAGAACAAAGACATTTGATCTCTGAGTCTGATAATATTGATCAGATTCACCCTTTAATAGTATGTACAGTATATCTCTTCTCTAACAGTTTATACAGTATATCTCCTCTAATAGTATATACAGTATATCTCCTCTAATAGTATATACAGTATATCTCTTCTCTAACAGTATATACAGTATATCTCTTCTCTAATAGTATATACAGTATATCTCCTCTAATAGTATATACAGTATATCTCCTCTAATAGTATATACAGTATATCTCCTCTAATAGTATATACAGTATATCTCTTCTGTCTGTTATTCTCAGAGTGGATTAGATATTTTGCTCCCTAACCATATAGTTGGTTATTTATATTTACCACTGCATAGAGATATTTAAGAATAAATTGCCTTTTTTTAAAACTTTACATATTAACTAAATTATACGCCACACTTTTTTTTATTATTAAGGTTATTAACCGATTAATCGATTAATCGAAACAATAATCGGCCAACTAATCGATTATGAAAATAATCATTAGTTGCAGCCCTAATATATATATATATATATATATATATATATATATATCTATATATATATATATAGATATATATATATACATAATATAGATATATCTATAGATATATATATCTATAGATATATCTATATATATATATATATATCTATATATATATATATATATATCTATCTATCTATATATAGATAGATATATATATATATTATTTCAAGAATAGAATGCACTCCAGAGGTCTTGTTAGAGGGAGAGATGTTAGCCGAACATTGCAGCTGCAGGCGGCCACTTAGATTCAAAGAGTGTAACTGTTCTTTTAATGTTGGGCTAACATACATGCTCATTAATGCCGCCTATCAGTGCAGCTTATCAGTGCTGCTTATCAGTGCTCAATGCCCATCAGTGCGGCCAATCAGTGCTCATCAATGCCACCTATCAGTGCCTCCTCATCAGTGCAGCCTATTAGTGCTCAATTTCCATCAGTTGCGCCTATCAATTGTCATCAATGCAGCCTATCAGTGCAGCCTATCAGTGCCCATCAATGCTGCCTATCAGTGCCCATCAATGCTGCCTATCAGTCGCCATCAATGCTGCCTATCAGTGCCACCTATCAGTGCTCTTAAATGCCACCTATCAGAGCCCACCAGTGCAGCCTATGAGTGCCGCCCATGAGAGCCACCAATCATTGCTCATCAATGCTGCCTACCAGTGAAGCTGATCAGTGCTCCCTATCAGTGCTCATCAGTGCCGCCCATCAGTGCCTTCTCATCAGTGCAGCCTATCAGTGGCCATCATTGCTGCCTATCAGTGTTCAACGCCCATCAGTGTTCATCAATGCAGCCCATCAGTGCAGAATATCAGTGCCCAATAATGCTGCCTATCAGTGCCCATTAGTGTCTCCTATCAGTGCTCACCAATCCCACCTATAATTGCTAATTAATGCCTCCTATCAGTGCTCATATGTGCCTCCATCAGTGCCCATTAGTGCCTCTTATCAGTGCCCATTAGTGTCTCCTATCAGTGCCCATTAGTGCATCATATCAGTGCCCATTAGTGCCTCCTATCAGTGCTCATTAGTGCCTCCTATCAGTGCTCATTAGTGCCTCCTATCAGTGCCCATTAGTGCCTCCTATCAGTGCTCATTAGTGCCTCCTATCAGTGCCCATTAGTGCCTCCTATCAGTACTCATTAGTGCCTCCTATCAGTGCCCATTACTGCCTCCTCTCCGTGCTCATTAGTGACTCCTATCAGTGCCCATTAGTGCCTCCTATCAGTGCTCATTGCTGCCTCCTATCAGTGCTCATTGGTGCCTCCTATTAGTGCCTATTACTGCCTCCTATCAGAGCCCATTAGTGCCTCCTATCAGTGCCCATTAGTGCCTCCTCTCAGTGCTCATTAGTGCCTCCTCTCAGTGCCCATTAGTGCCCCCTATGAGTGCTCATTAGTGCCTCCTATCAGTGCCCGTTACTGCCTTCTATCAGTGCCCGTTACTGCCTTCTATCAGTGCCCATTAGTGCCATCTATCAGTGCCCATTACTGCCATCTATCAGTGCCCATTACTGCCTCCTAACAGTGCCCATTACTGCTTCCTATCTGTGCCCATTAGTGCTGTCTATCAGTGCTCATTACTGCCTCCTAACAGTGCCCATTACTGCCTCTTATTAGTGCTCATTACTGCCTTCTATCAGTGCCCATTACTGCCTCCTATCAGTGCTCATGAATGCCGTCTGCCTTCCAGCACGGCTCTGAGCTGAGAGTGTCTCTCTCATGGAACAGCTGAGCTCAGAGCCCGAGAGTCGGCATTGATAGTTCTCTTTCCCCTCCTTCCTCTCTCGGGTGGGAGAGGAGACACAGCCGATCTGCTCCCCCTTCTCCCCCCTCCCCTCTCCTGTGTGTGCTCCACGGGAAGTCAAGTGTGAAGTTAACAAGCTCACACTTCCCGCAGAGCACACACAGGAGAGGGGAGGGGGGAGAAGGGGGAGCAGATCGGCTGTGTTTCCTCTCCCACCCGAGAGAGGAAGGAGGGGAAAGAGAACTATCAATGCCGATTCTGACATCACTGGTTGCTAGACGCCAGGAGGCTCTAGCAACCAGTGGCCGGGAGTAGTCAGGAGGCGGAGCCGGAGCCAGCGATACGACGGCTCAGTCCATACCTGTACCCTGCATTCCCAGTGTCTGTTTCTTTTGACTGGGGGGCACATAGGGGGCACAGTATAATGGGGGGGGGGGCATGGCTCCCTCTGGCCCCCCTTAGTGACGCCACTGATATATATATATAAATATATATATAAATATATATATTTTCTTTTTTTTCTTCTTTTAATTTTTTGCTAAGAATATTTTTATGGCAATAAAAGGAAAGTGTATCTCTGATCAATTATTTCTAATATTGGATGTAAAGGGCAACAGTTGGAACCCCTGTCAGGTTTTGATTGTCGTTTCTGTCTTCATTCGGGAGATTCACCCTCTCTATTTGTCCTGGGTTGTCGCCAAGACAGAAAGTGATTGGAAAGGTACAATGTTAAAATTGTCACCAGAACAGTATGTGAGGGGAAATCAATCAAAGGGAACACCTGTTACCTTGAGAGGTGTCTAAGAAGAGCTTTCTCCTCGGCTTGGAGATATTTACTCTCTTTTTCCACAGAGTCCTGACCTCAACCCGATAGAACACCTCTGGGATGAATTAGAGCAGAGACTGTGAGCCAGGCCTTCTCATCCAACATCAGGGCCTGACCTCACAAATGCGCTTCTGGACGAATGGTCAAGCATTCCTTTCCTCATGCTGACAGCATGAGGAGAGGAGAAGAGAGACGATAACTGGCCTCTGTAAAAGGGACATCTACACTGATAATCAGGGCATTGATTATCAGTGCAGTCCCATCAGTGCTGCCAATCTTTGCCCACTAGTGCTGCCAATCAGTGCCCATCAGTGCTGCCAATTATTGCCCATCAATGCCTCCTCATTAGTGTCACCTATCAATGCTGCCTATCAGAGCCCATCAGTGCCACCTATTAGTGCCCATCAGTGCCGCCTCTCAGTGCCACCTATCAGTGCAGCCCTATCAGTGCCTCCTCATCAGTGCCCACCAGTGCCAATCAATGTCCATCAGTGCCGCCTTATTAGTTCCCATCAGTACAACCTATCAGAGCCCATCAGTGAAACTTTAACAGTGCACATTAGTGAAGGAGAAAATTTACCTGTTTGCAAATTTTTATAACAAACTATGAAAAAGTTTTTGTTTTTTTTCAAACTTTTCAGTCTTTTTTCATTTATTTAGCATAAACCCCCCAGTGGTGACTAAACACCACCAAAAGAAATCTCAATATGTGTGAAAAAATGCAGACATGCTACATTTTTGTAGTGCACTGGGCCAAATCGCACTGCAATATCAAGCATTACGTTGCCCAACATTGCAGTGAATGAAGTGTATGTTTTGTACACTTCACATAAAGTTTGTTCAAAAAATTAAAAAAATTTAAAAAATCCCCATGCAAAGTGGATTTTTTGGTGATGGGCTAATTCACACTAGTACGTTGATGTGCGTTTTAGCGCAGCTGTAAAACGCCGGTCAACGTAATGTTGCAGTGTGAACAGGACACATAAAAAACTATTTTTTTTTTTTTAGGCGGCCTCGCGTTGACCTGTGTTTTACAGCTGCACTAAAACGCACATCAAAGCACTAGTGTTAATTAGCCCTAATTAGAGCTAGTGGTCAACACGTGTAAAACGCAGGTCAACGCATTAAATTGCACATAAATGGATGGAAATGTACATCCGTTTTCTCTGCATTTTACGGCAAATCAGTGTGAATTCAGCCCAAATAAATAAAATATACAGTATATATTTTAGATTGTAAGCTCCAAAAAGCAGGACCCTCTGATTCCCCCTGTACTGAATCGTATTGTAACTGTACCGACTGCCCTCATGTTGTAAGGCGCTGCACAAACTGTTGGCGCTTTATAAATCCTGTTTTATCATAATAATAATAATAATATATAAATCCTGTATTATAATAATAATAATAATAATAATAATAATAATAATAATATATAAATCCTGTATTATAATATTAATAATAATAATAATAATAATAACATAAATGTAGCATTACAGTGTATTCTGCTACAATGTATCAAGAATAAATCCCACACAGACATGGAAGAGCTCCACCTACTGGCTGCATCTTATAGCTGGCTGCTGAATAGGAGGGAAGATACTGTACATTTATATTGTGAGAATTTGAAGTCAGTATCTTAGGCTTCCTGAGCAAAGAAAATGTATTAACAAACATAGAGCAATCGTTTAGTAGGATGGCCACAACTCTGATGTGTTATACAGGACAGGTCAGGGGTGCTTGGGAATGTTTTTTTTGTGGCACAAAGTGGCATGAAAAGGATTTGCTGATGCTGCTGTCATTTCACATTCATACAGTATAGTCAAACTGCATTTCCCCCAGTAAAATTAATTCTTTATTTTTGTATTTTTCACACTCTCTGATAGAGCTGGACGATTCTGGCCAAATGAGAATCACAATTTTTTTTGCTTAGCATAAAGATCACAATTCTCGCGGCGTAACATCATCTTTCATATTATACCAAAAATTTGGGCTAACTTTACTGTTTTTTGTTTTTTTAATACATTAAAGTGTATTTTTTTTCCAAAAAAATTGCATTTGAAAGACCACTGTGCAAATACAGTGTGACATAAAATATTGCAACAACCATCATTTTATTCTCTGGGGTCTCTGCTAAAAAAAAAAAAATGATATAATGTTTGGGGGTGCTAAGTAATTTTCTAGCAAAAAAATAATGATTTTAACTTGAAACTAACAAGTGTCAGAAAAAGGTTTACTGTTTAAAGCGGAGTTCCACCCAAAAATGGAACTTCCGCTTTTCGGACACCCTCCCCCCCCCCTCCGGTGTCACATTTGGCACCTTTCAGAGGGGAGGGGGAGTAGATACCTGTCTAATACAGGTATTTTGTTCCCACTTCCGGGCATAGATACCCGCGCCACCCACGGGTATCTACGCCACTTCAGGTCCCCCCCCCCACGCTTCTGGGAGACACACGGGTCCTAGGAGACAGCAGGGACCAGTGAGAATGTGCAGCGCGAGTCGCACATGCGCAGTAGGGAACCAGAAAGTGAAGCCGCAAGGCTTCACTTCCTGATCCCCTTACCGAAGATGGTAGCACCCAAGAGCTGAGGGACAGATCGGCTTCGGGAGCCAACATCGCGGGCACCCTGGACAGGTAAGTGTCCATATTTTAAAAGTCAGCAGCTGCAGTATTTGTAGCTGCTGACTTAAAAAATAAAATTGGCGGAACTCCGCTTTAAATTGTTAAACCTCCCTCATTTACAGACCGAAGTTCATTCCTTTGATCTAAAGGAAAAAAAGATACAATGTTTATAGTTAGCTCTGCAGCTGAGGAATGTTGTAAAACTGCCTTTTTTTTTGTTTTTGTTTTGTTTTTTTTTGACAGCTGTCGGCTTCAGCAGAGAATTCTCTGCATAGAAAGAATCGGGAAAATGCTTTGTCAAGACCATGAGGGGAAAAAGATTGCAATCTCGATTCTGAATGATTAATCATGCAGCTCTACTCTCTGATAGATTTCCCCTATTTTTCCCTTTTGCAATTAACAAAAATCCACATTTTCTGGTAGCATTCTGTCTTCATTTGTTCTTTTATAGATTGCAGACACAGGTTTTCACCCC
The DNA here is from genome assembly GCA_037952835.1 of Lithobates septentrionalis. Lineage (NCBI taxonomy): Eukaryota > Metazoa > Chordata > Amphibia > Anura > Ranidae > Lithobates > Lithobates septentrionalis. The sequence goes on along the minus strand of JBBDGP010002681.1, from coordinate 420,978 downwards.
TTGCCTTTCTCTGTGACCATTAAATGATGTACCCCCCCCCCCCCCCTCCCTTCTCCCCCTGCTACCCTTCTGTAGCCTCAAAATGTTTCTGTTTAATCCAAATGCAATTGAACTTTTGATACAAAAAGTCAAATAAATTTGATCAGTGCTGTTGAAAATCCCATTGAGTTACAGTCTGACTGACCTCTAATTCAATCAAAGACTAATAAGATCAAATTAAAAGATATCTGGAAATAAGACACAGGAAATTTTTGGAACAGCTCATTTTTTTTTTAATAACAGAAAGTAGGAAGAGCTGATTAACAATAAAAATAACTGATATTCCAATCAACAACATATAAGAAGAGATAGACAGGGCTCTAAAAATGAACAAAATGTAACAATCACAGATTGTATACAATGGGGTCAGAGAACGTATTACTGTTATGAAGATAACGTTAAAGGCTTTCTTTAAAAAAAACAAACAAAAAAAACAAACATTTTATACTAACCTGCTCTGTGGTGGTTTTACACAGAGGATCCCCGATGCTCCTCTTCTCGGGTCCCTCATCGGGGGGGTCTTGGCCCCTCCCTCCTGCCATGTGCCCCCCCCAGAACAAGTAGCTTGCAATTGGGGCACCCAAACAGGCGCACTCCCTAGCAGCTGCTCTGCGTGTCCATTCAGGAACACAAAGCCGTGGCTTGGCCCCACCCCCTATCTCTCCTCATTGGCTCACTGGCTGTGATTGACAGCCAATGGCTTCCACTGCTGTCTTAACCAATGAGTAGGAAGAGTTCCCAGAGAGCCGAGGCTCTCGTGCACATCGCTGGGGGAAGGGCTCAGGTAAGTATTAGAGTGGGCTGGTGGGGCTGCTGTACAGAGAAGGTTTTTTTTTTTACCTTTTTACCTTTTTTACCTCCTAGAATGCATGTATGAAGGTGAAAAAATTTCAAGCCTTTACAACTACCTTAAAGCAGACCATTTTTTTCATCTTTCCATCTATTAAATCTTTTGCCCCTGTTGTTGTTTTAACTTTGGATAGTAAAACATTTTTTTTCTGCAAGTAAATCCCTTATACAGCCCACTTCCTGTTTCTTGTCTGGTCATTAGCCTAGGCTTATGACATCATGCACAGCTCTCTCTCTCTCTCTCTTTCTCATGAGAGTTTGCCAGGAAGGGAGGGGGAAAAGTCATAAGAGGGCCAATAAGAGCTGCAGGGCTGCAGAGCTGGAGGTGTGCCTCTGTGTGTCTGTGCAAATCCAGGAAGTGAACAGGCAGCAGCTTAAGCTGCCCACAGTTAAAATGGCTGCAGCCAGACTCTGTGGAGGGAGATTTCTGCAGCATATTTGGCAAGTACAGAATCACAGTATATACCTGTATAAAATAATATGAAAAGTGGTTGGAGGGAAGCCTCAGAATGGCAAGGATGTTTATATTACAAATTATGTGAGCAGACTGCAGTTCCTCTTTAAGTTTAACTTTTCCTAGGACATGCACATCACATTAAGTTCAAATTTTCCTGACTGAAGATCACAGTAAAACAGATTTAGCTTAAAAAACAAAAAAACTAGCTTTAGCTACATTACTTACCTGTAATGAAGTAAGTGCAGGCTGCTAGATTCTGTAGAACTCCTGACTGCGGGGCTGCCCTGTCCTCTTCCTGCTGCCCTGTCCTCTTCCTGCTGCCCTGTCCTCTTCCTGCCGCCCTGTCCTCTTCCTGCCGCCCTGTCCTCTTCCTGCTGCCCTGTCCTCTTCCTGCTAAACTTTTGGCCCTGCAACAGTTAACAGATTTAGGTCTCCAGGCTCAGCTGCACTAAAGATGATCCAATTGGGACATGCCCTGTCCTGCCCTCTCCTCCTCCTCCTCTGGAAAAAGTGGTTTCACTGATTGCACTGCATGCAACAAAATCTGTGAATGGGGGAGAGTCTGATCAGTCACACGATTCTCTCCCCCAGTCATAGATTGCATCATAGGCAGTACAATCAGTGAAATAACTTCTTTCAATGGAGGTAAGGGCAGGAGGGGGGCTGGTCCCCGTCAGATCTTCATTAGTGCAGCTGAGCCTGGAGACCTTAAATGGGTTGTAAACCCTCAAGGTTTGCATTCTATGCATTAAGGTGAAAACCCTATTGTCATGCAACAGCCCCCCTTTTACTTACCTGAGCCCCGTAATTCCCGCGATGGGAAGGAGCACACCAGCTCCGGCCAGTGTCTCGTATCCTGATTGGATAGATTGATAGTAGCGCAGCCATTGGCTCCATCTGCTCTCAATCAAATCCAATGACGTGGGCGCTGGGGCGGGGCCGAGTCCTGCTGTCTGTGTCAATATATGCAGCAGCAGCAGGACTGTGCCCGCACGGGTGTCTCGAAGGAGAGCGCTTTTCCGACAGGGCACTCGGAAAAGAGGAGGAGCCACCAGCGCATCATCTGTTCACAGTGTTCTGTGAATAGGAAAGCTACAAGTCCTGACTTCCTTTGCAGCTGATGGTTTGTAATTCTCAATGAACTACTGGGGCACTGTTGAGTTCTCTAGGTAGTTAATTGAGCTGCTTGTCAGAGTGTAACTGCCTGCCCATATCGGAGGTACTGACAGAGAGCTACACAGACAGACTGCAGGACCCTGGCATTACACCCAGGGCCGGTGCTACCACTAGGCAAACTATGCAGCCGCCTAGGGCGCTCTGCTGCCTAGGGTGCCCAACCATTGGGGTTCCTACTCTCTTCTCTCTGCAGCAAGCAACTAAGTCCCAGCATCAGCAGGCAGCCGCCTCTCTGTTCGCACATAGTGTCAGAGCCACAGCGGTGGCGGAGAACTGTGTCTGTGTCCCGACTCCCCGAATAAATGGAAGCAAGCAAACATTCATTGATGGGCACTGGTAGGCTGCATTGATGGACACTGGTGAGGCTACATTGATGGGCACTGGTAGGCTGAATTGATGGGTACTGGTAGGCTGTATGTGATGGGTGCTGGTGAGGCTGCATTGATGGGCGCTGGTAGGCTGCATTTGATGGGCGCCGGTGGAAGGGGGAGGTGGTAAAATTGCAGCTCAGCTGCCAGCTTTTCCTCCCCTCAGCTGCCCATGTGAATGAGCCCTAACAGAATTTTGTTTAGATAAGAAACGAGAAACAGCTTCTGCCTATTGCCTTTGATTTTTCTGCTCACTACGGTCAGGAACAATCATCAATGTGTACCCATTAACTTTTGGAAAATTGAAAGAATTTTTGGAAAAACAATCATTTTCTAACAAAACCCTGAACCTGTATAGAAAGACCCTGCTGTACCCAGGAAATTGCCCATATATCGTTTCACAATCTGGAGATGATGTCAGTGTTGCCAACCGTCAGTATTTTTACTGGCAGCCAGTAAAAAACAGGCACTTTTCTCCTGCCTGTAAATGCCAGTGACAGCAAAAGGTTACCAGTAAAAAATATGGCCGTGACGCTTGGCTCTGCAGTTCCGGCCTGGAGCCGACCAAACCATTCGAGTGCCTGCTACAGTGTTTTAGGGCAGGGCAGGCAGGGGGTGGATCTGGCGGAGGTGGTGCCTGAACATCTCATGTGATGTCATAGTGCAAGGGAGCTGAGCCGAGCCGCCAGAGCCTTCTTGTGTGGGACAGGAGCAAGGCAAGCCGGGAGCGGGACTGTCAGTGCTGTTTAGACTGGAGGGGACTGGAGGGGACTGAACTGGCATGGAGAGAGACTGTCCTGTCCCTGAGCAACTTATTTATTATATCGAAAATAAAATAAGAAATATGTTTTTTGCCCTAATTTCTACCCTAAATCACATTGCCAATTGCATATTGTACCTGTTTGTAGCCAAAATACAGAAATTTGCACTTAAAACTGTAATTTTGTAACTTTTGGAAATGGCAGTAATAATTTGGCTGTGCCAGTAAATTTTGGGTGTCATGTCAGTAAATTTCAATCTGGTAGGTTGGCAACATTGGCAGGGGTGTCGGTTTCTTCTCCTGGGAAAAGAACAGGGAACCTGTGTTGGTAATTGGCCTCATCATTATAAGGGTGGTTGTTATACTGGTATCACAATCATTTTATATCTGAGGAATCGGATTTGCTGGGCCTGTGACCTGTGCAGGTAGGAGAAGTGTACTGCCTGTATCTGCCCCCCTCCCTGAGCAACCAGGTAGGAGAAGTGTACTGTCTGTATCTGCCCCCATCCCTGAGCATCCAGGTAGGAGAAGTATACTATCTGTATCTGCCCTCTCCCTGAGCAACCAGGTAGGAGAAGTGTACTATCTGTATCTGCCCCCCTCCCCAAGCAACCAGGTAGGAGAAGTATACTGTCTGTATCTGCCCCCCTCCCTGAGCAACCAGGTAGGAGAAGTATACTGTCTGTATCTGCCCCCCTCCCCAAGCAACCAGGTAGGAGAAGTATACTGTCTGTATCTGCCCCCCTCCCTGAGCAACCAGGTAGGAGAAGTGTACTGTCTGTATCTGCCCCCATCCCTGAGCAACCAGGTAGGAGAAGTGTACTGTCTGTATCTGCCCCCATCCCTGAGCAACCAGGTAGGAGAAGTATACTGTCTGTATCTGCCCCCCTCCCTGAGCAACCAGGTAGGAGAAGTGTACTGTCTGTATCTGCCCCCATCCCTGAGCAACCAGGTAGGAGAAGTGTACTGTCTGTATCTGCCCCCATCCCTGAGCAACCAGGTAGGAGAAGTGTACTGCCTGTATCTGCCCCCATCCCTGAGCAACCAGGTAGGAGAAGTGTACTGCCTGTATCTGCCCCCCTCCCTGAGCAACCAGGTAGGAGAAGTGTACTGCCTGTATCTGCCCCCCTCCCTGAGCAACCAGGTAGGAGAAGTGTACTGTCTGTATCTGCCCCCCTCCCTGAGCAACCAGGTAGGAGAAGTGTACTGCCTGTATCTGCCCCCCTCCCTGAGCAACCAGGTAGGAGAAGTGTACTGTCTGTATCTGCCCCCATCCCCGAGCAACCAGGTAGGAGAAGTAAACTATCTGTATCCGCCCCCCTCCCTGAGCAACCAGGTAGGAGAAGTGTACTGTCTGTATCTGCCCCCCTCCCTGAGAAACCAGGTAGGAGAAGTAAACTATCTGTATCCGCCCCCCTCCCTGAGCAACCAGGTAGGAGAAGTAAACTATCTGTATCTGCCCCCATCCCTGAGCAACCAGGTAGGAGAAGTAAACTATCTGTATCCGCCCCCCTCCCTGAGCAACCAGGTAGGAGAAGTAAACTATCTGTATCCGCCCCCCTCCCTGAGCAACCAGGTAGGAGAAGTAAACTATCTGTATCCGCCCCCCTCCCTGAGCAACCAGGTAGGAGAAGTAAACTATCTGTATCCGCCCCCCTCCCTGAGCAACCAGGTAGGAGAAGTAAACTATCTGTATCTGCCCCCATCCCTGAGCAACCAGGTAGGAGAAGTAAACTATCTGTATCCGCCCCCCTCCCTGAGCAACCAGGTAGGAGAAGTGTACTGTCTGTATCTGCCCCCCTCCCTGAGAAACCAGGTAGGATAAGTGTACTGTCTGTATCTGCCCCCATCCCTGAGCAACCAGGTAGGAGAAGTATACTATCTGTATCTGCCCCCCTCCCTGAGCAACCAGGTAGAAGAAGTGTACTGTCTGTATCTGCCCCCCTCCCTGAGCAACCAGGTAGGAGAAGTGTACTATCTGTATCTGCCCCCCTCCCTGAGAAACCAGGTAGGAGAAGTGTACTGTCTGTATCTGCCCCCCTCCCCGAGCAACCAGGTAGGATAAGTGTACTGTCTGTATCTGCCCCCCTCCCTGAGCAACCAGGTAGGACAAGTGTACTGTCTGTATCTGCCCCCCTCCCTGAGCAACCAGGTAGGATAAGTGTACTGTCTGTATCTGCCCCCCTCCCTGAGCAACCAGGTAGGAGAAGTGTACTGTCTGTATCTGACCCCCTCCCCAAGCAACCAGGTAGGAGAAGTGTACTGTCTGTATCTGCCCCCCCCCCCCCCTCCATGAGCAACCAGGTAGGAGAAGTGTACTGTCTATATCTGCCCCCCTCCATGAGCAACCAGGTAGGAGAAGTGTACTGTCTATATCTGCCCCCCTCCCCGAGCAACCAGGTAGGAGAAGTATACTGTCTGTATCTATTGTGTTATATTATTATTATATCATCCATTCTGCTGATCCGGAGGGATCCTCGGTATGCGGTCTGGCCAGACACCACATAGCTGTTTTATAACCTTTTTCTAAGACATCATCTTTGTATTTCTGATAGAACATGACAAGGTACAGGGGAAAATGACTTACAATAGTCGCTAGTCACGGTTATGAACTTCACATATGTGAACCAGAATTACTGTATTCAGGTACCAGCAGAAGTATATAACAGATGTTAGAAACATTGACAGGATTTAAAGTCAAACTCCAGGCAGAATTAAGGGGCACAAATTATTGCCGTCGTGTAATCATTAAAGGAGAAGTACGGGGGAAATCTTGTTTGGCTTTACTTCTCCTGTTGATCACGGGAGTGTAGTTCTTGTTAGTGGCGGCCCGTCCGTACAGGTGGCGCCCCCCCCCCCACATCCATGCGTGTGGCCCATTAATCTACATGTGAGGTGCTGGACGCATGAATTCCAATTGGCATTTTTTTTTTTTTTAAACACATGATTTGAGCCAGAGGCTCTAATAGGCTTCAAAAAGGGGTGGGCTCGGGGCGCCCTGCGTTGTGTGACAATAGCGAAGGAATATTTGCTATTTTCACACTGATTCTCCTCCCGGCCAATCAGGAAGCAGGTCGTGTGACACATTTCCCGATTGGCCGAAAGGAGCAGCGTTCCAATTGGCCTAGGAGGAGGGAGGAAACACTGTGATGCTGAGGATGAGAAGCAAGGGGAAGCCGCCGCCTGTCTCCCGCGCCATAGATGGGGTAAGTGCCGGACTGGAAACCGTCTGTCTGACCAAACGGGGGGTCACGTGTTTGTGGGTGCACTGCTTGCCGCTCCCTTCCCCAGATATTTACCACCAGCCGCCACTGGTTCCTGTGACTCGTTTTCAGCAGGCTGCGGGCTGAAGTCCCCTGTCCGCTGACATCACAGAGCCGGTCCAGGCTTGGGCAAGATCATGGCAATGAAGTTGGGATCCGCCCACATGGCTGGACTGGCACCCGGCTAAGCCTCTCAGCGAACTGCTGAGAGCCTGAGCCAGCAGATCCTGCCCCATCCACAGCCCAGCGCTCCAGTGAGCGAGGGGGGGCAGAGCAGATAGTGGTGACTGACAGTCATAAGTACCGAGCAATCCGCAGTGTTTTGATCGCTCCATTCTCAGTCTTTGAGCTGAGGGGGACAGATGCAGCATCAGACCGATGCTGCATCCATCTAGGTAAGTATGATTTTGAAAAAAATTAAAACATACTTCTCTTTTAAAAGAGAAGTTTGGGTTTCTTTTTTTTTTTTAGAAATCATACTTACCTAGGTGGATGCAGCATTGGTCTGAGGCTGCATCTGTCCCCTGCTGGCTATAAAACTGAGAACCGAGTGGTCGCTCAGTTCTCAGAGCTCTGTGAGCAGAGAGCTGGTGACTGACAGTCACCAGCTCTCTGCTCTGCCCCCCCCATGCTCTGTGTAGAAGACGGAACCGGCTGGCTCAGGCTCTCAGTGGCTTGCTGAGAGGCTGAGCTAGGTGCTGGTCCAGGCTCCTGGGTGGATCCTGATCATATGGGGAAAATAAAAAAACACGTACAGATGTTTTCCCTCAGAGATTGTCTCACTTTACCATTCTGCTAAAACTTTGTGCATTAGTACTGCTTGGACCTTGAAGAAGGGGGTACACCTTGAATGCTTGTCCTGAAAAACTGTATGTTAGTGCAAATTAAAAAATTATCACGGACAGTACTCAATTGTTTCTGTTGCAAGTGCACTAATACGGCTACAATCACCTCATCACATATCCCAAAAATCAGAGGATTATTCCTCAGTTCAGGACAGTGGGCGGAGCCATGCAAATCATTTTTGTACACCTTGTCGGCCCAATGCACATCCAGAACCACTGACAGATAATATTACAGAGCCATTTATTTAATGCTGCTACTATAGGCGAGGTTGCTAAACTCATTTCCAACGCTCACCCCCATACTTAAAAAGCCGTCCTTGGACCCTACCAATCTTAACCTTCTTGATTCCCTTCAGTCTGGATTTTGCCCTCAACACTCCACAGAAACTGCTCTTTTAAAACTCACAAATGACTTACTAACAGAAAAAACCAACAGACACTATTCTGTACTCCTACTTCTGGACCTTTCGTCTGCCTTTGATACAGTTGACCACCCCCTCCTCCTCAAAAAACTTTACTCCTTTGCTTTCCATGACTGTGCTCTTCGCTGGCTCTCATCCTACCTATCCCAACGCACCTTCAGTGTCACTTGCAATTTGACTTCCTCCACTCCTCTTCCTTTCTCCGTCAGGGTCCCCCAGGGTTCTGTTCTTGGACCTCTCCTATTTTTAATCTACAACTCCTCCTCTCTCTACCCCTCAGCTCACCCCATCAGTCTCCTCGGGCATCACTAACTTACTAACAGACATATCTGTACGGATGTCACACCACTTCCTCAAACTCAATTTGTCCAAAACTGAGCTCATAATATTTCCTCCCCCACGTGCCTCTTCCCCTGACTTCTTTGTCAAGAGCAACAGCACAACCATCCACCCATCCCCACATGTCAGGGTGCTAGGTGTTATCCTGGACTCTGAACTCTCCTTTCAGCCCCACATCCAATCACTTTCCAAGACTTGCCGCCTCAACCTCCGCAACATCTCCAAAATACATCCCTTTCTAACCAATGAAACCACAAAGCTCCTGATTCACTCCCTGGTTATCTCTCGACTTGAGTACTGCAACTCCCGCCTCGTTGGCTTACCTTTAAATAGACTATCCCTCCTTCAGTCAATCATGAATTCTGCTGCCAGACTCATCAACCTTACAAACCGCTCAGCATCTGCTACCCCTCTCTGCCAATCCCTCCATTGGCTTCCGCTCACCCAACGAATTTAAATTCAAGATACTAACAATACCTTACAAAGCCATCCACAACTCTGCCCCCAGCTACATCATAAGCCTAGTCTCAACATACCAACCAAGTCGCCCTCTTCGTTCCTCCCAAGACCTCCTGCTTTCTATCTCCTATGTCACCTCCTCCCATACTCGCCTCCAGGACTTCTCCCGAGCCTCTCCCATCCTTTGGAATTTCCTACCTCAATCTGTCCGACTATCTCCAACTCTATCCACTTTTAGGTGATCCATGAAAACGTTTATCCTCAGAGAAGCCTATCCTGCCCCTACCTAGCAACTGTTCAGGGGCGGACTGACCATTGAGCCACTTGGGCACTGCCCGAGGGCCCTGGGCCACTAGGGGGCCCCATCAGGGTTGCCAGCCTCAGTAAAACCAGGGACAGTATGTATAAATCTGTGTTTTTTTTTTACATCTGTCTGTGTATACTGTGTGTACATGTATGTGTATACTGTGTGATTGTATACTGTGTGTATACTGTGTGTGTGTATACTGTGTGTACATGTATGTGTATACTGTGTGATTGTATACTGTGTGTGTGTATACTGTGTGGCCCCATAATCTCTAATTGCCTGGGGGCCCCATAATCTAATTTTGCCCAGGGGGCCCATGAGTTATCAGTCCGCCCCTGCAACTGTTATTTTATTTTCTTCATCAGCTCATCCCCCACGATTATTACCTTTTATATTACTTGACCCTCCCTCTTAGATTGTAAGCTCTAACGAGCAGGGCTCGCTGATTCCTCCTGTATTGAATTGTATTGTAACTGTACTGTTTGCCCTCATGTTGTAAAGTGCTGTGCAAACTGTTGGCACTATATAAATCCTGTATAATAATAATAATAATAATATCCTGAACCAAATACAGGTGTTTCAAGCTCTGTGGCCGTCATCAGTGCAGTGTATGGAAACCATGGCTTCTATGGAGTAAGGTTTTATGGGAAATTTTTACCAATTTAGCTATTTACTTTTTCAAGGGGCTTTTATAGAGAAAGCTGCAATTAAATGGATTCGGGAAAGATTTACACCCTCGTTAATCTGAAAATCTCTTTGTTTCTGTCTCTTCAGGGCTGACAGAGGATTAATGGTAAACTTTATTTTGTTTGCAGTGCTAGTAACACCCCAGGACCCGACACTGTCCAATTTAAATCAGCCTCCTAGGTAAACAGGCCAGACAGTCTGCCACGCTGGGTGACCAGAGGAATGTCAACTAGGGCCTGCAGGAAGTGCCTTCACACTTGCCCAGAAGGACCCTTCTGACCATAAATACTCTGCACCGCGGTGGCCTGGTGGGGCTAGGCTGCATGACGTCTCTGTAGGGCTCCTTAAAGCCATCCATACACGGTACAATCTCCTTTACATTTACAAAAACTATGTAACAGTAGGACACATCGCAACAATCCATTTAATTTGTTTCAAATCAGTTGTATCACATAGAGAATGGTGATTCTAAATATTGTAAAATCAGATTGCATATTGTATGGTCTCCTTGAGAAACCACCAGTGAGAAGATCACTTGTAAAATTAAAGTAAAAACCCTCATCTGGTTGTATGTGTTGCTCCTTGATTTTAGGGACGTGCTGAACTCAGGGCCAGATTAACATAGGGGCTATTGGAGCTGCAGCTCCAGGCCCCTTCCTCAATATAGGCCCATGCCAGTGGTTTATCTGTGCTCCGCCCTGAAGGAAGAGGAGCCCTCTGTGCACACATGGAGGAGACAAGTGTCAGCCGCTGCGGCCGAGTCCTGTCTCCTCCTATCACAGGATCTGTTCCACTCACACAGATCCTCAGGTGTTCGGGAGCTGCAGGCAGCTGTCTGGGGGAGGGGCGCTGATGTAATCATGTGGCAGGTGACATGTGGCAGGTGACATGGCAAGCAGGGGCGGACTGACCATTCGGGCACTCGGGCACTGCCGAGGGCCCCATGCCACTAAGGGGCCCCATCTGGGTTGCCAGCCTCAATAAAACCAGGGAGAGTATGTAAAAATCTGTGTTTTTTAAAAAAAATCCCAAGATTATAGCTGCCCCGCCTCTCCAGTACCTTTTCAGTGTGTGTATGTGTATTCTGTGTGTGTATACTGTATGAGTGTGTGTGTATACTGTGTGGCTCCATAATCTATTGCCTGGGGGCCCCATAATCTCCTATTGCCTGGGGGCCCCATAATCTCCTATTGCCCGGGGGCCCCATAATCTTCTCCTATTTCCCGGGGGCCCCATGAGTTATCAGTCCACCCCTGATGGCAAGTGACAATCAGCAAAGTGTGGCAGGTGCTGTGGCAAGTGACAATCAGCAACGTGTGGCAGGTGACGTGGCAAGTGACAATCCGCATCTGAAGGCAGGTCGATGTGGAAAGTGACACACTCAGAGCTCACACTGATTCAGCATTATGGTGAGTTGAATGATTTCATTTTATATTACAATGTAATAATAGAAATAATGTGCTTCAATCATCCTGACACCATAACAACCATGGTGCCATGATGATAAAAGCGCCAACACCAGCCATTTCCCTGATAAATTGCCCGCAAAAAAAAAAAATTCTGGCAGTGCCCCTCCCGAGACTAGACTCTGGATCCGCCCCTGCCAGACTGGGTGCATGTAATATAACTAGCGGTGGCAAAGTATTAGGCTCCGCCTACCCTCCTCCGTGCGGCGTCCTTACCTTGCATCTTCTCCCCGGCCTGGGGCGGGAACTGTCTGTGACAAGGAGGAGACTGAGGGAGAGAGAGAGGAGGACGATGGGAACACCCAGGTGGCGGCGGCCAGGACAGCAGCAGGTATAAATCAATTACTATCAATAACTATGACAGTACTTTTGTAAATCATCATGTGCGGGTATGGCCAAACAGCCAGACAATATAAAGCGCTTTGAATGGATTAAATGAGTATACAGATCATATTGCAATACAGTGCTCCATGCATGCTGCAAACTCATTAAACAGTCAACACATTCAGTGAAAGTTCATGTACTTTGTTTAATAGTTTGCATTGATTTCAGCATGCACAGAGCACTTTGCAGTACATAAACTTTCACTGAATGTGGACTGTTTACCCCGGGTTCACACTTGTGTGATGCAGGAACCAGTGCGATTACAGTGCTGGTTCCCGCATCGCATCTATCCTGCCTGCGGGCAGTTCACACTACCTTCTGCAAACCGCTGCGGGTGTCATTACATTGTTAATGACACCCCCAGATCGGTTCACAGATCACAGTGCGAATTGTGAATTCGCACAGGAATCGGATCACATAGGTGAGAATACCCAATGCGATCCAGTTTCAGTGCGGGGGGGAAAAAGTCCCTGCACTTTTTTTCCTCCGAATCTGATGCGAGTTCAGCTATACAACTCTATGGCTGAACTTGCATCTCACAGATGTCGCATGTAATCTGGTGCGAATCACATGCAATGTCGGTGATCGCAGTAATGTAAACCTGGGCTTAATGGGTTTGCATTAATTTCAGCATGTGCAAAGTGCTCCATGCTGAAATCGATGCAAACCTATTAAACAGTCCACATTCAGTGAAAACTCATGTACTGCAAAGTGCTCTGTGCTATAATCAATGCATAATTCATATACACTAATATGTGATATTATGAAACTGATGAGGCAGCACTCTTAAACTGCACTGATAAGGTGGCACTGATATGCTGTACTGATGGCCACTGATAAGCTGTACTGGTGGCCCCTGATGAGGCGGCACCATAGCTGTGCACAGCCTATTGCATTAGGGTGTACACCCCAAAAATATAACACATATGCGTGTGTGTGTGTGTGCACATGTCTATATATACTGACAACGTCAGTAGAGCAATAGATGGTGTCAGTAAGGCAGAGATTGGTCAGTAGGGCAGTGGACGGTGTCAGTAGTTTTTATTTTTATTATTTTATTTTTTATTATTTTTTACAATGTCATTTTTTTATTATTTTTTTTTTACATTTTTTTTAGAAGCCCCATTAGGGGGCATGGAAAAATATCAAGGGTGGGAATCTGCACCACACAGGGTAATTAGGGTGTGCCCAGGCACAACTGGCACACCTTGGGCGCACGCCTATGGGCAGCACTGATGGCCACTGATATGCTGCACTGATAGCATAGGTGTGCCCAGCCTATTGCATTAGGGTGTGCACCCCAAAGCTCAAACACACATACGTGTGTGTAAATATATATAGGGCAGTAGGGAAATGGACAGTGTCAGTAGGACAGACGTTGGTGTCAGTAGAGCAATGGATGGTGTCAGTAGGGAAGAGATTGGTGTCAGTAGTTTATTTTTTTTATTACTTTTTTACAATAAATTTTATTATTATTTTTTATTTTTCTGAGCCCCACTGGGGGCTTTGGTAAAATATCAGGAGTCTAAACAGACCCCTGATGTCTCACTTTGGATAAAAAAGAAAGGGACTGAGGACAGAGATTCCCCAGGCCATTTCTCTGCAGCCAAGCAGCAGAGGCAATCTGCGCAGCACAGGGTGATTAGGGTGTGCCCAGGCACACCTGGCACACACTGTGCGCACGCCTATGACTGATAGGCTGCACTGGTGGCCCCTGATAGGCTGCAATGATGGCCACTGATAGGCTGCACGGTTGGCCCCTGACGAGGCCACACTGTGGTCCCTGACAAGGCAGCACTTGTGGCCCCTGATGAGGCCGCACTGGTGGTCCCTGATGAGGCCGCACTGGTGGCCCATGATGAGGCACTGGTGGACACTGATGAGTGATTGATGTAAGTATTGAGTGAATGGTGTGTGTGCTAATGTACAGAGATGAAGGAGGTGGAGCTCTAAGAGAAAAAGGTGGAGCCACTGCTTCCTTAGGAACCATTGATAATGGGAAGTTGTCATATATAGAAGCCATAGAAATATTTAATGACTTAAAGTGGTTGTAAAGGCAGAAGGTTTTTTATCAAAGCCTTCTGTGTGCAGCAGCCCCCCTCAGCCTCCCTAATACTTATCTGAGGTCCCTCTCTGTCCAGCGATGTCGACAAGTGTCTCATCTGTCCGAGATTCTCCCTCCTGATTGGCTGAGACACAGCAGTGGCACCATTGGCTGCCGCTGCTGTCAATCAAAGTCAGTTAGCCAATCGGGGGAGAGAGGGGGCTGGGCCGGGTTGGGGCTCCGTGTCTGAATGGACACAGGGAGCTGTGGTGGGGCTCGGGTGCCCCCATAGCAAGCTGCTTGCTGTGGGGGCACTGAACAGGAGGGAGGGGCCAGGAGCACCGAAGAGGGACCCTAGAAGAGGAGGATCCGGGCTGCTCTGTGCAAATCCACTGCAACAGAGCAGGTAAGTATAACATGTTTGTTATTTTTATAGGGAAAAAATAGACTTTACAATTACTTTAAATTGATATTAAAGGCATTTTTTTTTTACATTAATAAACATGTTATACTTACCTGCTCTGTGTAATGGTTTTGCACAGAGCAGCCCTGATCCTGCTCTTCTAGGGACCCCTTGATGGCTCTCCTGGCCCCTCCCTCCTGCCCCCCAAAGCAAGCAGCTTGCTATGGGGGCACCCAAGCAGGTTCGCTCCCGAGCCACTGCTCTGCATGTCCATTCACACACAGAGCTGTTGTTCGGCCCCGTCCCCTCTCTCTCCTCATTGTCTCACTGGCTGTGATTGAGGAGGGAGCTGAAGCTCTCTTGCACATCGCTGGATTGGGATGACAGAAGGTCTTTTACCTTCATGCATAGATTGCATGCAGGTGAAAAAAAAAAAGCATGAGCCTTTACAACCACTTTCAAATTCTGCACATTTTCACCAGCAAGGGAGCAACGTGAAGCAATTGTTATCTGAATGTACAATATATGTAAAGCACTGTGAAAACTGACAGCGCTATATAAATAAATGAAATACATAACGAATAAGATGTCTTCACCCACCCATGCAGGGCTGTTTTTAAGGCAGGGCAAAAGGGGCAGCTGCCCTGGGCCCTGTCATTGTTGTGGGGCCCAAAGCAGCTGCCTCATACTTGCCAACTATCCTGGTTTAAATTCCCTTGTCCCTTGGGTTTTTAGTCCCGTGCTGTGTCCTAATATCTCAGTGTGAAGTGCTGAAACTAATGCTGCCCAGTTCTGCCCTTTTGTTGTGTACAGATGACTCACCTGCAGACCCTGTGTTTACATGTAAATTACCGGCAATCATATGTGTATAGCGGCGGCATTCATATGTAAATAGCGGCCGGCGGCATTGATATGTATATCATGCCCCCCTGAGGTCATATCCACAGTAATCTCTAGCAGCCAATCAACAAGCAGAAATCATGTGCTGTAACCTCTAGCAACTAATCAGTGAGCCGCAATGTGTGCTGTAACCTCTAGCAACCAGTCAGTGAGCGGTAATGATACACAGTAACCTCTGGCAACCAATCGCAATAGCTGCCTGATCTGATTCAGTAAACTGATTTTGAGTCTAGCTGCTATTTATTGTATGTCTCAGAGCAGGTAGAGAGCGAAACTGCATGGGGGGGGGGGGGGGGCAAAAAAAGTTTTGCCCAGGGTCCAAGCAATATTAAAGACGGCCCTGCACCCAAGTCACAAGATGGCACATCCTCGCCAGTTCACCTTTTTCCCCTTCCATTATCCTCACCATGCTTTGGTTATCCCTAAAATCCGGGGCACCATTCTCCCCCATGCAGATGTTACCGCTGCAGCTTGCCTTTCGCAAGAGCTCAGCATTTGTCTTGGCTGTAACAAGCTAACATTTTTACAATATTTTTAAACTGACATATTTGACTGACATGAAATAATAGTAACCCCAGTCCGATCTTGGAAGGAATCTGAAAAATAATGTTTTTTCTGTTAATGTTATTAAATGTAGTTAAGTAATCCGTCTGGATGCTTTCCCTGATTAAGGAAGCGCGCGTTCTGGAATGTATCGGGGGAAGCTCTTAAACAATTATTCTTTTACCTTTGCTATCGGTTCTGATCCTCCTGATTGTACTGGCCATGGGCAGGCTTTTCTTTTTGTTTTTCTCGTGTCTTTTTTTTACATTTGTTTATTTATTTTTTTTTAATCTTTTTTTAGCCATCATGTGTTTATTATATTGTCAGTAAGGTAATTGCACAGTCTTCTTTAGACAACAGCGGTGTAGTACAATGACCTGCCTGAATGGATACAATTCAATGGATACAATTGATACAATGGATACAATTGAAAGGCGTGGAAAAGTAAGCCTTCAATTTAAAAAATATTCATTTGTATTTCTATAGCGCTTTCCCCCCCTTTTTTTTAATCTGCTGTTGGGGCAAATGATGGTGCAGCCATGTTGGATGCACTCAGTAGAATTTACCAAAAAAAGGCATGAGTAACCCCCGCAGGTACTAATGGGACTTTTAGGGCAACAAAAATGAAAAACGTATCTGTAGAAAAGGCAGAAGGTTTTTTGTCTTAATGCATTCTACCTTCAACCTTCTGTGTGTAGCAGTTTAAAGAGACCCTCTACCGCAACTTATTTCCTAAACCGATTGTGGACCACATGTCAGGGTTGGGCTCAGCCCTTCCTTCTCTGAGCTGGCCGCTCAGCTGTCGGCTAATTGCCAGCCCTTATCTCGCCACAGTTACTTAGCTGTTGATGATCCTGCTCGTCAGTCCTGCCTACTTAAGACGTCCAGTCCAGAGGAGCTCTGCCTTCGCCTTGGTCACATCACAGAAACTTTCTCCTGTGATCCTGTTCAAGACTTGCTTTGCTGACATCCCTTCTGACTCCAGATCCTGCTTGCTGTTCCACTACATTGATCCCTGACTTCTGGCTTGGCTGACTATCCGTTCCGGTTACTGAACTTTGCTTACGTTTTGACTATGTTTGTTCTTTTTATTTTTATTATTAAACAAGTGTGATTTGACTGTACTTCTGTCTCGGCCTGATTTCATGGTTTCTGACACCTCATCCCTGATACATAGAGTCAAAACATGAATTCCTCAGATTGGGATTTTAAACAGGGCCACAAACAGTTTGATGGTAAAACAAATATATTTAAAATGTATTACACATTGATAATATATAGCAACATGAACATGGGGATATACGCAACAAACACAAATATTGGGAGCAGAAATGGAAACCAGCTGCAAGCAAAAGCCCAGAGCTTATTCAGACAGACAGAACGTCCAACGCATTTCGAAAAACAAAATGCAGATCTTCTTTAGGGAAAGAGGGCTTGCGGGTTCCAGATCTGTAGCTTATATCCCAAATGTTGATGCTCCACCCATAAAGACAAAGAACTCAAAAATTAAAAGAAAGCTATGTCCGTCAGAGCAGTGCACAAACAACAGAGAATGTGAATTACATCAGCCAGGGTCCGTATATTGTGGGATGGTCTTATTATAGAACTTAGTGGTATAACTTTATATAGACCGTAGCTATAGAGGAGAAGTAGAATAGTACTTTCCCCTTGATGCAGGTTCGGTTGATAGAGAGTGTATATCAAAAGTTATTAAACCATCCAGAACATCAAGGGTTAAAGATGGTTGTATCCATCAGCCAGATATCTGGATGTGCCTTATGGATCTTAAAGTTGGAGTCAAAATGGTGTGGCTGGAGATGTGGCTGGTGGTGTCTGGCAAGGTAGAGCAGTGTAGAAGCCTCCCCAATACCCCCCAATTACTTACCTGAGCCCCATTTCTCTCCCCATTGATGTCCACAAGTGTCTAAGCTGTCCGGGACACTCCGCCTGATTGGCTGAGACACAGCAGTGGCGCCATTGGCTCCCGCAGCCATTAATCAAAGTCAGTCAGCCAATCAGGGGAGAGATCGGGTGGGGCCAGGTTGGGGCTCCGTGTCTGAATGGATACACAGAGCTCTGACTCGGCTCGGGTAACCCCATCGAGAGCTGCTTGCTGTGAGGGCACCCAATGGGCATCCAGGCTGCTCTGTGCAAAACCAACTGCACAGAGGAGGTAAGTATAACATGATTGTTGTTTAGAAAAAAAACAAAAAAAACAAGCCTTTAAAATCGCTTTATCTAGTGTAGATCATCCCAAATAAAAGCAAAGAATCTGACTGTGCCACAGATTAAGGTGCTTAAAATGTCCCCATTAGGGTAGCCAGGACCCCACTTGTTTTAGACAAGGATCCCCCTGGAGGTCACAAAGTATGGCCACAGGTGGCCAGGTAGAGAAAATGTGCAGGAAACTGGGAATCCTAAGATCTTAATAACCTCAGAGATGTGGCCCATATATGTGGCCCCATGGAGTCCAGGAGTATCCACTGGCTTGTAACAAGTGGTACAGCAAGTCCAATATGAAAAAAATCTGCTAGAGATCTAAGCAAAGGCAGCACAGTGGTGTAGTGGTTAGCACTTTCACCTAGCAGCAAAAAAGTGTTGCTGGTTTGAATCCCGACCACGACACCATCTGCCTGGAGTTTGCATGTTCTCCCTGCCCCTGTGTGGGTTTCCTCCGGGTACTCTGGTTTCCTCCCACACTCTAAAGACATGCTGGTAGGTAAGTTAGATCCTGTCTAAATTGTCCCTAGTATGTATGAATGTGTGTTAGGGACCTTAGATTGTAAGCTCCTTGAGGGCAGGGACTGATGTGAATGTACAATGTATATGTAAAGCGCTGCGTAAATTGACAGCGCTATATAAGTACCTGAAATAAATAAAAATAATAAATGCTTAAAGTGGAGGGCCACCCTAAAATAAAAAAAATTACATGAAAATGTTCCTAAAAACTTTGAGAAAAAAAAACTTACCAGAAATGGCTGTTGCTAGGCAGATCCTCCTAATCTGCCACTTACTACACCGCGGCGATCTTCAGTCTTCCCCTCCTCGCGTTGTCTTTTGGGGAATGGGGCGCGGTGTGTTCCGGGAACTGTGTGTGTGTCCCACAACACAGCGCGCCCCATTCACAAAGCGCTGCGCGATTCGCACATGCGTAGTAGGAAAGGGGCAGTGAAGCCGCAAGGCTCCACTGCCTGTTTCCCTTAGTTGGAATGGCGGTGCCGGAACCCGAGAGCCGAGGGATGGGCCGGCCTCCGGCGGCTGACATTGCGGGCACCCTGGACAGGTAAGTGTCCTTATTAAAAGTCAGCAGCTACAGTGTTTGTACCTGCTGACTTTTAAAAAAAAAATTTCAACTGGCCCACCACTTTATGTACCTGTGGGGGTTACTCATGCCTTTTTCTAGAAATCCAGGGATGTTGGCAACACATTATTAATGGCTTTCCATGGTGGCCCAATTTCTAGTAGAATATACTTGAGCCAATTATAGACAGGAGCCAATTAACTTGCCAGCATGTCTTTGTAGTGTGGAAGGAAACTGGCGTACCTGGAAGGAACCTCCAGAAGCACAGGGAGATCATGAGAACCCATGAGTGGTCTGGTGTTGTGAGTGGGGTCCCCCAAGGCTCTGTCCTGGGACCAATTCTGTTTAACCACTTGACCTCCAGAAGGTAATCAGTGCTCCTGAGTGTGTCTCCGAGCCACTAGCGCTCCCATTTTTTTTTATTGGATATGTTTTATAGCAGAAAGTAAAAAATATTTTTTCACAATTGTTTTTTTTTTGTAGCGCAAAAAATAAAAACCGCAGAGGTGATCAAATACCACCAATAGAAAGCTCTATTTGTGGGGAAAAAAAGGACATAAATTATATTATATTAATCATTTATTTGAGTGCAGCGTTGCATGACCACGCAATTGTCCGTTAAAGTAATGCGGTGCCGTGTTGCAAAAAATGACCTGGTCATGAAGGGGGGGGGGTAAATCTTCCGGAGGTCAAGTGGTTAAAAAGGGGAAGGGGGTGTTGTAGTTCCCAAAAAAAAATAAATAGAAAAGCTGTAATTACTGTATAAAATTTCCGTTCAGTGCGCAGGAAGTTACAAAAACGTCTGCTGGGATCAGCAGGGATTTTTTGGCTTTTGTACTTGTAAAAAGACAACTAATGCAGCCACTACAGCTACGGATGGATAAGCTGCAGCAAATTACATTTTTATTCCCGGGTTTAGATATCCTTTGAATGGACTTTTTGTTTATTACTATAAAGAAAATGGGCTATTCTGATCCTCTGTGATTTGCTGCAGCCCATCAGTCACTTGGCAGTTGTAATCATCAGATGTATAACAAAGTATCTTTTTCTCAAATGATTTCACTTTTGTCCAATCTAATTGTATATTTTTTTTTTTGTTTTGTTTTGTTTTGTTGCTGTTTCCCACTCTGCTACAGAGTAAACCTATACAAAGTCTGGAAATGCCAAAATCCCCCCAGCTCTTGGTTTGTGCCCCCTTGACCGCGGCGTAAGTGCGTTTGCTAGTGAAAGGTCACCCATAAAATATACATTCGCTAGTCAAAATAAAGCTGCTCTCACCTAATATGAAATGAGTCAATCCTTTTCCCCGCTGCTGCACTGACTAGAATTTGGCAAGCGGATTATTCCAATCAGCGTCAGCGCTTGCATAAACGAGGGGTCCCCGCCCGACCGCCACCTCATCTAATATTTACACAAACCTCATTATTCCCCTCATTTGCTGCAAACGCTGCACTTTCAACCAAATTCCCGCCGCTTCCAAGTCAGTTCCCTGCCGAAGAAGGATTGCTGGGGATGAAAAGACTCTCTTATTTTTGCAGGCACTCATTAAACCGTGTAACCATTACCGTTTGATCAAAAAAGCGCTGAAAACAGAACAAGGAAATAATAATAATAGAAGAAAAAAATCGTTCCCCTAACAGTGTTATTTTATGAGAAAGGTGTTGCTTGTTGAACTCGCCATATACAGGCAGATCTTACATCAGATGCAACATCTGCGTATTGTCAGCATGGCTGCCAGATGGTGGTATGTTCAAACCTTGGCTCAAACCCTACCAAATACTGTACTGGGATTTACAAGCATGACAGAACAGTCTTTGCCACTGATGTCAAGGTTTTCCATGCCACTCCCAACTCCTCCCTTTAGCTGCCGTCCTTGTAAGGTGGTCCTACTTTTGCTGCTAAACCTTTAACCTATTTGTGCTGGGCACTTGGGTCATGTGACCGCTGTAATTGGCTGTCACAGCGGTCACATGATCGGAAATTTCCCAATTGCAGGTATGCATCGGGAGCTTACTGGTCCCTGCCGACTACCGTGCTGGGAACGCACTCTCAGCACAGTAAGTTATTTGCACAGGGCCGCATATATGCATTATAGGCCCACCCACCGAGAGGAAGCATAAATGCGTATGGCCAGCACAAAGTGGTTAAATATTTGAATTCAGAAAGTTTTTTTTTTTTCAGTTTTAGGGTTAGCTACAGAGACAGCTGCTTTGCAGCTCCCTCTGTCTGATTGAAACCTCAGACTGAGGCATTCAATAAGGGAGTTACTGAGTTACTAACAAATCTTTTTTTTTTAGTTTTTGGATACAGTAAGGAATGGTTAGAACCTCTGTCTGGGTTTAATTACTGTCTTTGTCCCTGCTGGGCAGACCTTCTCTCTTTATTTGTACTAGTGACCACTGTCACCAGAACTGACAGGGGGGAGCTAAAATGTTGATATTTCACCAGAACATAGGGGAAATTTTCCAATGGGGAAGCTTGTGCTGGTGACAACTAAAAGGGGACTTTCCTTTGAGGAGATTTCCTTTCCCGTCCTGTTGTGTTCATAGGAAAGTAAGTGAAGGGAAATCTCCCCATATGTATACTTTAAAGCCCCACTTAGGCAAGCATTGAAAAATAGATACTTGTAGTGCGTCTCCCCCCCACAACCTGCAAGGGATAAATGCTTGTTAAAGCGGAGTTCTACCCAAAAGTGTACATTCCGCTCATTTATTTTTCTCTCCCCCCTCCGGTGCCACAATTGACACCTTAAGGGGAGGGGGACAGGACACCTGTCTTTGACAGGTATCCTGTTCCCACTTCCGGGAGCCACATCCGCGGATATTGACGTCGCGGCTCCGCTCCCTCCCCTTCCCCCTGTCGCCGAGCCAGTAGGAGAGAGGAGTGGCGCCTTGCGCATGCGTAGTAGGGTTCCTGGCGTGAAGCCGTAAGGCTACACTGCCGGGTTCCCTTACCTGCAATGGCGGTGACAGCACCCGACAGCTGCGGTGCCGACATCGCTGGACTCCAGGACAGGTAAGTGTCCGATTATTAAAAGCCAGCAGCTGCAGTATGTGCAGCTGCTGGTTTTTAATTTTTGCAGCGGTGGGTGGACCTCCGCTTTAAGTTTATTTACCTTACTCCTCACTCCAGCAGGCCTACCAGATACTATGTGACCAGTCCTCTGGCTCTCTGGCCAGCAGTTGAACTCTAATGTCTTCAAGAACAATGCAGGATCAATAGTCCTTTAAATAATAAAGGTTCTTCAATGCACTAAAAGATGTCATTTATGACGAAACACGTAGGGCGGAGCCAACAATCGTGACGTCATTATGCATCCTGGAGTCCGGAAAGCAGCCCGTTTCATTCCCGGGATCGGATTTATTTTCTATAGGCATTGCTTATTCGTATATTTGTGAGTATTTTGGCTATTTTAATCAACTTTTATCCTTATAGTGGCACCTTTAGCTTTTAATAATCATCATGGAGAATTGAAGGGTGACCAATAGTGACCTGTATGTGATGAGGGATACCCCTTACCAAGGAGGATCATTTATACATAAACACACGTTCTTAAATAGAGGGTCAAATTGCTCATGAATGTATGTTTTAATGTGCATGTGGTTGGAGGAACACCGTGGAGTGGTGTCCAAAAATGTGAAGAGCTGCGCTTTACTACCGTTAAAGGATGATAAATCTCAAGCTATTTGTAATTACATAACTGGATGCTGGACTTATATAAAATATTATTAAAATAATATATATACAGTATCTCACAAAAGTGAGTACACCCCTCACATTTTTGTAAATATTTTCTTCTATCTTTTCATGTGACAACACTGAAGAAATGACACTTTGCTACAAGTAGTGAGTGTACAGCTTGTATAACAGTGTAAATTTTCTGTCCCCAAAAATAACTCAACACACAGCCATTAATGTCTAAACTGCTGGCAACAAAAGTGAGTACACCCCTAAGTGAAAATGTCTAAATTGGGTCCAACGTGTCAATATTTTGTGTGGCCACCATTATTTTCCAGCACTGCCCTAACCCTCTTGGACATGGAGGTCACCAGAGCTTCACAGGTTGCCACTGGAGTCCTCTTCCCCTCCTCCATGACGACCTCACGGAGCTGGTGGATGTTAGAGACCTTGCGCTCCTCCTCCTTCTGTTTCAGGAAGCCCCACAGATGATCAATAGGGTTTAGGTCTGGAGACATGCTTGGCCAGTCCATCACCTTTACCCTCAGCTTCTTTAGCGAGGCAGTGGTCATCTTGGAGGTGTGTTTGGGGTCTTATCATGTTGGAATACTACCAGGCAGTCCAGTCTCCGAAGGGAGGGGATCGTGCTTTGCTTCACTATGTCACAGTACATGTTGCCATTCATGGTTCCCTCAATGATCTGTAGCTCCGAAGTGCCGGTGTTCTGCCGAGAAAGTTCCACTCGGCGGATAAGGACCCCCCTCTACTGCGCAGGCGCTGCGCATGCGGCGTAGGATCCGGCGGAAATAGCCGAAGGTGAATAGGTGAAAATCAGCTGTACACGGCGCCTGTAAGAGGGCCCTTCGCGGGCTCGCTTCGCTCGCCACGCTTCGGGCACGGCCTCGCTTTGCTTGGCTCTTTTTTATTCCCCCTCTAGGTCCACTTGGATGGCGGGGAAGGAACCTGGACCTAGGGCGCAGGCGCAGTGTACAGCTGATTGAAGATTTTGAGCTTCAGCTATCTCCGGAGGCTGATAGTAGTTTGTACTGCGCAGGCACTGCGCCTGCGCAGTACAGAGGGGGTCCTTATCCGCCGAGGGAACTTTCTCGGCAAGACACCGGCAGCACTCATGCAGCCCCAGACCATGACACTCCCACCACCATGCTTGACTGTAGACAAGACACACTTGTCTTTCTACTCCTCACCTGGTTGCCGCCACACACACTTGTCACCATCTGAACCAAATAAGTTCATCTTGGTCTCATCAGACCACAGGACATGGTTCCAGCAATCCATGTCCTTAGTCTGCTTGTCTTGGACATGGGACACTATATGTATACACTTATGTTTTTGTATATGGTGCGATAATTACATTTTGGTGCGACTCTTTATAACTTTTTGTTTTTTGGTGCGATTCTTTCCATTTTTATTTGGATTTGGTGTTTGGGTTTACTCACAGCCTGTATTTTGGGTTAGGACACTATACGCACTATTACAAGCAGAGGACCACTATACTATCATGATATTCATGTCTGGATGTTTTATACACTAATTTGTAAGCCTTTACATTTTTGGTGATAACTTCTCCTGTGTAGGATTGGTGTCTACACTTAGAGGGTTTTAGTACTCACCTACTGGGGTAGGTGAGGTGTGATAACTATTACATTACCACCTTTATGGAAACTGTTTTGTTATAATTTATTCCACAATAACACTGTGTCTTTTAATACTTAGCCACTATAGAGTGATTTGGTAGAGCACTATTTGACATATACCCTGTTTCCCCGAAAATAAGACCTAGCGTGATTGTCAGTGATGGCTGCAATATAAGCCCTACCCCCCAAATAAGCCCTAGTTAAAGTCCTTGTAGGTCTTATTTTCAGGGTAGGACTTATTTTCAGGGAAACAGGGTAGGGCTTATTTGGGGGGTAGGGCTTATATTGCAGCCATCACTGACAATCACGCTAGGTCTTATTTTCGGGGAAAATGGGTAGGTAGCGCCACTCGCCCCTTCACATGTTCTTTCTTTCTATATTCTAGAGCCCTCTTACGGGGGGGGGGGGGGGGGGGTGTTTGGGGAGGCTGCAACCTTCAGATACGTCCTAAGCGCAGATTTCCTAAAATAATTTATTTACACTTTTCTTTGTCCTCCTCACCTGGTTGCCCCCACACACGCTTGTCACCATCTGAACCAAATAAGTTTATCTTGGTCTCATCAGACCACAGGACATGGTTCCAGTAATCCATGTCCTTAGTCTGCTTGTCTTCAGCAAACTGTTTGCGGGCTTTCTTGTGCATCATCTTTAGAAGTGAGACATTGTAGCAAGATCAGCAGGACTGAGGGGGGCATATAAAGGACCCTCTACTGAAAATGAAAATATCAGCTTTTGGTGTATGGACCCTTTAAGAGCTATACTATTGTTATTATAAATGACAGAGCGTTCTATTGATGAGCTGTAGGTTATTATGTTATGATATCATACAGTGAAGGTGGTAGGAAGTGAGCGCAGACTGTACAGCACGGGGACAACTCAATGTTGACACAGCGATGTGCTAAAACCAACCTGGGCCAAGATTGCAGGCGGTAAGGAGGAAATCGCTCTCCAGCGATGACGAGGGAGGATTAGTAGCTTTTACAATTGGATTTAATGATTTCTGAGCTCACTCTGAGGCCGCGTAGAGTGCTGGAACCTGAAGGAACATGCTTGGAGCCTGCAGAGTACTCTTACCCTCTTCTGAGGAATGTAGATCCTTCGTAGCCCAGACCCAGAACACCCCCCACCCTCCTACATGCACACATTTCATTCATTTTACATGGAGATTTTACATGGAGTTTAATTTGTAGTTTTTTTTTAACTTTATTTTAGCTTTAATGTAGCAGTTTCATGTTTGATGTTTTCATTTGTAGTTTTATAGGTTAGTATGGTATTGAATAGATATGCAGTGCAAAAAATGTATACAAGGTGTACATGGTGTTGAGAATAGAGAAACAAACGTGTTGACTTGTCATACAGAAAGTGGAAACATAAAATAACCGGCATAGGTGTGCGCAACCTATTGCATTATGGTGTGAACCCCAAACCTCAAACATGCGTGTGTGTATAGTATACATACATAGGTGTGCGCACAGGGTGTGCCAGATGTGCCTGTGCACACCCTAATCACCCCGTGCTGCGCAGATTCCCCCTACCGACACCAACATTCACTGCCCTATTGGCACATCCATATTTGAATACATTTTAAAATGTTTGTTTACATGTATTTTTATGAAATATTATATCTATAAGAGTGTGTAGCTGTGTGTGTGTGTCTATCTATCTATCTATCTATCTATCTATCTCATACAGCGGGTAACATAAGTAATGAACACGTCACCATTTTTCTAGGTAAATATATTGGTAAAGGTGCTATAGACATTAAATTTTCTCCACATGTCGGCAATCCATACATACAAAGACACCAAAACAAATACATTCAGAAATGAAGTTATGTGTAATAAAATGGAATGACATGGGGAAAAAGTATTGAACACATGAAGAAAGGGAGGTGCAAAAAGGCATGGAAAGCTAAGACAACAGTTGAAATCTATCGGTATTTAGAAAGCAATCCTGCCCCCTGTCAATGAAAATTAATATCAGCTGGTTCAGTCTCAACTGATGGCCTATAAAATGGTGTCTCATTACTAAGGTGTCACACAACATCTCATGATGGGTAAAAGCAAAGAGCTCTCTCAAGACCTTCACAACCTTATTGTTGCAAAACATACTGATGGGATTGGAAGGATTTCTTAACTTCTGAATGTTCCAGTGAGCACTGTTGGGGCAATAATCCATAAGTGGAAAGAACATAATTTCACCATAAACCGGCCACGACCAGGTGCTCCTCGCAAGATTTCTGACAGAGGAGTGAAAAAAATTATCAGAAGAGTTGTCCAAGAGCAAAGGACCACTTGCCGAGAGCTTCAGAAAGACCTGGAATTAGCAGGTACACAATAAGTAAGCCGCCATGGCCTGTATGCACGCTCACCACACAACACTCCATTGCTGAAAAAAAAGCATGTTAAAGCTCGGTTAAAGTTTGCTGCACAACATTTAGACAAGCCTGTGAAATTCCGGGAGAATATAGTCTGGTCAGAAGAGACCAACATTGAACTCTTTGGATGCCATAATACACACCATGTTTGGAGGTCACATGGCACATCACCCCAAAAACAACCCCATACCTTACAGTGAGGTTTGGAGGTGGGAACATCATGGTGTGGGCGGGGCTGTTTTTCAGGATACAGTACTGGCAAACTTCATATCACTGAAGGAAGGATGAATGGAAAAATGTACCAAGACATTCCTGATAAAAATCTGCTGCCATCTACCAGGATGATGAAGATGAAACGAGGGCGGACATCTCAGCAAGACAATCATCCCAAACACAAAGCCAAGGAAACTCTCTATTGGTTTCAAAGAAAGAAAAATAAAGCTGCTAGAATGGCCCAGCCAATCACCTGACTTGAATCCAATAGAAAATCTATGGAAAGAACTAAAGATCAGAGTTCATAGAAGAGGCCCACGGAACCAAAATGAGGCTCTAATTGACTTTAAAAAAAGGGTGGGCTTGGGGCGCAGAGTACTGCACCCTGAGCCCACCCTGTTGTGTGACATTAGCAAATTAATATTTGCTAATGTCTTCCTGTTTTTCCTCCAAGCCAATCAGGAAGCCGGTCCTGAGGCTCCATTGGCCAGGAGTCCTAAGACCCCATTTGCCGGGAGTCCAAAGACCACATTGGTCAGGAGGAGAAGCAAGGATGGAACACATAGGAGATGGAGGGGGGAAGCTTCTGCCGCCGCGACCTGCGTGTGATAAGTGCAGAGCGGACGGGGGGGGGGGGGGGCCTGATGGGCCAGAGGACGAGCGAGCAAGCCGGAAACTGGGAGAGGGGTGGGGTGTGGCTATGGTGTGCGGGAGAGAGAGGGCTAGTGTGGGTTGGCGGGCTGGAGCAACCAGGGGGGGGGGTGGTGGTGTCTATGGTTAGGTCTGTCTGCCACCCCGCCCTGCCCCGACCAATGGAGCACTAGTTGCCACTGCTGCTGACATCACACCCAAGATAGCGGTACCCTGCAGCAGTCTTGTGGCTTTTAGATGTCTGCACAAGGGAGGCTTTACAGGGAAATAACATGAATAAAATACACTAAATTCACATATAAGCTAAGGGAATATATAGTATCTCACAAAAGTGAGTACACCCCTCACATTTTTGTAAATATTTTATTATATCTTTTCATGTGACAACACTGAAGAAATGACACTTTGCTACAATGTAAAGTAGTGAGTGTACAGCTTGTATAACAGTGTAAATTTGCTGTCCCCTCAAAATAACTCAACACACAGCCATTAATGTCTAAACCACTGGCAACAAAAGTCAGTACACCCCTAAGTGAAAATGTCCAAATTGGGCCCAATTAGCCACGCCCCCCGGTGTCATGTGACTTGTTAGTGTTACAAGGTCTCAGGTGTGAATGGGGATCAGGTGTGTTAAATTTGGTGTAATCGCGCTCACTCTCTCATACTGGTCACTGGAAGTTCCACATGGCACCTCATGGCAAAGAATTCTCTGTGGATCTGAAAAAAAGAATTGTTGCTCTACATAAAGATGACCTAGGCTATAAGAAGATTGCCAAAACCCTGAAACTGAGCTACAGCACAGTGGCCAAGACCATACAGCAGTATAACAGGACAGGTTCCACTCAGAACAGGCCTCGCCATGGTCGACCAAAGAAGTTGAGTGCATGTACTCAGCGTCATATCCAGAGGTTGTCTTTGGGAAATAGACGTATGAGTGCTGCCAGCATTGCTGCAGAGGTTGAAGGGGTGGGGGGTCAGCCTGTCAGTGCTCAGACCATACGCCGCACACTGCATCAAATTGGTCTGCATGGCTGTCATCCCAGAAGGAAGCCTCTTCTAAAGATGATGCACAAGAAAGTCTGCAAACAGTTTGCTGAAGACAAGCAGACTAAGGACATGGATTACTGGAACCATGTCCTGTGGTCTGATGAGACCAAGATAAACTTATTTGGTTCAGATGGTGACAAGCGTGTGTGGCGGCAACCAGGTGAGGAGGACAAAGACAAGTGTAAATAAATTATTTTAGAAAATCTGCGCTTAGGACGTATGTGAAGGTTGCAGCCTCCCCAAACATCCCCCCCCCCCCCCCCCCCCCCCCCCGTAAGAGGGCTCTAGAATATAGAAAGAAATAACTATAGACCAAGATAAACTTATTTGGTTCAGATGGTGACAAGCGTGTGTGGTGACAACCAGGTGAAGAGTACAAAGACAAGTGTGTCTTGCCTACAGTCAGGCATGGTGGTGGGAGTGTCATGGTCTGGGGCTGCATGAGTGCTGCCGGCACTGGGGAGCTACAGATCATTGAGGGAACCATGAATGCCAACATGTACTGTGACATACTGAAGTAGAGTATGATCCCCTCCCTTCAGAGACTGGGCCGCAGGGCAGTATTCCAATATGATAACCACACCAAACACACCTCCAAGAGGACCACTGCCTTGCTAAAGAAGCTGAGGGTAAAGATGATGGACTGGCTAAGAATGTCTACAGACCTAAACCCTATTGAGAATCTGTGGGACATCCTCAAACGGAAGGTGGAGGAGCGCAAGGTCTCTAACATCCACCAGCTCTGTGATGTCATCAAGGAGGAGTGGAAGAGGACTCCAGTGACAACCTGTGAAGCTCTGGTGAACTCCATGCCCAAGAGGGTTAAGGCAGTGCTGGAAAATTATAGTGGCCACACTATTCTACAAGCTGTACACTCACTACATTGTAGACAAGTGTCATTTCTTCAGTGTTGTCACATGAAATGATATAATAAAATATTTACAAAAATGTGAGGGGTGTACTGACTTTTGTGAGATACTGTATATAAGGGAAGATTATTGTAACAACAGGGTCTCTTTAATGTACTCTTCCTTCCAGCTTCATATTGTGAAATACAATGTAGCTACCTGAGAACTGGCTAATTGCAACATTTGGCAACAGTTAAAAAAAGTGACTCAGCATGTCCCAGCCAAATCCACAGCGCAGTAAAAGCATTTTGGATTGGCTGGCTCACAGCGGCAACAGCGGGAGAGATTGAGGACCTGTCAGGAACATGCAGATACCGTAGAAAAACACTCTCACCAATAACTGACACTGAGTTCGATGCTGCCATTCTCTTAACCGTCACATTATTATTTGTCACGTCGATTACACGCTGTTGACAGTAGATGGATTTCGCGTAGGGCTTCGCGCAGGCCAAATAAAACACATTCATCGTCTCCAGTCACCGGGCGCTGGGCTTTTAAGGTCGCGTATTGGTTACGTAGCTCATTAGCCGCGATTGTTCGCCGGAGCCAATTCAAGTAAAACATCAGGGGAGGTAAGTAATAATTCTGTTAGAGGGTGCCAAGGCTTTTCATTCTGAAAATAATGATGCGTGAGATTTTATGGAGAAGTCATAGATTGGACTGATAGGCGGCCTGGGCCGGTTCCGTCGTCACACTGGCAGAGGTACAGTGGCCCCGGGCTGTGTGTGACTCACACATTATATTTGTCCTTCTCACTCCCAGTCCATTCCAGGACTCAAAACTTTTCCACGCCTTTAAAAAGCAGCCTTGAGAAACAAGTAAAATCTGTCAAGGGAACCAGTACGCTTTCCACAAAACAGTGCACAGCTTATTGCACCCCAAAGCTCAAACACACATGTGTGTGCTTGTATAGAGATATATATATATTCACACACACATAACAACATTGAAAAAAGAGTTAAGTGGGTCTGAATACTTTATGAATGCACTGTTTATATAATATATATATATATATATATATATATATATATATACACAGTCAGGTTCATAAATATTGGGACATTGACACAATTCTAATCTTTTTGGCTCTATACACCACGACAATGGATTTGAAATGAAATGAACAAGATGTGCTTTAACTGCAGACTTTCAGCTTATTGTCCCAATATTTATGGACCTGACTGTATACATATATATATATATATGCAGGGCTCAAAATTTCAAGTCCTGCGCTACTAGCCAGGCCTCAAGCGTTACTCGCCACCAGTTGCCCCACAAAACCCCTACCCTGCCCTGCCACTAAATATGCCTTCATAAATTATATCATGAAAAGACACTTAAATGTTTTATTCAGAATTAAGTTACAAAAATAAATATTAACAACAACTTTATCAGTGCAGCCTCACCTTTGCCCCTCAATGCAGCCTCACCTGTGCTCATCAATGCAGGCTTACCTGTGCCCATCATTGCAGCCTCACCTGTGCCCACTATTGCTGCCTCACTGTGCCCATTGCAGCCTCACTGTGCCCACTATTGCAGCCTCATTGTGCCCACCATTGCAGCCTCACTGTGCCCACTATTGCAGCCTCACTGTGCCCATTGCAGCCTCACTGCCCACTATTGCAGCCTCATTGTGCCCACTATTGCAGCCACACTGTGCCCACTATTGCAGCCACACTGTGCCCACTATTGCAGCCTCGCCTGGGCAGAGGAATGCATGACTGGAGGAAGAGGAGAGCCACATTATGTGACACTTACCTGCAAACGAACCCCGAGTTGTCCCCATTGGTGGCCGCATCCATCTTCACCCCTTTTCCTTCTGGGGCCGCGACTCTGACTCTGTGACTGGCTGGAGTCGCGTGGTGTCACTCCCACACATGCGCGCAGGAGCCGCCAGTCATTGCACTTGCTGGTGAAGAAACGGCTCGGAGGGCCGTTTCTTCACAGCACATGCGGCGATGATGTTAGCGCAAGCGTATATGGTAAATATCTCCTAAACCGTACAGGTTTAGAAGATATTTACAGTACCTACAGATAAGCCCTATTATAGGCTTACCTGTAGGTACAAGTGGTGTAACTCGGTTTACAACCACTTTAAGGATGCAGCTGCCCTGCTCCTTAAAGGAGGTCCAGCCTGGGTAAAAAGTAAAAGTCAGCAGCCACAAATACTGTAGCTGCTGACTTTTAATATTAGGAACCCCAGCCAATCTTCGGATCGA
Organism: Lithobates septentrionalis; assembly: GCA_037952835.1. Taxonomy (NCBI): domain Eukaryota; kingdom Metazoa; phylum Chordata; class Amphibia; order Anura; family Ranidae; genus Lithobates; species Lithobates septentrionalis. The sequence goes on along the minus strand of JBBDGP010002681.1, from coordinate 389,218 downwards.
CTCCTGGGCACTGCCGCCGACATCCCTGGTAAGGGGACCAGTCAGTGGAGCCTTTTGGCTTCACTGCTGGTTCCCTACTGCGCATGCACAAAACGTGCTGCGCTTTCTAATTGGCCCGGCAGCAGGGGAAGGAGGAGGGGGGCCGAACTGCCGGGAGACCGGGCGCGGCCCTTCTCCCGGAAGTAGGGAAGGGGACCTGTCAAAAATCCCCACCCCCTCCACCCTGAAAATGTGAAGCATATAAGCAGAAGGTCCACTTTTGGGTGGAACTTTGCTTTAACAACTGGTAATTGCTGGCATTTTTTTATTTACATTTCAGCTGTCAGTGGGGTTATCCTGCAAAGCCTGAAAGTATCTGTTCCAGGTATCGGAGCATTTGCACAAGTACCGATACAAATGCCTAGTATTGGCACCAATACCGGTATCGCTGCAACCCTACCTAATAACATTTGATTTTCTTCCACCATTCACACAGATTGAGTGCACATGCAGCTTCACAGGGTGAATAACTGTGCAAATGTTTTACAAATACACCCCTAGGATAGGCACTGTGAAATCTTAATAACAATAATAATATTAGTGACAGTGCTATATAACATTGAATATAAAGAGCCAGGTGCAGTGACACAGATAACCCTTCAAAACAGAGTGTCCCCAAGCAGGGCTGCTGTTAGAAATCACAGGGCCGCATACAGCCTACCCCTGACAGCCCCCCCCCCCCCCCCCGGTGCAAAAGTGACTGAGGACATTCATCAGTCCCTTTCTCTGTAGCCTCAGATGAACGAATAGGAAATGCTCACCGTTTACTGTGCTTCAGTGATGAATGGACACAGGAGTGATTGGTACCGATTGCTCACTGTGTTCATTCAGGAAAGGAAGGGACCAGTAAATTACATATTTACCGGTCCCCCCCCCCCCCGCTCTTTATCCTGGAACATTCCCCTTGTGTGACCGCAAAAGCTGCCGGTAGGAGAGGAGGTAAGTTGGAAGTGCTGCAGTGGGAAAGGGGCACTCAGGGGGGGCCCGGACAGCAGACGGAAGGGTCGCATGTGCTAGTACAAATCCCCCTGCAGTGCAGCAGAGGGAGAAAGAGGAGGAGAAACTGGTAGCACTGCAGGAAGAGGATCCGTGTCTGCAATAAGACAGTACTGCTGGCCCTCCTGCTCAGCGGGTGCCTGGGCCCCCCTTTTGAACTGATGGTGCCAGGGTCCAGTACAGGAGGGCTGGCTGTACTGCCTTTTCACCAGCCCTGTCCCCAAGTGTAGCAAGTGCTCCTACCAGAACTTTAGGATCTCTCATGAAAAAACAGATCTAAGAACAACTAGCTGACTCACAGCCTTGACAACCTGTAGTATCCAGCAACACCAACTTGAGCCTCCAAATATACAGTATGTCGTGGACACAAAGGCACATCACATAGTGGTAATTAAAAAAAAAAAAGTATTTATTTAAAAGCCACTCACATATACATAAAAAAACAGCAGAAGAAAATCCAAGATGACCATTGCAGGACGTACCCAAGTTCCGCCCAACATGTTTAGTCCAACCACAGATGTCATCAGGGGATAGTTCATTTAAATAAATGTCTCCAACAGAGACATAGCAATAAATTAAAAATAAAAAACTCGCTGGGTACAACCCTTCCCTACTCTAACCAAAATCAAATATAAAAATATTTATTCAGTTTTACTTTTTTATCTTTTCATGAAAGGTTGATGAGGATTTAATATAAAGGATTAGCACAGTGTAGTAACTTTTCAGGTAATATATAATATAATGTGACTAAATGGATGGATACGGATTCTATGAATGTGAGAAATAAATTCTGAAACAATGTTACGTTTTCCTTTTAGCAGTTCTAATCAATGGAAAGCCTGGTGATTGTAGGAGGCATACAGCATAGAGCAGAGGTCATTACACAGCCGTCTGCCTATGTAGCTCTGAAATGTATATATGTAGATATATATCAGTGTAAAAAATAGCAGTTATTTCCTTTCAATGGCATGTGTTCCACCAAGTTTTACACCCCATAAAAGCTCGCTCTCATTATATTATCTGTTATTTACGTAGCGTTTTATCATCACCGAATCTGCTCTTTAATTGCAATTTTACAACAGTTTACACGCTATAAAAGTGAATTAGCACTCAGGTTTTTGCAGCTTTAGGGATGCTGAGCTGCTGGCGCCTGCTCGCGCACTTTCTCAGCCGTAAACGCGGAGGGTGATGGGCATGCTGGAAGATGAATGGCAAAGTGGGCCTGGAATCGCCGTAGGATGCTTGTAAGGGTAGAAAAGCAATGGGGAGCGTGAAGGGACGGAGGGAGGTGCGGAGATTAAACAGGGGCCTGTTAGGGCCACAAATCTTTACATAGCTGTCACAAAGATCTGAGAGGGGGAGCGTCTGATCCGCCATGACACGTCAACCCCCCTGATGAGATCCCGAGGATAAGAGTGCAACTCCTTCATGGTGAATTTGGGGGGGGGAAATCGGCGATTGGCCACAGTGGAAACCATCGAAGGATGACCAGCACATGTTCATACCTTGTCCCGAGCCAACTGGACACTTCTTAGGACATGTATTAAAGGGGCACTCCTATGTGTGAATACATAGAATGAATAGGGTTTGACCATCTTCATATCTCTGTAAGAATTACAATAAAAAATAATTTCATGTTATTATTATATATATGATTTCTTAATAAAAGTAATTTTTCATGCAACATTTTACTGGCTTTCTCTGCTGAATGTCAATGACCGTATTTATTGTACAGATTTATAGATGTACCCTTTAGTGGATGTCTGCACATGAGATAATGCAATCAGAATTCTTGCTGAATGACTGCTGCAACAGAAAAAAAGAAAAAAAAAGAAAAAAACATGCTTGCTTTATTCACAAGCTGGCAGAGAGAAGGAGACTGAGCTTTCCTTTATCACATATTTTATTCTGAAGCATCTATGACAGAAAGTTAAAAAGACTTCCTTTGGTGTCATGTTTGGAGACTATTGTCTTGTTTATTTTAGGAGCTTATTCCTGATTTGATTATGTTTTACGATACTCTCAGAAACCCTCCCATGACTTCAAGAATTCCCACTTGTTGTGTTCCTGTCAGGACTTTCGGGTGGTATTCACAGAATCCATGCCAGAGGTTCCAATGGTATTCATAGAATCCCTGCCAGGACTTCCAATGGTGCTCACAGAATCCCTGCCAGGACTTCCAATGGTGCTCACAGAATCCCTGCCAGGACTTCCAATGATAATCACAGAATCCCTGCCAGGACTTCCAATGATAATCACAGAATCCTTGCCAGAAGTTCCAGTGGTGTGTACAGAATTTCTGCCAGGAGTTCCAGTGGTACTCACATAATCCCTGCCAGGAGTTCCAATTGATAGCATAGAATCCCTGCCAAGACTTCCAATAGTGTTCATTGTATCCCTGCCAGGACTTCCAATGATAGTCACAGAATCACTGCTAGGACATCCAGTGGTACTCACAGAATCCCTGCCAGGACTTCCAATGGTATGTACAGATTTTCTGCCATGAGTTCCAGTGGTACTCACATAATCCCTGCCAGGAGTTCCAATGGATAGCATAGAATCCCTGCCAAGATTTACAGTGGTATTCACTGTATCCCTGCCAGGAATTCCAATGGTGTTCACTGTATCCCTGCCAGGACTTCCAATAATACTCACAGAATCCCTGCCAGGACTTGCAGAGTTGCAGTGACAATGGGCATTTCCTCTGACCAACAGAGTATTTAAGCTTCAGCTAGTGTTGTGCCTTAACACCAACTACCCTTTGTACAAAGAAAGAGCTATGATACTTACCTATAAGTTTGCCTGGCAACTGCCAACCCAGATTGACCTTGCTACTCTCTTGATTGCCACCAGCATCCGACCTCTGCGTGGACCTGCTACTCTCTCATTTCTGCCCGCCTGGACCTATGCTATCAATGGCGTTAGTGATTACATATCTGAAGGGCAGAAATTGCTCATTGCTCAAGCAACCCCTAGCAACCTTTGGAGGAACTCTAGGGTCCCATGGAACCTTGGTTGGGAAAGGCTGACACCAGCACAGCTGTAATCGGTCAACATTGTTTTTGCAATTGAGCGTAAAGTATCATTTTTTTTATGTTCTCTATACAATGTCCCTGTTTTATTTCGCTACATTTATCCATCATCTTCCTTCTGCGAGACTTTTGGCAAAACCGTCACACAACTGTCTGGGCCGTCAATAATTTTTACATCTGTACAAAACGTCTGAGGGGTCGTCTCTCTTTTTTGTCCTTTTATGTCATTTCTGGTGGAGATGAGAGAGATTTATGAGCGCTGCCCTGACAGGTGAACTGATGAATAATTTCACTGCTGAAACTTTATCCCTGAGATCTAATGGACTGACGGGAAAGACACTTCCATGAAAAACAACCACATTTCCTTTCATTTAGGCTGCAGTTTGTGTTCTGTCGCTGCGAGGCACAAGTAATAAGCATTTCATTAACGATTTTTCCTGTATAAATAAAAAAAAAAAAATCCTACGTCTTGTTCAGAATATAAAGCGAGAGTTATAAACGGAGGATGTCGGTTTATGTTCCTTGATGTCGGATGTAGACGGGACTTGTCAGGACAGGATGTGGTAAGGACTGTGTGTGAAAGTGCTACTAATAAGATAGATAGATAGTGAACATAGATAGATAGATAGATAGTGAACATAGATAGATAGATAGATAGATAGATAGATAGATAGATAGATAGATAGATAGATAGATAGATAGATAGATCCTGGATGGATACACAGAAAGATAATATAGATAGATATTAGATGTATAGATAGATTAATGAATAGATAAATATTGAATAGATGGCTTTATATATACGATAGATAGATAGAATTCAAGCTAATGGGGTGTGCAGTACCGCATTTCTCCAGAGGTGCGGGGGCACCGGTGACACTCGGAATCGTTTGGAGCTGTTCGAAAATACTCGGAACCACTCCGAAATACTCGTAAACACTCGGAAATACTCAGTTCCTGAGTGTTTCCGAGCCTTTCCAAGGCTTTCCGAGTTCAGCCGAGCTGTCCCCGAGTGTTTCCGAGGCTCTCCGGCGCCCCCCCACCTCTGGCCACATGCGGTATTGCATGTAATAGAAGTCAATGCGGAACAAATGATCTTCGTTTTCATTTACTTCTATGGGGAAACTCGCTTTGATATGCGAGTGCTTTGGATTACAAGCATTCTCCTGGAACAGATTATGCTAGTTATCCAAGGTTACACTGTATTATTATTATACAGGGTTTATATAGCGCCAACAGGTTTTACAAGGGCAGACAGTACAGTTACAATACAATTCAATACAAGAGGAATCAGAAAGCCCTGCTCGTTAGGGCTTACAATCTAAAAGGAAAGGTCAAGTGATACTAAAGGCAATAGCTGTGGGGGATGGGCTGATGGAGAAGATAAAAGTTCAGTTTTTAGGTAGAGGCAAGGTAGGTTTGTCTGAAGAGAAGGGTTTTCAGGGATCGCCTAAAAGTGCATAGAGTAGAAGATAGTCGGACAGATTGGGGTAGGGAGGTACCATAGGATGGGAGAGGCTCGGGAGAAGTCCTGGAGGAAAGCATGGGAGGAGGTGACAATTAAGCTTGACAGCAGGAGATCTTGGGAGGAACAAAGAGAATGATTTGGTTGGTATTTTAGAGACTAGGTTAGTGATGTAGCTAAGGGACGAGTTTATAGATCGCTTTGTTTTTAGTATCTTGAATTTTATTCGTTGAGTGAGCAGAAGCCAGTGGAGGGATTGGCAGAGAGGGGTAGCAGACCCTGAGCGATAAGGTGGATGAGTCTGGCAGCAGCATTCATGATGTATTGAATAGGGTATAGCTTATATAAAGGTAAGCTGATGAGGAGGGAGTTGCAGTAGTCGAAGCAAGAGATATCCAGGGAGTGAACCAGTAGCTTTGTGGTGTCATTGGTTAGGAAGGGGCATATTTTAGAGATGTTGTGGAGGTTGAGGCAGCAAGCTTTGGACAGTGATTGGATGTGGGGCTGAAAGGAGAGTTCGAAGTTCACAAATACACCTAGAACCTTGGCATGTGGGGATGGGTTGATAGTTGTGTCATTGATCTTGACAGAGAAGTCAGGGGAAGGGGCACATGGGGGAAGGAAATATTATGAGCTCAGTTTTGGATAGCTTGAGTTTGAGGAAGTGGTGTGACATCCAGACTGATATGTCTGTTAGTAAATTAGTGATGCGTGTGGAGACTGAGGGAGTGGTAGAGAGATAGATTTGGGTGAAAGCCATGGGAGGCTATCAGCTGACCCAGGGTGGAAGTGTAGATAGAGAATAGGAGAGATCCAAGAACAGAACCTTGGGGGACCCCGATGGAAAAAAGAAAGCGGAGGGGACGAGGTTGAATTGTAAGTGGCACTGAGCCCTGGTTCACATTGGTGCAATTTGACATGTCAAATTGCCGGCAATTGCGGGTCAGGGGTCCTGCAGCCTCATATGACAGTTAGAGGTAAATGAAAACTCCTCCTACAAGCTATTTAGCAGTTTATATTTCCTAAAATAATTGCATTTCCATGTTCTGTGTACTGTGGGAGATCAGATATAGTGACTGCAGGCTCCTGGGAAGATCAGATATAGTGACTGCAGGCTCCTGGGGAGACCAAATATAGTAACTGCAGGCTCCTGGGGGGACCAGAAATAATGAATGCAGGCTCCTGGAGAGAGCAGATATAGTGAATGCAGGCTCCTGGGGAGACCAAATATAGTGACTGCCGGCTCCTGGGGAGACCAGATATAGTGACTGCAGCCTACTGGGAAGAGCAGATATAGTGAATGCACTCTCTTGGAAAGATCAGATATAGTGAATGCAGGCTCCTGTGTAGACCAGATATAGTGAATGCAGGCTCCTGTGTAGACCAGATATAGTGAATGCAGGCTCCTGGGGAGACCAGATATAGTGAATGCAGGCTCCTGGGGCGAGCAGATATAGTGACTGCAGGCTCCTGGGGAGAGCAGATATAGTGAATGCAGGCTCCTGGGGAGACCAGATATAGTGAATGCAGGCTCCTGGGGAGACCAGATATAGTGAATGCAGGCTCCTGGGGCGAGCAGATATAGTGACTGCAGGCTCCTGGGGAGAGCAGATATAGTGAACGCAGGCTCCTGGGGAGAGCAGATATAGTGAACGCAGGCTCCTGGGGAGAACAGATATAGTAAATGCAGGCTCCTGGGGAGAGCACATATAGTGAATGCAGGCTCCTTGGGAGAGCAGATATAGTGAATGCAGGCTCCTGGGGAGAACAGATATAGTGAATGCAGGCTCCTGGGGAGAGCACATATAGTGAATGCAGGCTCCTGGGGAGAGCAGATATAGTGAGTGCAGACACTTGGGGAGACCAGATAAAGTAACTACAGGCTCCTGGGAAGAGCAGATATAGTGAATGCAGGGGCCTGGGTTTAGTAACACTTTAATGTTGGCTCTTTAACCCCTTTAATGCCCAATCACTAATCTACAAGTCAGCCATGGTTACAGTACATAGTTATATAGTTGGTAATGTCGAATAAAGACATGCAGTTCAACCTGTGTCTGTGTGTGTACGTCAATAATAAATCCCATATCCCTGTATGTTGCGATCGTTAAGATGCTCATCTAATAGTTTTAATCTATTAATAGTTTTAATCCATGTGTAATTGATAAGCCCACAAAGGGCTATTTTACTGCATGATTGTACCCCAGCTCTTTGAAACACTCTGAAATAACGGAGTCTGGGTGCTGCGTCCCTAGGCGTGGGCTTGGGCCTACCGCCCACACACCGCCCAGGTCATACAGACATTAAAAATGCCGTACAAATGACTCTGCGATCGGGGCCATGCACTCTACTGGGATGCACAGGGAGAAGAGGTTAATGATGTTTAGAAAGAAGAGAGAGAAGACTCTTAGCTCCGGGGCTTAATTAGTAATAAGATCCAGAATAAGGAAGTGTGACTAAGCGCAGGACGTTTAATAAACACGCAGCCCCTCTCTCCGTGTTTACATTATCCCAGCGATGGCTGCGCCGCTCCTCTGTGACACCCCCCCCCCCACCCCGACACATCTACGCCACTTTAACCCGAGAAAAGCTAATCCTTCATTATTGTTGTTTTAATAGAAGTGCTCAATAGTTTAGTAAATGTTTAAATGACAGATTGACAGATGCGGCTTTTTACACAATAATCCTGGCTTCAGGCAGTGATCGGCTGGTGCATGCAGAGTGGGGGGCTCTGTCTGTCCCCGGGAATTCCGGGACACCGTCCTAATGCTGCTTCTATTGTCACCTGCTGGAGGAAAGTGACACTTCGTGTACAACCATATTCAATAAAAAAAATTAATAAATATTACTATTTTCTCGTTCCAGATCTGGGAGTAAAAATTTACAATTTGTGAGGTTTACAAATTGTTACATTGTTACAGGCTCAGTTCACAAAGCAAGCACACCAAGAGAAAGATACTTTGTTTTAGAAAAAAAAAATGTAACACTTATTTCCAGCTGGGTCCAAATGGGTTTTTACAAAATTACATTCACAAGTTCTGTTACTGTATATGAGCCCAATGCATGCTAAAGCTGGCTATAGATGGACCTTTTTTTTTTGATCTGGCTGATCAAAAAAACAAAACAAAAAAAAAAACAAATGGATTCCCCCATCCACACATTCAAAGTAGATGGAGGAGTCCTCCCCGCTGAATTGTTGTATTCTGGCAGTGGGACTCCCCCAGTGTCAGAATACACTGATCAGGACTGCAGCTGATTGGCTGATCAAGCAAAAATATATTAACAGTCCTGTTCAGGAGGAGTTGATCACTCTCATTTGGGAATGGATCCATCTATGGCCTGCTTAACCACTTGCCGACCGCTGCACAATGGCAGCAGTGGGCAAATGGGCGTACTGTATGTCCCCTTTAATTGGCGGGGTTAGCGGGCGCACGTGCCCGCCTTGTACTGCGTGACCGTGCCCATGGGACCCGCGGACTCGATGTGTCCCGGCGATCGTGTCACGTAGCCGCAGAACGGGGAGATGCCTATGTAAACAAGGCATTTCCCCGTTCTGCCTTGTGACGTGACAGGGATCACTGCTCCCTGTGATCGGGAGCAGTGATCGATTTCATGTCCTAGGTAGCCCATCCCCCCCCACACAGTTAGCATCACTCCCTAGGACACACTTAACCCCCTTGATCGCCCCCTAGTGTTTAACCCCTTCCCTGACTGTGTCATTTACACAGTAATCAGTGCATTTTTATAGCACTGATCGCTGTATAAATGACAATGGTCCCAAAATAGTGTCAAAAGTGTCCGATGTGTCCCCCGCAATGTCGCAGTCACAATAAAAATCTCAGATTGCCGCTATTACTAATGAAAAAAAAATTAATAATAAAAATGGCATAAATCTATCCCCTATTTTGTAGATGCTATAACTTTTATGCAAACCAATCAATATACGCTTATTGCAATTTTTTTTTTACCAGAAATATGTAGAAGAATACGTATCGGCCTAAACTGAGGAAAAAAATAGGTTCTTTTATATATTTTTGGGGGATATTTATTATAGCAAAAAGTAAAAAATATGTCTTTTTTATCAAAATTGTCGCTATTTTTTATAGCGCAAAAAAAAAAAAAAACGCAGAGGTGATCAAATACCACCAAAAGAAAGCTCTATTTGTGGGGGAAAAAAGGACGTCAAATTTGTTTGGGTACAACATCACACGACCGCGCAATTGTCAGTTAAAGCGACACAGTGCCGAATCGCAAAAAGTGCTCTGATCAGGAACGGGGGGTAAAATCTTCTGGGGCTGAAGCGGTTAATTTATACAGTTGGCTGTTCAATTCTTTTGAGCCTTTATATACAGTATTCTATTTTTTTTTCCAATACTGTATATACTGTATTTCAAATTGTATATACAGCATGCTGTATTTAAACTTATATAAATATATAATTATATAATATTTTTAAAAAATACAATAAATGGGCTCATGGACACAGGATGTTTTTACAGCTGCTGTTAGGGGCATTTGACTTTTTTTTTTAACTGCCTCTAAAATGCCCTCCATGTTAGCCTATGTGTCCATGCACACATAAACTGACACAGGCGTTTGGAGGCATAAGCATTTAGGGGCAGTAGGAAAAAAAAACATCAGCTTGTGCTTCCAGGAGCAATAAAAACGAGCTGTAAAAAATGAAAAAAAAAAAACGCCAGAAAAAAAGCGTCAAGCCGCATTTGATGTTTTTAGGTGTTTTTGCATTATAAAGAGTGTTTTTAATGAAAAAATGCACAGAAACGCGGGAAACCACGTACAACGCTAATGTGGCTAAACGCGAAAAATAATGGTGTTTTTTAGGTGTTTTTACATTATAAAGAGTGTTTTTAATCAATAAAAATGCACAGAAACGCGGGAAACCATGTAAAAAACGCTAATGTGGCTAAATGCGAAAAAAATGGCGTTTTTAGCGCTGGCGTTTTTAAAACAGTCTGTGTGTGTGAGCCAAAAGCGTAATTCACCTATACTCTGTTTTTTGTTTTTTTTTTAAATTTGCATGAGCCCCCATTGATTTTTCCTAGTTACTTCTCTTTATGGTCCACTACATTGGAAACCTCTATAAACAATTATAGTGAGATTGATTAAGTGAGAGGCCGCCCAATTTATATTGCTTGCCATGTGCATGTTTGATTTTTCTGTTATTTTTTTTTTAACCTTCTTCTTAAGCCATGGTCCTCCAAGCTATGTAAAGTGGTGTCATTCTTTTCTGTACAAGTATTGGTTCATGCTTTATCTCCTTGTATTATAAAGTGGAAGACAAATGTATTGAACGAGAAAAAATACAAAAAACACAGTTTACACTGTAAAATATACAGTATATATGAACTATATACACACACTCACTGTATTAATATATATATATGCACACTGTACAGTATATTTATTATAGATACTTATATAGCGCTATCAATTTATACAGTGCTTTACATCCAGTATATAATATATATATACTGGATGTAAAGCACTGTATGAATTGCACATTCACATCACTCCCTGCCCTCAAGGAGCTTGCAATCTAAGGTCCCTAAGGCCCCTTTCACACTGAGGTGCTTTGCAGGCGCTAAAGTGATAAAAATGACGCCTGCAAAGCGCCCTGAAAGAGCCGCTCAATGCACTCCAATGTGAAAGCCCCGTGGGCTTTCACACTGGAGCGGTGCGCTTGCATGGCGGTCTAAAAAGTCCTGCAAGCCGCATCTTTGGAGCGCTGTAGGAGCGGTGTATTTACTGCTCCTAAAGCACCCCTTCCCATTGAAAACAATGGGGCAGCGCTCCAATCCCGCCTGCAAAGCGCCGCTTTGCGGGCAGTTTTATCCCTTTTTCGGCCGCTAGCAGGGGTTAAAACTGCTCCTCTAGCGTCCGAATAGCGCCGCTAAAACGCTGCTAAATATAGCGCCAGCGCACGCAACGCTTCAGTGTGAAAGTAGCCTTACTCACATTCCTATGCGAGGGCCAATTTGGACAAGATCCAATTAACCTACCAGCGTGTGGGAAGAAACCCACGCAGGCGCAAGCAGAACTTGCAAACCCCAGGCAGGTAGTGCCATGGTTGGGATTAGAACCAGCAAACCCAGTGCTGCAAGGTGAAAGTGCTAACCACTTAGGCACTGTGATGCTGTGTATATACGGTATATACAGTATATTACCTGTGGGTATGAGGTAGTGTAAGGCTTGGCCATACATGATACAATCTTCTTATTCAATTTTCTTTAGATTTACCTTTAACTATGTAGTGCAAGGGCCTGCCTCATTGCATACAAATTGAAAGTATTTAGGTTTGACCTCATATTATATGGTTTTGGTAAATCTAAGGCCTCATGCACACGGACGTTTTTACAGACGCTTTTTTGAGTGTTTTTTGCAGCTTAAAAACGCCTGTCTATGTTAGTCTATGGCTTCATGCCCAACTAGGCGTTTTTGAGCTGCAAATGGCATAGGCGTTTTTTAACTGTAAAAAAAAAAAAAACAAAACTAGTGGGTTCTGAGAAACGTTTTTCAGCTGTAAAAACGCTCTAACGCTGATAAACGCTGATAAGCAATCAAAAACGCCGCTCACCAGCGTTTTTTAACGCTTTTGATCCATTGAAAAAAAAAAAAAATTGAAAAAAAAAAACTGCTAAAAAATGCTAACGCGGAAAAACGCTAACAGACGCTAATAAACGCTAAAAAACGCTATTGCAAAAATGTTGAAAAAAGCTGAAAAAAGTTTAAAAAAAAACTCACTGCAAAGCTACTGGCGTTTTCATAACGTTATTTTAACGTCCAGTGTGCATGAGGCCTAAAGGAAAATTGTACAAGAAAATTGTATAATGTATGGCCAGCCTTACTCCGATCCCTTGGATATCAAGCACTCCATTTACTGTATCTGTAGTCCTCTCATCGACTCTCTTAGTATCTGTGGCCCTCTCCCTTGCCTAAAAACTGTAGAGGGTTACCTATGTGCTGAGCTGTGTTACCTTTGGAATATGCCGAGATACCATTGTACACCTGTGTTTTTTTTTCTTTTATTGTTGTACAAAACCCTTAGTGTCGGTTCACACTGAGGCAGCGCGACTGCCTCAGGCGACCTGGACACGACAGGGGCGGCGACTTGCAAAACGACTTCTATATAGAAGTCTATGCAAGTCGCCTCAAGTCGCCCCCAAAGTAGTACAGGAACCTTTTTCTAAGTCAGAGCGACTTAGAACCGTACAGAATGGGATGCTACTTGTCAGGCGACTAAGTCACCTGACAAGTCGTCCTAGTGTGAACCGACCCTTAGGATCATCTTTGTACTTGTATTTACATTGCCTCGAATTAAAAAAAAAAAAGCTTTATTTAAAAAAAAAAAAAAAAATGAAAATCAGTATTCCAAGATTCAAAGTCAGAATTCTGAGATTAACAGTGTTGCATTAATCATATTTTTTGATACATTTCTCATAATTCCTTTCACAGGCACAGAATGTAATAGGGGGGCACAGATATTTGGGTGCACCTGCATGGGGTTGCCTCTGCCAGGTGTTAGCTGATTAGGATGGTCAGATTATTCAGGTAATGAAGGGACGTTTGGCCCTTCCTGCTCACCTGGGGCAGGTAGGAATGGGGCCAATGAGAGTGGATGGAAGTCTCTGGAAGCAGTGGGGCTCATTATATAAAGGGCCCACTGTCCCAGGCTGAAGGTCTGGTATAGAAGTGATTCCCACCCACCCCCTTCCGTCGTCTGCACTTTATGTCACCTTACATATAAGGGGGACTGGTTATTATAAAGTTGAGGAAAAATTTTCTTGAGTCATCAAGGCTAAGCGATTTTGAGAATGATGATTTGATTTGAGTTAGAATCGAGATATGGTTATGAAAAGCGATGAATTTATTTGTAAACCAATAAAGGTGCTGCGGCCAATTTATGCCAATATTTGAGTGTTGTGTCCATTATTTGGTAAGTGTGTTTGGAGATGGGGAGGGTGCAGAGTGCAATCCCATGGTATCCTTCTGGCAATTGTATGATGAGCCATCTTTATCCCTTAGTCCCCTTTCACACTGACGGACCGATCGGGTCTGCCCGTCAGTTTTTTTAAGCAGACCCGATCGGAGCAATACATAGCTCCCTATGGAGCGCCATGTCCGCTGACACCCGCTGATCCGATCTGAGCCGCTCTGTCTGGCGGATCAGATTGGATGACAATTGAGGGGACACGTACCTGTCATCCGCCTGCTCAGCGGGGAGCAGCGGACAGATCCCTTGCTGAGCCAGCAGATCTACTTGGTGGAGTCTGCCCCGTCTACAAGGGGCCTTAGACTTATACCTCACCACGTGTAATACTCCCCTTCAGGGCCGGAACTAGGGGTGAGCACATAGCTCCCAATTGTCCCTGATTTCGAGAAATGTCCCTCTGTCCCTCTTTCCGCCTTATTTTGGTCTGATCTTTATAGTTGTATATAAAGTGCACTTTTCATCTTTCAAAAAGTGTTTCCCAGTGCTAAACCTTTCATCCAAATTCTAGATTGCTGCATTTGTACATTTTAAAAGCCAATATAAAGGAATAGTAGTGTTAAAAAAAAGGCACTTGTGGATTCAGCCCCAGACAATTTGGCTGCCCAAAGACTAGAGCACTTTTTGCGATTCGGCACTGCGTCGCTTTAACTGACAATTGTGCGGTCGTGCGACGTGGCTCCCGAACAAAATTGATGTTCTTTTTTCTTCCCCCACAAATAGAGCTTTCTTTTGGTGGTATTTGATCACCTCTGCGGTTTTTATTTTTTGCGCTATAAACAAAAAAATAGCGACAATTTTGAAAAGAAATGCATTATTTTTTACTTTTTGCTATAAAAAAAACATTTTTTCCCTCAGTTTAGGCCGATATGTAGTCTTCTACACATTTTTGGTAAAAAAAATCACAATAAGCGTTTGTTGATTGGTTTGCGCAAAAGTTATAGCGTCTACAAAATAGTAGTTTTATGGCATTTTTAGTAATTCATTTATTTTTTTTTTACTAGTAATCGCGGCGATCAGCGGTTTTTATCATGACTGCGACATTATGGCGGACACATCGGACACTTTTGGCGCGATTTTGGGACCATTCACATTTATACAGCGATCAGTGCAATTAAAAATGCATTGATTACTGTGTAAATGTGACTGGCAGTGAAGGGGTTAACCACTAGGTGGTGCTGTAGGGGTCAAGTGTGTCCTAGGGAGTGATTCTAACTGTGGGGGGGGGGAGGGGCTGTGTGACACGACACTGATCACCGCTCCCGATCACAGGGAGCGGTGATCAGTGACAGTGTCATTAGGCAGAACTCTCCGTGAGACGATCGGGTCCGCGGGACCCACGGTCATACTTACAGAGGTCGCGGCGCGCACGGGTGACGCCGGCAAACCGCTTCTTAAAGGGCAATGTATAGGTACGTTAATCTGCCTGTATGTGCCCTTCTGCCGACATATATCGGTGTGAGCCGGTCGGCAAGCGGTTAATTAACCTTTTTTTGGTTAATTCTCCTTTAAGGGGTGTGGTTGGAGGCGTGTCCTATGCCTACATACGTTTGCTAGTAGGTGTCCTTTATTCCCATCTCAAAATGCTGGGAGGTATGGGTGAGCAGGAGGGTCAGCTGCCCCGGGCGCAGATAAGCAAAGGGGGCAAAGAACAGACACAGGGTGGTAGACTCATTCTAAGGCATGTATTACCAGTGGGGGAGGAGGGTGTAATTCTGGATCCTTGCCCTGGGTCACTGGACGACCCCGGTCTCAGTATTGCTTCCCTTCAGAATGGTGGACCTTTAACAAAAAACAGGGATCTGCATAATTAAATTGTGAAGAGATGGGTGGAGTCAGGACTCCCTGGCCTGCAGAGTAATGAGTTTTGGATTAGGTGTTCCCAGTGAAGAAGACCAGACCACATCATGGTATCACATTTCCCACCCCTCGAAATGTGAAAGTCACAATAAGGTTGATCATGGAAGCTGAGCGACTGCATGAAATATAGAGAGCCACTAAAAGGAGATTTTTTTTTCTGAACAAAAAAGGTAGAGAAAATATTTTAACAATGTAACCGTCATTTGACAAATCATTTTGAGTTGAACCTCACATTAACAATACAATGCTAGCTGAAAAATAACGATATTTTCCTGTTAAATATACAAAGATAATACTGCTACTGTTACATCCACATACACTCCCCCCACCTCCCCACTTCTGGCACGCTGAAAAATCCCCAGAATAATAATAACATGGCAGTAATCACTGATTGAATTATACATTATTTGTAGAAGAAGTGGCTCTCTGCAGCATGCTGTAATTAGACATCATTGCCAACTACGATTAAAGGTCCTCCAAACAGATGCAGTCTGGCGTCTCTTTCATATATTACTCGATCGGCTCACGGGAGAAAATATTCAGATATGTAGCGTGTGCTCCGGAGGGATCTGTGATTAAAGGAATGCAGAGCTAGAAGAGAACTTTATTTAAACTTGGACAAGGCTGGGGGGGCACCGAGTACAGAGTTGGACCAAGACAGGCAATTATATGAAAACAACCTCCAGTTTTTATTTTAAATTATTAATTTGTGTTTTTTTTTTATCTTGTCAAATGCAATAAACTGAAACTTGCCTATAAACTGAGGTTGCTCCACACCATCTGAAAGTTAAAGCCAGGCTTGAGCTAGGATTGTATGCAGGAAGGAAGGTTCTTAAAAGATTATGCCTGGGTCAGACTTTTTGGATTTAGTAGGTAAGGATTAGAACCTCTGTTGGGTTTTAACCTGTTGGCGCCGATGGCACACAAATATGTGGCCTCTTGGAGGGTGGGCCATGGCTGCATATTTGCGTACCACATTGCAAGCAAAGCTGTGCCGAGAGAGCGCACCCTGCATGCTCCTGGCACAGTTACCGACGGCTAACAGAAAGCTCCGACCATGTGACCACCATGACAGCTAATCATGGCGGTCACATGATCATAGACCCCGCCTCCCAGCATCTTAAAACCCTTAACGGGCCGGGAGGAGCGGGAGCCAAGGAGTTAAGAACTATCTGGGACTTGCCAGAGAGATTTCCCTTTACTGTCTGTCCCAAGTCAATTGTTTCATCAGATATAGCAGGTAGGGATCCAGCAGTAGTCAGTAAACAAGCCAAAGGTCGGTAACAAGTGATTCCAGGTTGGGATCAAGCAGTAGCAAAGTCAAGGAACAATCCAAAGGCCTGTAACGAGTGATAGCGAAGATACAGATGGCAGGCATACCTCCCAACCGTCCCGGATTGCCCGGGAAAGTCCCGCTGTGGGAGGTCTGTCCCGCGTCCCGGGCACCCTCATTCCGGGACAATACAATGTCCCGGAATCGCCCCATTGGGATCTGATGCCCCCTAAAAATTGCCGCTGCATTGCCGCTGTCCCTCACTGCCCGGCGCTGTACTGGTTCTGGCCAAGACCGCTTCATTTCACCCCCAGATGCTGCCTGGCTAACTGCCAAAACAACTGGTTGCTAGGCATGGCCCGCCTGGCGTCTAACAACCAGTGACGTCACGACGAGGAGGAGAGTGGAGCCCCAGCATTCAGTGCGAGCTGGAGGAGGATTCCTCCTCGCGCCTAAGCTCCGCCCCCGGCTCCACCCCCCAACTCCGGGTCTCCCCTGAAGGCTGTTCCTGCTCTGGAAGAAAGGTAGGAGAATGTTCCCTGCATTGTCCTGTGCACACAGAATGAATCCCGCACGGCACAGCCTGAGGCTGGTTTTCTCACTGTGTGGAAATTTTCTTTGATTGGAACTCGTGGCTGCTTGTCCTCATGGTGATTGGCTGCAGCACATGGCAATCATCCTCCTGTATTTGCCAACAGAACACTCCCCGTGGGGGCGGGGTCAGTTACCAGTCTGTGCTGAAGACGAGGAGGAGGGCTTTCTGCAGGTCTGTGTATGTGTGATAGGAAAGTTGCTGCAGTTAACTTAAGCTGTTGCAGTGTCCTGGCAGATGACAGATAGATTTCTGGTGAAGCCTGTGCCCAGAATCTTAGCTCAGGTTGCAGACACAGAGCATCACTCGTTCTGTCTGTTTAATCTGTACAGGACTCTGCAGCAGGAGATAAGGAGAGTGTGTGCTGAGAACGGGGAAGTGTTCTGTGTGTGTCTCAATCTGAATTGCCCTGTTTATGTTTCCTCTCCTGAGCTCTCTGTCCACCCCCCGTCCAATCCTGCGATCTCCCTGTCCACCCCCCGTCCAATCCTGCGATCTCCCTGTCCACCCCCCGTCCAATCCTGCGATCTCCCTGTCCACCCCCCCGTCCAATCCTGCGATCTCCCTGTCCACCCCCCCGTCCAATCCTGCGATCTCCCTGTCCACCCCCCGTCCAATCCTGCGATCTCCCTGTCCACCCCCCCGTCCAATCCTGCGATCTCCCTGTCCACCCCCCCGTCCAATCCTGCGATCTCCCTGTCCACCCCCCCCGTCCAATCCTGCGATCTCCCTGTCCACCCCCCGTCCAATCCTGCGATCTCCCTGTCCACCCCCCCGTCCAATCCTGTGATCTCCCTGTCCACCCCCCCCCCCCCCGTCCAATCCTGCGATCTCCCTGTCCACCCCCCCCCCCCGTCCCATCCTGTGATCTCCCTGTCCACCCCCCCGTCCCATCCTGTGATCTCCCCGTCCAATCCTGCGATCTCTCCGTCCCATCCTGCGATCTCTCTGTCCAATCGTGCGATCTCTCCGTCCAATCCTGCGATCTCTCCGTCCAATCCTGCGATCTCTCCGTCCAATCCTGCGCTCTCTCCGTCCCATCCTGCGATCTCTCCGTCCCATCCTGCGATCTCTCCGTCCCATCCTGCGATCTCTCCGTCCCATCCTGCGATCTCTCCGTCCAATCCTGCGATCTCCCCGTCCCACCCTGCGATCTCCCCGTCCCATCCTGCGATCTCCCGATCCCACCCTGCGATCTCCCCGTCCCATCCTGCGATCTCCCCGTCCCATCCTGCGATCTCCCCGTCCCATCCTGCGATCTCCCCGTCCCACCCTGCGATCTCCCCGTCCCACCCTGCGATCTCCCCGTCCCACCCTGCGATCTCCCCGTCCAATCGTGCGATCTCCCCGTCCAATCCTGCGATCTCCCCGTCCAATCCTGCGATCTCCCCGTCCCACCCTGCGATCTCCCCGTCCCACCCTGCGATCTCTCCGTCCAATCCTGCGATCTCTCCGTCCAATCCTGCGATCTCTCCGTCCCATCCTGCGATCTCTCCGTCCCATCCTGCGATCTCTCCGTCCCATTCTGCGATCTCTCCGTCCCATCCTGCGATCTCTCCGTCCCATCCTGCGATCTCTCCGTCCCATCCTGCGATCTCTCCGTCCCATCCTGCGATCTCTCCGTCCAATCCTGCGATCTCCCCGTCCCATCCTGCGATCTCCCCGTCCCATCCTGCGATCTCCCCGTCCCACCCTGCGATCTCTCCGTCCCATCCTGCGATCTCTCCGTCCAATCCTGCGATCTCTCCGTCCCATCCTGCGATCTCTCCGTCCCATCCTGCGATCTCTCCGTCCCATTCTGCGATCTCTCCGTCCCATCCTGCGATCTCTCCGTCCCATCCTGCGATCTCTCCGTCCCATCCTGCGATCTCTCCGTCCCATCCTGCGATCTCTCCGTCCAATCCTGCGATCTCCCCGTCCCATCCTGCGATCTCCCCGTCCCACCCTGCGATCTCCCCGTCCCATCCTGCGATCTCCCCGTCCAATCCTGCGATCTCCCCGTCCAATCCTGCGATCTCCCCGTCCAATCCTGCGATCTCCCCGTCCCACCCTGCGATCTCCCCGTCCCACCCTGCGATCTCCCCGTCCCACCCTGCGATCTCCCTGTCCAATCCTGCGATCTCTCCGTCCCATCCTGCGATCTCCCTGTCCACCCCCCCATCCCATCCTGGGGTCTCTCTGGACATGTGGCCCCATCCAGTGCGCTGCGTGTCTTCAGAGGTCAGGATGTATGCAGAAAAATAAGAGAGTTTCTCAGTCCAACTGTATTCAACTACATTACATTCTTCTAATAAACTTTAAGCAAAATACTCTAAAAATAGTGTAAAAATAGACAGACTTTTGTTAAATTGAGATATATTATAGTGATGTAAACATGTCTCCAATATGATTGACCACACCTCTTAAACCACAACCAAATGGCCACGCCCTTTTTTGCTGGCCACGCCCACTTCTCGGCATGGTGCGCTGCGCTCTCCACACATCGGATCTTCTAAGTGTCCCTCATTGTCAAGTTCAAAAGTTGGGAGGTATGCAGTAAGAGTGGCAAGATGGAGCAAGATATTGGCTAAAGAGAGCAGAATAATCTGGCAAACAGGAAGTGTGAAGGCTTGGCTTAAAAAAGAAGTTCATGGGAGGAGCAAAGCATTCAAGAGAAACAAGACACAAAGCAGGATTGTCTAAGGAATCGGGCAGGAAGCTGTCCAGCATCCCAGATGGCTCAGCAAGGAGAAACCGAGTCCTGACAGGTTCATTTAAAACTAGAATGTATACAAGTCTATATAATATATAAAGATCTAAATACACATGTCATAACTGCATCCTTTCAATTGGTGTCCCCCCAAATCCTCTCTAAGGTGGGGCTAAGGGGGGCTGGGGTCACATGGCTGCAAGCTCGCCTTCTCATGTACAATGCAGCACTAGTAGCCCTGCTGTCACGAGGGCCACGTACCTGATGTGAGACCGAAGTAGTGGGGAGGCCTCTCTTGCACCTCGGGTCCTTGAGGCCTCTGAAGATGGAGACAGAGACTTGGTGGACACCGAGTGGCACGGGTGCCAGGGGTGCGGAGCACCGTGCAAGCCTTAGTCCGAGATCCGAGCCGAGGTCAAGTCCAGTTTGGCAACGAAGTATAAAAGGGTTAATCAGAAGAAGAATAGTCAAGACCCAAGCCGGGGTCAGTTCCAATCTGGAAGCTGAGTACAAAAGGGACAAAGAAGTAGAATGGTCAAGGTACAAATCCGAGGTCAATGGCAAGCAGCAACCAAGAGCAGTCAAATAGGTTTCCAGGTCACAACAAGTTCAGACAGATCACACACTAGCACAGGAACAAGGGGGGACTGAAGATAATCTAGCAATTTGGCAGTGTTTGGGCTGGGCTTATATAGGGAAGTATGAGGTCACTTCCTGTGCGCCTCCTGGGCATTTTCCCGCCTTTTTCCATCAGGTTGAGGTCACTTTCTGTGCACCTCCTGGGCATTTTCCCACTTTTTTCCATCAGGTTGAGGTCACTTCCTGTGCGCCTCCTGGGCATTTTCCTGCCTTTTTCCATCAGGTCTTCTGCGCAGGTGCGGGTTAGCGCACTGAGGCGTCTTTGGCGCATGCTAAGTTGGCACGGATTACCTCTTGCGGCAACGCGCCATTGGTGCATGCGTAGTAAGCCCTGGACTCTTACACCTGCTTTGTGCACAATGGAACCAAGGGATCCCTACCTGGCCCCAGATTGTAGTAAAACCAGAAAGGGGCACTAACCCTTAATCTAAAAATAAAATTAAAAAAAGACTGGACTGAGACTTTAGGTGACTTCACAGAAGACAGGGAGCTCTGGTTGGTGGTAATCCAATGAGCAGGTGGAAGGCATGGCTGTGGGTGGCACGGGCCGCAGAATTATTCCTGATTCCTGAAAAAGGTTAACTTCCTAAATCGCCCGCATTGCTTTTAAAATCAGTTCTCATTTTGGGCCAGCATAAAGTGGCCATTTTTTTGAAGTGCCATCCAATCATCTGCAAAGTGTTAAGAAAACTTTTTGATAAACTTTTCATTGCACACTGTGCCCCATTGTGTACTCTTATTAAACTTTCCACAGCTCGAGAGAACTCCTCTTCCCGATCATAATTCCACCATTGTTCTTTCTGACTCCTGATTAATGCGCCTTTATCCTCCGTCAAACAAAGCAGCATTAAGTAGAGAAGCCGAATCTCTACGCATCGCCGTCCTAAGTCGAAGGACAAATATTTGCAGTTGTGAAATGGTGTGATTATGACACTGTTTCTCGTCACTCATTAGCACTGCAGCCCTTGAGGATGATGTAAAAATCCATAATGCGGTTGAGGAGGAAAGGAGGTGTTATTTGTGCAGTGATGGTGGTCTGGGCACGAATCTACCCTATGTCTCACGTGTATGGGTTGTTAACATTTGGCGGCCTCACTGTGCCGACACAAAGACACAAAGTTACACAAGGGCCTTGCCTACACATCAATCCATGTCTCTGGGATTTTGGCAGAAATTATAACTTTCTCGGTTTCCTAGCCTCCATCCTCTTTTACGTGCCAGAGATTTGAAAACAGTATTGGCACATTCATAGGAACTTTCTCTGAATTCTACGCCCAGGGTTGGGACAAGGGGTGGGCAGGAGGGGCAACTGCCCTGGGCACTGTGGTATCATGTGCCCGGGGGGGGGGAGCAGGGGGGTAAGAATTGCTTTAGGTGGGGAAATTTGGGTGTGTGTTCTAGGAGTGGTGATTTGGGTGGATTTGTGTTGGGAGGGGGGTTGGGAGGAGGATTTGTGCTAGGAGGAGGGATTTGGGGGATTTGGCTAGAAGAGGTCATATGGTAGAGGGGGAGGGGATTTGTGCTAGTAGGGAATGAATGAGAGGTATTGGTGCTAGGAAAGGAAATTGAGGGGGGGGTTGTGCTAGACTTTGGAGTGAGGTGTAGAGAATATGTGCTGGAAGGGGTGATTTTTTTTCCTGGGGGGGGGGGGGAGGTTGGTGAGAGAGGATTTGAACTGGGAGGGGGGATGGGGGAGGGGGGGGGCAAAGATTTCAGCTGGGAGGGGTAATTTCTACTGGGAGAAGGGGAAATTTATGCAGATTAGTGCTCAATTTTTTTTGGGAGGGAATTTTTGCTCATACATCTTGGGGGTGGGGGGGGGGGTGCAGTTTGGCATGTTCGCCCTTGGCTCTACATATCCTTGTCCTGGTACTGCCTACGCCATTCTTCTTGACCAAGACCCAGATTCTTCCCCATCTTATATTCAAATAAAGGAACAAGGGTTTAACCTTTCCTTCAACCAACACAAATTGACCGTACCATATACTTCTCCTAAAAGGCACGCATAGCCAACAGGTATCAGAAGACCAACTCCTAACCTAGCCATTCTCAACCAGGGTTCCTCCAGAGGTGGCTAGGTGTTCCTCCTATGTGATAGTGCCTGCATAGTTCCAGGGCCAATACCATTTGGCAGAGCAAGAAAGCATGGCTGTAAGGGTGGCATTCTGACTATCACTGTGAGGGGAGCATTCTTCCTACTAAGCACCACCAATGTAAGGGGCATTTTTCCAATAACCACCAGTGGACTAATCTTAGCAGGGGTTTCCAGAGATCTGAAAATTATTGCAAGGCTTTTGAGTGAAAAAAAGGCTGTCCTAACCCATTCCTAACCCCTTGGTATAGAACACCTACGACTTTACGCAAACTTTTTCCAATGGTCCCCAGTGTCTGTTGGAGATGAAGGAACTATGAAGGAACATTTTTTTTACATTTCCTGGTCATGCCTCAAACTCACTCCCTTCTGGTCCTCCATTACCCAGATTATTAACAAGCTGACAGGACTCTCCCTCTACAACAATCCCTTAGCACTTCTTTTTCACCTCACCCCCTTATCCAGAACGGCTCATAAATCCAGCTTATTTGGCCATTTATTTAAAGCCACCTAAGCATGAAGTCCAGCATTATGGAAGAGCTCTTCATCCTCAGCAACAGTGCAGTGGTTCCCTCGAATGAATGAAATCATGAATATGAAGGACCTTACTTACTCATTGAAACATCAGGACGAATAGTCCTGGTTCTAATGGATTGAATACAAACTCTTCCTGAACATGAACTCCTACCATCTTGTAGAATTCCCATATAGACATAAACACTCCGGACACTTTGCTATAGTAACAAGCTCAGCCTCCCCTCTGTATCCCTCCAATTTTAATCTACTCATTCCAGCATGGAGAATTGGATATCCCCCCTCCTCCCAGCTCTCTTCCCTTTACCCACTCTCTGGACCCTTCCCCATACCTACCGCCTTTGGTCCACCCCAATCCTCGTCCTTCCTCATTCTTTCTTCTCCCACTCCTCGATTCATCTGTAGAAAAATGTGAAATGCTCAGACTTTACACGAAAGGTTGCAATGTGTTATGACTGTTATATTGTCTTATATTGTTGTATTCATACTGTTTACAGTCATGTCCTTCTGTTTCAGAATAACTGAAAATAACTTTCAAGGTAGACCTGCGAGTCTGCTAATGTCCTTGAGTATTAAAATCTTATTCAAATTGTAAACTGCGCGGAAGTGTATAGTGAATTGTTAGGGGAAAGCAGCAAATGTACTAACATAGTCCTACCAATAGTAACAATCATTGCGCTAACCTCAACATACATTGAAAAATATCATAAACTCTGTTAAAGTGATAAACAGTTCATAAGTCCAATCCAAAAATAAAATTAAAGTTAGAGAGAAAAAAGCTCAAGGTGGTCCAATAAATAGATGATATTTGCCACATAGGTAAGCTAAAAATAGTGCTTGAAAGGAGATGACACAAAGCTCCTCCACCAAAGTGCATCCAGAGAGTCTTACCAAATAGCCATGACCTCCTTATGACAGGAAGGTCAAAAAGCGCATCTGCCCCGAGGGCTGAGTCGGGCTTTAAGCCTGGATCCTCTTGATAATGGAACAGGAATGCGATAAAGGAGAGCTCTGAGAGCTGATTGGAGGGAAGAGACACACCCCCTCCACACAGCACACAGGAAAAGAGCTGAGGCTGTCAATCACAAGCTGTATGCTGGAGCTCCCTCTCTTGTCATCTTTTTTCTCTTGGTGTCAGGATTGGAACAAAGCAGCAGACAGAAATTACACTTAGTGCTCTTACTTGAGACACATACACACTATAGAGGGATATGTTTTGCTCATATTTCATACAGGTATCTGAGGTTTACAACCACTTTAAATGTCCAGGCAGGACTTGGGCCTACAAAGGCCAACTGCCTCACAAGTGCACTCTTACCACAGTTCTGATAAGTTGCATACTGAAGGACATAAAGGTTTTTGATGAACCCCCTTAGACCAGCCCTTTTCAACCAGGGTTTCTCCAGAGGTTTCTAGGGGTTCCTTGAGCAGTTTGCTAATTGAAATCCCATTTTATGGTGCCTGCATAGTTCCGGAGTCACCTGCAGGACACCAAATAACTTTTTATCTGTCTGTAAAGGTGGCATAATGATCACCACTGCAAGGAGGCATTATTGCACTAGCCAACAATTTAAGGGGCATGTTTTCCACTGATACCCAATGAATTGGTTTTAGCAGGGGGTCCCTGATATCTGATTATTTAAAGGGTTTCTCTAAGAAAGGCTGCCCTAGACCTACATCGGGTACCCAACAATTGATTATGGCAGTCACAGCATCAATGCCGCATTGTGGACTGCTGAATCACGATGCATCGATGCTCCTGCCTAGGTTGCCTTGTAGGGGTGCTAAATTTAATCTCAGCATTGATGCATCGCGATTCAGCAGTCCACAATGCGGCATCGATGCTGTGACTGCCATAATCAATTGTTGGATGATGATGTCATTGACGCGCCGCACTGTGCCCTGCCTCTCTCTGAACGGAGACGTGCCTCTCCAAACAGAGCTTAAAGCAACCAAAAGGAGCCGTGGGCATTAGCCGCACCCTCTTTTCCCGCCTCCCACTGATGTCATTCCCAGCCGCCTGGCGTCACCGTGTGTCCAATCAGTGTTCCGTCTATCACAGGGCCCGGTCTAGGAGGGGGGACTCTGTTGCAGCAGCTGCTGGAGGAGGAGGAGGGAGAAGAGGACGGGCACGCCGGGGTATTCAAATCAAAGCTCTGTGACACATCGGGAGATGCCCGCTGTGTGTGATCCATCCAGGCACTGGTGAGTCTGCATTGATGTGACACAGTGACTGTGATTGATGGGCACAGTGACTCTGCATTGATGAGCACAGTGAGGCTGAATGATGGGCACAGTGACTCTGCATTGATGGACACAGTGAGGCTGATTGATGATGGGCACAGTGACTCTGCATAGATGATGGACACAGTGACTCTGCATTGATGGACACAGTGAGGCTGATTGATGATGGGCACAGTGACTCTGCATTGATGGGCACAGTGAGGCTGATTGATGGGCACAGTGACTTTGCGTTGATGGGCACAGTGAAGCTGATTGATGGGCACAGTGAGGCTGATGGGCACAGTGAGGCTCATTGATGATGGGCATAGTGACTCTGCATTGATGGGCACAGTGACTCTGACTGATGATGGGCACAGTGACTCTGCATTGATGGGCACAGTGAGGCCGAATGATGGACACAGTGAGGCTGATTGGTGATGGGCACAGTGACTCTGCATAGATAATGGGCATAGTGAGGCTGATTGATGGGCACAGTGAGGCTGATTGATGGGCACAGTGACTTTGCATTGACGGGCACAGTGAGGCTGATTGATGGGCACAGTGACTGATTGATGGGCACAGTGAGGCTGATTGATGGGCACAGTGAAGCTGATTGATGGGCACAGTAAGGCTAATGGATGATGGGCACATTGACTCTGCATTGATGGGCACAGTGAGGCTGATTGATAGACACAGTGGGCCTGATTGATGGGCACAGTGAGGCTGATTGATGGGCACAGTGACTCTGCATTGATTTGCACAGTGAGGCTGATTGATGGGCACAGTGACTGCATTGATGGGCACAGTGAAGCTGATTGATGGGCACAGTAAGGCTAATGGATGATGGGCACATTGACTCTGCATTGATGGGCACAGTGAGGCTGATTGATAGACACAGTGAGGCTGATTGATGGGCACAGTGACTCTGCATTGATGGGCAAAGTGAGGCTGATTGATGATGGGCACAGCGACTCTGCATCGATGAGCACAATGAAGCTGATTGATGGGCAGAGTGACTCTGCATCGATGGGCACATTGAAGCTGATTGATGGGCACAGTGACTCTGCATTGATGGGCACAGTGAGGCTGATTGATGGGCACAGTGAGGCTGGATTAAAGATGGGCACAGTGAGTCTGCATTACTAGGAACAGTGAGTCTGCATTGATGGGCACAGTGAGGTTGCACTTGATAGGCACTAGTAGGCTGCATTTGATGGGCACAGTGAGGCTACATTTATTGACAGGCACAGTGAGGCTGCATTTGATGGGCACTGGTGAGGCTGCATTTGATGGGCACAGTGAGGCTGCGTTTGATGGGCACTGGTGAGGCTGCACTGATGTTTTTGATGAAAACCATGGGCAGTAATTGTGATGCATTGCGGAATCAAATCGAATCATTGATATCATAATCCTAATCGAATCGAATTGTGGGACCAGTGAAGATGCACAGCTCTATTGCCTAGTGGGTGATAGGCTCAGCAATCTACAGTACCTAGGGTCTACTTGGCTAACGCTCAGCACAGTAAGGGTTTTTCTCCATTGCCACCTTCCCGCCATCTGTTCCTGTTTCCATGCTACCAAGGTAAAGGGCCAATGTACTGGGAAAACATCAAGTGGACTTTCCCTACTCTGGTCTCCTACATGTCTGTATTTTTAATTTCAGCAACTTCCTATTGTAGGACAATTTCCTGTTTTTTATGTAGACCAGTGGCCTCCAAACTGTGGCCCTTTTCTTTTGTTTATCTGGCCCTTGGGACATTTTCCCATCCACTGACTCCAACAATGGGGCACTATTACTCCCACTGACACCAATAATGGGGCTCTAGTCCTCCAACTGATACCAACATTGGGGCACAATTCTTCTCAATAATACCCACGATGGGGCACAATTCCTCCCGCTGACACTAGCGATGGGGCACTATTACACCCAATGACACCAACAATGGGTCCCTATTCCTCCCACTGACACTAACAATGGGGAATTATTCCTCCCACTGACACCAACAATGGGGCCCTATTCCTCCCACTTACACCAATGACGGGGCACAATTCTTCTCAATAACGCCAGGGATGGGGCACTATTCCTCCCACTGCCACCAGCGATGGGGCACTATTCCACCCCTAATACCATTGTTATACTGCCACTTACGCCAGGACATTTTCTACTCCGACTTGCCACAGTCTGGCCCCCCTGGGGTCTGAAGGACAATAAAATGGCCATTTGTTTAGAAAGTTTGGAGACCCCTGATGTAGACCATATTTAGCATCGAGAATGATTTGCTATGACTCCTCAGCCTATCCACCCCCCTAATGTAACTCACAATTATTCTAAACCCCCCACTTCAGTCTTTATTATCTGCATTGTCAAGTGTGAGCTTCTCCTTACATTTCCTAATAATTAATGTTTTCTCCCACGCGGCAATAAGAGAAGTGTGAAATAATTGTTTTATGATGTATTTACAGTACTCCTAATCCAGGCACGGTTTATATATGGGTTTTCGGCAATTTGCTTGCCCCTTCCTGACTCTCTGGATGTCACATAAATCACCGGAGGAGGTCAGGAACACTGGGCGCTGTCAGGAGGAGAGGGGCGCCATGATTGGCAGGCCTGCTGTGACCGAAAGGGTTACAAGGGATCAAGTAGGATTATCTCCTATAGTTTCACTTACCCGCAAGTTTATGTTACTTTAATCTTTTTCTAAAGATTTCTCTTCACTAAACTGTTGCCAGAATGAAAGTGTATTTTAAAGGGAGGCTGTGGTATATATCCAGAGGGGATGTGTTTGTTACTTTTGTAAACATTTACCTGAAAGTCATTTATGAGGCGAACGTCGGGTAAATGTATCAAAAGAATTATGTGTGTGACCGCTCTTTAATCGCTTAAAGATCAGGCACTTTTTGTTTACAAGTAAAAATCTGTATATGAACAGGGCAGATATAGGGGATTTTTTTTAGGTGCAGAATGAATTGCAAAAATATCAAATATAATATTTAAAAGTTTTTTTATTTTTTATTTAGAAAACCATAATAAAAAATTGGTAAAAAGTATAACAATTAGCAAGTACAATGTAACACAATGTTATCAAGACAGCACTGTAAGATGGACTTCCCAACATGTTTCGCCTATGTGTCAGGCTTCTTCAGGGGATGCTGTCCAGTTTTGAAGTACAAGCCTTCTATCAAGAAAAACAAAAACATGTATATATCATTGTACTTCAAAAGTGGACAGCATCCCCTGAAGAAGCTCGACACATGGGCGAAACATGTTGGGAAGTCCATCTTACAGTGCTGTCTTGATAACATTGTGTTACATTGTACTTGCTAATTGTTATACTTTTTAACAATTTTTTATTTTGGTTTTCAAAATAAAAAACAAAAAACTTTTAAATATTATATTTGATATTTTTGCAATTCATTCTGCACATAAAAAAAATCTGCTATATCTCCCCTGTTCATCTACTAAATTCAGGGATGTGGTGCCAAAATTAAGTTGATAAGTCCATGATCAAAAAAACTTTTCCTAAAAATCTGTATGTTTGCTAGAAAATTACTTAGAACCCTCAAACATTACATACTGTATATTTTTTAACAGAGACCCTAGAGAATAAAATGATGATCGTTGCAATTTTTTGGTCACACGTTATTTGCGCAGAAGTTTTTCAAATGCATTTTTGTTGGAAAAAATACACTTTTAACCGCTTGCCGACCAGTGCACGATGATACACATATCGCACAATGGCACGGCTGCGCAAATGGCAAACAGGTACGTCCCCTTTAAGAAGCGGCATTGTGCGCGCACGCACCGCAAGCTCCGTGACCATGCCCGCGGGACCTACGGACTCGATGTCCACCGGTGTCCCGTGATCGTGTCACGGAACGGCAGAACGGGGAGATGTCTATGTAAACAAGGCATTTCCCCATTCTGCCTAGTGACAAGACAGAGATCTACTGCTCCCTGTTATCGAGAGCAGTGATCGCTGTCATGTGAGTTGAAGCCCCTCCCCCCCACAGTTAGAATCACTCCCTAGGACACATTTAACCTCTTGATCGCCCCCTAGTGTTTAACCCCTTCCCTGCCAGTGTAATTTATACAGTAATCAGTGCATTTTTATAGCACTGATCGCTGTGTAAATGATAATGGTCCCAAAATGGTGTCAAAAGTGTCTGATGTGTCTGCCATAATGTCGCATTCACGATAAAAATCGCAGATCGCCGCCATTACTAATAAAAAAAATGAATAATAAAAATGCCATAAATCTATCCCCAATTTTGTAGACGCTATAACTTTTGCGCAAACCAATCAATATACGCTTATTGCGATTTTTTATTTTTTTTACCAAAAATATGTAGAAAGCTCTATTTGTGGGTAAAAAGGACGTCAATTTTGTTTGGGTGCAACGCCGCACGACCACGCAATTGTCAGTTTTGCCGTATTGCAAAAAGGGCTCTGGTCAGGAAGGGGGTAAATTCTTCCGGGGCTGAAGTGGTTAATTTTAATGCAAAAAAACCACAATATATAACCCAATGTTTGGTAAACTATAAAAGATGACGTTGCACTGAGTAAATAGAGACCTAAAATGTCGCACTCATGGAATGGCGGCAAACTACGATACTTGAACATTTCCATAGGCGATGCTTTAAATTTTTTTTACAGGTTACCTGTTACAGAGGAGGTCTAGCACTAGAATTATTGCTTTCGCTCTATCATTCGCGGCAATACCTCACATGTGTGGTGCGAACACCGTTTACATATGCGTGAGTGGCTTACGTATGCATTCGCTTCTGCGCACGAGCATGGAGAGATGAGGCGCTTTAATTTAAAAAAAAAAAGTTTTAGATCACTTTTATTCATATTACAAGAAATATAAACATGTATGGATCGTAAACATGTTTTATTCCTATTACAAGGACTGTAGTAGAAATAAGGGATGACAGGTCCTCTTTATGGAGAGATCTGGGATCTATAAGACCCCAAATCTCTCCTATCTTTGAAAGCAAAGTATAAAAACAACTGATCTTTTGCTAAAAAAATAAATAAATATTGTTTAACCACTTACAGACCAGAAGATTTCCCCCCTTAATGACCAGGCCATTTTTTGCGATATATCACTGAGTCGCTTTAACTGAAAATTGTGCAGTCGTGCGACGTTGTTCCCAAACAATTGATGTCCTTTTTCCCCCACAAATAGAGCTTTCTTTTGGTGGCATTTGAACACCCCTGCGTTTTTTATTTTTTGCGCTATAAGCAAAAAAGGAGCGACAGTTTTGAAACAAAAATCAATATTTTTTACTTTTTGCTATAACAAATATCCAAAAAAGTAATGGTGGCGATCTGCGATTTTTAGCGGGACTGCAACAGGTTGGACACTTTTTTGGGACCATTGACACTTATAGAGCGATCAGTGCTATAAAAATGCACTGATTACTGTGTAAATGTCACTGGCAGGGATCGGGGTTAACAGTAGGGGGGCGATCAAGGGGTTAAATGTGTTCCCTGTGAGGTGTTTCTAACTGTGGGGGGAGGGGACTAGAACTGTTTCACTAGAAACAGCAGATCTCTCTCTCCTCCCCTGTCAGAACGGGGATCTGTCTATTTACATTGACAGATCCCTGTTCTGGCTCTCGTTCTCCTGATTGCGGGTGGCCGGCGGACATCGGTGGGGCACTATTCCTTCCATTAATAACCAGCAGTGGCACACAATTCCTCCCACTGACACCAATGATGGGGTACAATTCCTTCCATTGATACCAGCAATGGTGCACAATTCCTCCCACTACACTTACACCAATGATGGGACACAATTCCTCCCACTGACACCAATGATGGGGCACATTTCCTCCCACTGACACCAATGATGGGGCACTATTCCTCCCACTGACACCAATGATGGGACACAATTCCTCCCACTGACACCAATGATGGGGCACATTTCCTCCCACTGACACCAATGATGGGGCACTTATCCTCCCACTGACACCAATGATGGGGTACAATTCCTTACATTGATACCAGCAATGGTGCACAATTCCCCCCACTGACACTAATGATGGGACACTATTCCTCCCACTGACACCAATGATGGGACACAATTCCTCCCACTGACACCAATGATGGGACACAATTCCTCCCACTGACACCAATGATGGGGCACATTTCCTCCCACTGACACCAATGATGGGGCACTATTCCTCCCACTGACACCAATGATGGGGCACATTTCCTCCCACTGACACCAATGATGGGGCACTATTCCTCCCACTGACACCAATGATGGGGTACAATTCCTTACATTGATACCAGCAATGGTGCACAATTCCCCCCACTGACACTAATGATGGGACACTATTGATCTTTTATTAAAAGAATCAAGCAACCAATTTTATACAAAAGTAAAAAACAAAACCATAGTACAAAACTTCAACAGAAATCCAAGGAATACACATCCATGTTCAGAATATATACAATATATACATAATCCACTACCAAAATTATTTACATAAAGCAGCAGAGAGGGCCTAAGAGGCACAACCCATCACCTATGTACGCAGCCATTTATCAAAAATTAATCCAAAAAAAAAAAATAATCTAGGGTGATAAGAGACAGACAGCCACACCCGGGAAAGAGACTCCTGGCAGTCAGGGAGGCTTGAAACCCCTCCACGCCTTCAACCAAGCCCCCCGACTCCGCTTGTCTCTCTCAAGTACCCGAATCTTCTCCACCTCATGCAAAATGTCATACACCACCACCTGAACAGGAAGGATTTTACGCCGAATGCAGACCTGACACCGTGCGTTCCAAGTGAAATAACGGACTACTAGGCTAACTAGAAAAAGTGTATCTAAACAAAAAACCCCACCAGTATTGAATGCTCCGTACACCCACTCAGCATAACCCAGCCTGGAGAGGAAAGGGACACCGAGGGCCCGTCCCACCTGTTTGTACACCTCTATGTTAAAAGGGCAATGAAGCAGAAAATGGTCCATAGTCTCCTCCTCACCTGCACACTCCTCCCGAGGACAGCTACGATCCACCCCACTGCGGAATTTCAAATTGCCCCTAACATAGAGTCTCCCATGGAAGCACAACCAGGCCAGATCCCTGAATTTAGGGGGTACTCTGTCCAAATTAATAAGTCTTAACCCTGCCCTCAAAACTGGGCCTGGGCAATCCCTTAAGGCCAGTGGGTCATGAAAGACTTCGCTCAAGACTCGACTCATAAGGACTTTCCTCGGAACCGATCTGAGATCTTCAGCTGACAATCGCCACTGCCGTAGTAACTTCAGGCACGGAGCGACATAGGCTGGTAGCTGACCACGATGACCCCTGAGATTCTTCACTTGGCCACCTTCTTCCCAAAGTCGTAGAAAAGGCCTAAACCAAGATCTAAATATGCCTGCCCATCCAGGAGGTTCCACTGCAAGCATATTACCAATATTAAACTTGAGAAAAAGCAGTGAAAAGAAAAGAACTGGGTTGACCATACCTAAGCCACCCTCCCTCCTGGATAGATAGGTGACATTCCTCTTGATGGGGTTCAGTCTGTTCCCCCACAACATCTGGAAGAACACACTACTGACCCTAGCATAGAGAGACACTGGCAAGATGCAGACAAAGCTGACATATAAGAAGATCGGAATCAGGTAAGTCTTAATCAGATCAACCCTTTCCCTCATAGATAACTTCCATCTCTTCCAGCTGACCACCTTAGTATTGGCAATTTCCAGTCTGCCTTCCCAGTTTTTGAGGCCATAATCGCCAGGTCCAAATTCAATGCCTAAAATCTTAATTCTTTCCTGGGGCACTGGAAAGGTGTCCGGGAGATCAAACCCCTCACCTTCCTTTCCCATCCAGAAAACTTCACTCTTTTCCTGATTGATCTTGGAGCCTGATGCTTCAGAATACCGTGATGTCAGAGAGACCACCTCCTCTGCTTCATCCGCCCCAGTGACAATCACCGACACATCGTCCGCATAGGCAACAACCCTCAAAGGCGGCTCACCCGGAAGCCCCACTGGCACCCCACACAACATGCCGCTCTCTAGCCTCCTGATGAAGGGGTCGATTGCAAACACATAGAGCAGGGGACTCAGGGGACAACCCTGGCGCACCCCGGAGCCAACCTCAAAGGACTGCCCAACCCAACCATTAACAAGAGGAAAGCTCTCTGCCCCCTCATACAAGACTTTTAACCAATCGACAAAACCACCCGGCAGACCGTACTTACTAAGGAGCAACCACAGGTACTCATGGTTGACACGATCAAAAGCCTTTGCCTGATCCAATGTCAGCAAATACTTTCCCCAGCCTGCAGCCCTGCACCGCTCCAAGGCCTCCCGGACAGCTAAAACTGCTGTGAAGGTGCACCTACCCTGGACCGAACAGTGCTGATGGCGAGAAAGCAAAGACTCTGCTACTGACGATAGGCGCCAGAAAATGATCTTTGCCAGTATCTTTCTATCGACATTAAGAAGGCTGATGGGGCGCCAATTCTCAACCATCGAAGGATCTTTACCCTTTGAAAGAAGAATCACAGCTGAGTGCCTCATGGAAGAGGGAAGTACCCCCTCAGCAAGGCAACTGTTAAAAACCTCTACCAAATGTGGGGCCAGAATAGACTTAAAAGCTTTGTAAAACTCAGCCGTCAAGCCATCCGGTCCAGGTGACTTTTTGATGGCAAGCTGTTCAATTGCCCTTATCACCTCTTCAACTGTGATCTCCTCTGTCAAATTCATCAATGGGACATCTTCATCATTTAGACCTGGAGTAGAGTCCAAAAAGCTTTCCATCTTGTCACGGTCAAGCTCTTTCCTCCCAAGAAGGTCAGCATAAAAGGACCTCACGACCTCCAGAATCCCTGACCTGGACTTTGTCAAGGAACCTGTACTGTCCTTAAGGCCAACGACCGTTTTAACAGCTACACCTTGTTTGCAGTTCTGGTAAGGGTCAGGCGAGTGGTACTTCCCATAGTCCCTCTCCAGAACCAAAGAGGCATGCCGGTCATATTGACAATTCCTGAGAAGGAGTTTCACTTCGGAGATTGCCCCAGGATCTCCTCCTCTCGAGACAAGAATATCCAGCTTCCTCCGTAAACGTTGGTAGGTCATGTATTTATTAAACTGCTTTCTATTGGCTAGGCCCCTGAAGAATCCAGCGATCCTCTTTTTGGTCAGCTCCCACCACTCAGCCTTGCTGCTACAAAAGTCCAGGATGGTCACCTGTGCCTGAAAGAATTCCTCAAAGGATTGTCTAACATGTTCTTCCTTGAGTAGAGTCGAATTCAATCTCCAGATGCCCTTACCCCTCTGAGGGGCGTCTGAAGCATTCAGGACCACAGATAGCATACAGTGATCAGAGAACTCTACTGCCTGCACCACTGGGGGTGAGAAAGCAGAGGTCTCCTTCAAAAAAAAACCTATCTATTCTACTCTGACTATTACCTCGATGAAAGGTGAACCCAGTGTCATCCGGGAGGTGCTTAATGTGCACATCCACAAGACCAGCATCCCTAACCATACTATTTAAAAAAACGCTATCATATCCCAGCCTGTCCTTGAAGTCCTTCCTGTCCTTGGGCCTAGTTACTGTATTAAAGTCACCTCCAAAGACCACTTGCCGGGATGTAAAAAGAAATGGCTTGATCCTTGTAAAAAGGCATTTCCTGTCCCACTTTGTGTGCGGTCCATAAACATTAATTAGGCGCAGGTCCTGCCCTCCCACAAGGACGTCTAAGACCATACATCTCCCAATCTCCACCTCAATAACCCGCCGGACAGTTACCATGCCGGTTTTAAACAACACCGCCACACCGCCGTAAGGCTCGGCCGCAAGAGACCAGTAAGATGGACCATACCTCCACTCTCTCTTGGCCATATGAATATCTGCCAAGGAGGTGAGCCTAGTCTCTTGCAAAAATAAAATTTCAGCATCTAATTGGCTGAACAAAAAGAAGGCCATAGAACGAGCTCTTACTGACTTAATGCTGGCGACATTTATTGTCACCACTTTTAACGGAGGGGGAACCGCCATTTGGGTTATTGGGTGGATTGCTTCTTAGCTACCCTCTGCTGCTCATCACCAGAAGCCTCTCTCTTTCTTGAGGCCGCCTCAAACTCCATTTCGGAATCAGAACTTCGCTCCGAAGAAGCTCCAGATGAAGAGATATCCCAATTAGAGGACCTATACCGGTTGGAGACAGGCACTGGAGCCTGTTCTGTCCTCACCAACTGCTTCTTCCGCTTCCCAACCTTCCTTCTCTCCTCCAGGTACTGCAGGTCAGCTTCAGAGATGCCCTCATCTCTTACTTTTTTCTGTGAAGTCTTTACAGAAGACTTCTTTACAGAGGAAGAAGCAACCTTTTTAGTACCCACTACCACTGCTGGTGGGGGGGGGTGCTCCCTTTGAATCAGACTTAGGAGGGGTAGACTCCTGGGGGGTAACTGACTCAGGGGGCACAGACTTGGAAGGTTCTGACACAAGAGGAGGGGATACAGTAGGCTGGGGGGAGACAGATACAGAAGGAATACTTACAGACACATGAGGGGTGGCCACAGGAACTGGAGAGGGATCCTGAGCAGGACCAGGGGAGTCAGTCACCGCAGAGGAGGATGGTACACCAGGGGCCTCACCCTCCATCCTGTCCAGCCTTGACATGTCATCTATTACCTCCTTCTCCATATTGTGCCAGGCTTCAGGACATCTGCTGTAGGGGTGGCCAAGGCGCAGGCACAGGTTGCACCTGATCATCTCGGTGCAGTCCTTGGCCATATGACCCTGACCCCGACACACTGAACATATCAAGGCTGAACAGGAGGAACTCAAATGCCCCTTTTCTCCACAGCGGTGACACAGCTTCGGCTGACCAGGGTAAAAAACAGTCATCCTATCCCTCCCTATAAAAGCTGAGGAGGGCAGGTGACGGACAACATTCCCATCCCTGGCCAACCTGACTGTAACCGACCAACCCCCAGTCCAGATGTTACGCTCATCAAGGATTTTATTGGGCTTGGTCAAAACCTCCCCATAGTTCCTTAACCAAACCTCTAGATCCCGGGCAGGGACACTCTCATTAGTGAGGATAATTGTGATTTTTTTTACTGTAGACCTCTGAGAAACTGCAACTGGGGCCAGACCTTCCCATTCAGGTCTTGACCTGCAACGAGCTTCATATCTCTCCCAGAACAGGTCAAGACCCTCTGGCCTGGTGAAGCTAACTGTATAATCCCGTGTCCCAGCAACATGTATAAAGGCATACAGATCATTTGCCCCAAAACCCATCTCTAAAATCAAATCCACCACTGCACGCCGTGCTGGAGGGATCGCACCACCTTCCCATTTCAGAATAACAACATTACGTCTGGGACCCCCAGCAGAAGCCAGAGACCCAAGACCAGATCCTGGGGTGCTCAAAGTGGTAGCCTGTAGGGGAAAACCCCGCTTGGGGGCAGAGCTACCAGGAGCAGAGCGTACCACCTGAGCAAAGGTAAGTTTTTCAGGGCCAAGGCCCCACACTGAAGTCATAGCAGTCTGTACATTACTATTATTATTCACTGCTTGAACGGAGTTGGTAGGACTGTCCACACTTGAACTGGGACCATTGTTCATCACACTGGTACTGGGATGATTTTTATCAGTCACACAAAACTTCACATTCCCATCAGGAATAATCACAGTTTCTGCTGCAATATCAGCTGTCTCCTGAAGCTGTGCTGTAGAGTCCTCAGCAGCTGTGGGGCAAACAGCTTCAGCCAAAGGGGGGTTAATAGGCTCTGCTGAATCTTGTAGTGCATCTGCAGGAATGTCATTTTTTAAAAGCAAACTTTGCTGTACTGCAGCATCAGCAGGCACAGCATTACTACAGATAGGACTAGCAGCCTGACTCTCACTGGGCACATTGTCTGTATCAGTCACAGTGTTGAATGACACAAAAATTGTTTTATCCACAATATGGGACTTGACAGGCTTTACCTTGTCAGGCACATTGTCTGTAATGTCCTCATTATTAAATGCCAGCTGATCCCCCCGCATAGGAGACTCCATTACCTGGATGGCCCTGAGCATGCCTCCTGAGTCCTGGGAAGGCATGGGGCTGCTTACCTCTCCCTGAGGGGGCAGGGGGTCAGAACTGGGCGTCTCCTCCTTCACCTCCATCTTTGTCATCCTCGCAAATCTTTTATCATTACAAAACTTTTCTTTAAATGGCCCATCTCTGCCTTCCATCATGGCCACAATGGTCTCCTGGTGTTCCACCCGAACCTTGGCCAGTTGGATCTCCGGATCCATGGATCCACGTTTCTGGCTATGTAAGCCCTCACGTTGCCTTCTCAGGCGCTTCAGCTCCGCTCTGAGCTTGTACAGCTTGTCTCTTTCCCTATTCAGGACCTTAATCCCGGCCACCACTCGCTCCCGGATGGCCCCGGAACCTTCATCTTCACCAGGGGCAGAGAGATCACCAACCATGGGTTGTATAGGGGCAGGTATGTTACCTGATGGCCCAGGAGATGGCTGAGAGCTTCCAGCAGGAGAGGCCCTGCTGGCCTCCATGGCTTCCCCAGAAAGGGGCCAGGAGAGCTGGGATAGATTTCCTCACCAGTCCCCTCTCACACGGATCTGCAGCAGCTCCAGAGAGACAGCCTCCTCCTGACACACCTGTGCTCCAATGATGGGTGGGGCACTATTCCTCCCACTGACACCAATGATGGGGCACTATTCCTCCCACTGACACCAATGATGGGGCACTATTCCTCCCACTGACACCAATGATGGGGCACATTTCCTCCCACTGACACCAATGATGGGGCACTATTCCTCCCACTGACACCAATGATGGGGTACAATTCCTTACATTGATACCAGCAATGGTGCACAATTCCCCCCACTGACACTAATGATGGGACACTATTCCTCCCACTGACACCAATGATGGGACACAATTCCTCCCACTGACACTAATGATGGGACACTATTCCTCCCACTGACACCAATGATGGAACACAATTCCTCCCACTGACACCAATGATGGGACACAATTCCTTCCATTGATACCAACAATGGGGCACAATTCCTCCCACTGACACCAAACATGGGGCATAGTTTACTCCCACTGGACACCGGGAAATTTTCTACTCCCACTGGCTCTAGTCAGGCCACCCTAAAATCTATAGGACAGTAAACTGGCTCTTTGGAAAGTTTGGAGACCCTGGTTTAGGATACTACAGAACCCATCAGCCTTGCGTGCTGCAGGAAGCTATAATGCACGAAAAAAAAAGAACACATATACCAGTTCATGTTAAAATCCAAATGTACAAAACATGTCGTATTATTTGTATAGCGCCCCCTTCTGGAATGGTGGATGTGTGATTCTTTGGTAATATGACCATTAGGCAGTGCATGAGGTTCCTAACTTACAACATGCTATTTTAGGATACCTTCCAACATACTAACCTCCACTGATTTGCTTTCCTGCACCATGTATCACAACAAGCCTATTCTTAATTCATTCTGAAATATGCGATTGCTTTTCTTGAAGAAGCAAAGAAAAAACGGAAGTAATATTTTGGGAGAGTTTTATTTTTTTTTGTACCAGTGACCTTTGACGAACTTTTCAAATCTACCTTCTAATCCCAACATTCTAAATCCCTATGGATCCCGAGCCCCCTAATTAAAGCAACATGTCTTCAATATTACTGGGAATCTATCATGCCACGAGATTGGCCAATGCTTCAGACCTCAACCAAAAAAAAAATGGGGGTGGGGGGGGGGGCAATAAAACGTTTAGGTGTTACATGCTTGAGAGCTTCCACCATTGCAAACGTCATAAATTTTCCACCAATGAAGCTCGCGGTTTGTGATGCGAGTCGACTAATTAGCATTAGGCGGGTTAATAACATGTGCTCTTGATTAGACGGCTTTTAAAATCTTCACAGGATTGTTTTGACTGGAGCCGTCACTGGGAGTTCTGGCGCTGTCTTTAGTTTTCTTTCCAAAAGCTGGCAGCTTTTAAATCAAGATGTGTGTTTGAGAGCGGAGGAACATGGGACAGACTTGTCCCTTCTGACCCTTGCAGGGTCTCCACCTCTGACTTACATAAGCTATCAACGTTTTTTGGCCGAGAGAGACAATAGCGAGGAGGCCTGGGAGATCTCAGCGAGCTCGGTGTAGCCTCCAAGGAAAACTGTAGATTGTCTTTGTTTTCTAACCCCAGTTCAGAATAATAAACTCTCCTTAGGCCTTTGTGTAAATTAAAAGTTTAATGGTTTTCGGTCATTTTACTTGTGCTGTATCTCAGCACCATTAACTGAAAATGCTATTTAATTCATTTTTATTTTTCAGAGCAAGCTTCCCCCATCCATCCATGTCTCCTTGCCTTATGTTGTTTAGAAACGACTTTAAAAAGAAAGACTCCCCTAGCATTTCTAGCTGAGGCCATCTCGAGTAAGGGCAGATGATTCATGTAGCATTTAATTCCTGGAAACCATCTGCCCTTAGCTTAGGCATGCAGGCAGGAGGGGGGGTGCTAGTAAACCCCCTTATAAGGACTTGGAGCACCTGTTGGTGGCACCTGGGCAGAGGGTTGTAATTCCAGTGTCCACAGCGCATGTCTCCCAGGAACAGGACCTAAATACCATCCCAGCAGCCAGCATCTGGTGGAAATAGATTACTGGGATCTGCTGGCTGCTGGGAGGGTATTTAGGTCCTCCCTTAATAAGTGCCTATTGCTCTAGTGTTTTTCTTGTTGCCAGATATTGCTAGCCCTTCTCCTGTTCCTGCTTCTGGCTTGTTCGCTGTAACCTGTATCCTACTGTTTTGTACCTGCTACCCCTTGTTCCTTATCCCAGTTTTGTTTCCTCCTTCCCACCTGCTCCCTGCACCTCCAGTTTTCCCTGCTTTTCTGTATTCCCCATTGTATATATTGTACATATTTAGTTGTTAGTTGGGCTTCTGTTTGTTAGTTATTAGTCAGGTATTCTGTCACTGGGTTTTTTGGTTCACTTTGTAGCAGAGCGACCCCATGCTACCCTGTGAAATTGTGGTTTAGGCCAGATTTTGTGGTAAGCAAGCACACTGATTTCACAGGTGTGTGCTGGCTTCATATTAGAGCCAGAGATAAATCTCAGAGCCCCACTCTCAGTGTGTGTGAAAAGAACCATGTGAGGTGCTGCTGTGCACCATGGTGTCCAGGTCGGGACAGGCCGTGGCACGAGCCTGAAAGAAAGTCCATGAGGGACAGAGGAGCAGCTAGGAAGCTGTAGAGAAAGTCCATGAGGGACGGAAACAGCTAGGAAGCTGTAAGGAAGACGCAAAGCTGTGTTACAGCAATTGTGCATTAACACTGGGACGTGTTTTCTGGTCGAGAGGGCCAAAAAGGTACTGGGATTCAGGAGGGACCCTGAATAGGTACTTGGAGCAGTAAAGAGAGTCAGGAGGCTCAATGTTATGTTTTGCAGTGATGGTGAGAACCCCCTGCATGCAAAATTTTTGATGTTTGTTTAAAAAAAAAGTGAGCAGGAAATTCCTGAAAACTATATCTGGTGTGGAGTAAACTCACTATTTTGGCATTACCATTGAGCTAAGACACCCAAACATGTCACAACTTAAATTTTCGTGTTTGCTGTGTGTTGGTGTTTGGAAGGATTTTGTTTCACTGTAAATAAATCTCACCTAAAGCGTAGACAGTCAAGTCCCAGTTTCCTGAGTGTATCCACGCAGATCTGGTTATCTCTGCTGCTGATTCCTGACACCCCTGGGATGTATGATGTCATTTTGGCCAAGGCCAGGAACCAGGAAGCAACTAAAGAAATGTAAAAAGAAAATAAAAAAGTTTAAAGCAAATAAATGTAATATAGTTTAGTTCTGCTTTTAAAAGAAAGGAAACTTTGACAAGCAAACTAAAGTTTTATTTTTTATTTTACTTAACATATTTATTTATGTATTTAATTTTTACATATTATTTTATTTAGCCTCTCACCTTGTGGTTTACTACAAAGTTACAATATTGCAGCCTCTCATCTTGTGACTTACTTCAAAGTTACAATATTGCAGCCTCTCGCCTTGTGACTTACTACAAAGTTACAATGTTGCAGCCTCTCGCCTTGTGACTTACTACAAAGTTACAATGTTGCAGCCTCTCATCTTGTGACTTACTACAAAGTTACAATGTTGCAGCCTCTCGCCTTGTGACTTACTACAAAGTTACAATGTTGCAGCCTCTCACCTTGTGACTTACTACAAAGTTACAATATTGCAGCCTCTCATCTTGTGACTTACTACAAAGTTACAATCTTGCAGCCTCTCAGTTTGTGACTTACTACAAAGTTACAATATTGCAGCCTCTCGCCTTGTGACTCTCTACAAAGTTACAATGATGCAACCTCTCACCTTGTGACTTACTACAAAGTTACAATATTGCAGCCTCTCACCTTCTGACTTACTACAAAGTTACAATATTGCAGCCTCCCGCCTTGTGACTTACTACAAAGTTACAATATTGCAGCCTCTCGCCTTGTGACAGGCTACAAAGTTACAATGTTGCGGGCTCTCACCTTTGTGACTTACTACAAAGTTACAATGTTGGGGAAAAGGAATCACCGCTCAGGTAGACTTGATTCCAGGTGTATGTTAGTAAATCCTTCAGAGGAGGGGAGTCCCAGGTGCTGGCTAAATGCAAATTAAAACAAGCTTTGGTACAGGAAAATCTGGATGCCACACACTGGATAAAGTTGAAAAATCTTCTTTATTGTAAAACTTGGATCATCAAAATTGCAGGACAATCAGGCAGATAGTACAGACACAGCTGACGCGTTTCGCACTCTAAATCGAGCGCTTACTCATAGCTATGAGCAAGCGCTCGATTTAGAGTGCGAAACGCGTCAGCTGTGTCTGTACTATCTGCCTGATTGTCCTGTCATTTTGATGATCCAAGTTTTACAATAA
The DNA here is from genome assembly GCA_037952835.1 of Lithobates septentrionalis. Lineage (NCBI taxonomy): Eukaryota > Metazoa > Chordata > Amphibia > Anura > Ranidae > Lithobates > Lithobates septentrionalis. Next base: position 346,848 of record JBBDGP010002681.1, on the reverse strand, counting down.
AGAAGATTTTTCAACTTTATCCGGTGTGCGGCATCCAGATTTTCCTGTTCCAAAAGTTACAATGTTGCAACCTTTCACCTTGTGATTTACTTCAAAGTTACAATATTGCAGCCTTTCACCTTGTGACTTACTTCAAAGTTACATTGTTGCAGCCTTTCACCTTTGTGACTTACTACAAAGTTAAGTTACAATATTGCAGCCCCTCACCTTGTGATTTTCTACAAAGTTAGTGTTGCAGTCTGATCACTGATGGGGGGGTGACTGAGTAAATGTTTTATCCTGACTGCAGCTGACTGACAACATCATTTCAGCCTAGACAGTGTCACTAAACTGGAGCTCAAGGATGGCTTTTTTGAGGAATTGCGTGTGTATTACACAACTGTGTATTGTATCATTTCAGAAATGTATTCATGCAGACTTGCAAAGTTACTGATATTTAATTTGGAGTGAATGAACAGTGCAGAAGAATAGGCACCTATGATATAGTGGACAAATCTCCAGCCTGGGCCTGTCCATAATTACATCCTGACCAGGGACCCACTAAGGGCTTGTCTTGTCTATATATTTACACTTGCGATGACTACTGGCAACAGTATTGCTGTGAGCAGCGATCGCACTAAGCAGGGATCTCATCCGGAGCTGCTTTGTCTCCTCCTGTGACCTCTTTCTCTATATAATTATTCTGGATATTTATCAGGACCTCCCACCTTCACCAGAGAGACGCACATAGATTATATTCTCTAAGCCTCTCTTCTGCTTGCAAATCTCCCGACAATATATTTAACAAAATACAACCCATTTGCCAAAATCGGCAGAAAAAAAAATTGCTACATTTTGTCATAACCTTTTTGAAATTTATTGTTTTTCTTATTAAAAAGAGGGGGCTGACGTGTGTGTGTTTGCACTGGGTAAAGGGTGGAGAGACACTTATAAAATAATTCAGAGTCTCTCTGGGACTTTCAGGGAATTTTGCGTTTTCAAATGTTGGAACACGAAGTTTACAAAAGTAATTTTCCGAAACCTCCTTCTGGCAGATGTAGAGGTTGACCCCATTCCCCATCAGTCTGCCGAACCTAGCATGCTAATTATCTGATGATTAATATTGCTAATATATACAAACACAGGATATAATTGACGGCGGTTGGAGAATAAATGAGGGGATCCATATTTATACAGGTTTTAGCAATATGCTGCTAATGATTTAGGCTGTGCATAGCTGGGAGCTCTAAAGGGACACTAAGCAAAAAAATAAATTACTCGTTGGTTTACATTAAAGAAACTTTTAAAAACATTTATGGGTTAATATGAAAATATTTCAGAAGATTAACAGAAAAGATTCTCATTTATTCAGGGATCTTTGTATAGCTGGTAGTAGTTAGTCGCGTTGAACTGGACTTGTTCTGAAGTGTTGAAGCATGTTTCGAAAAGCATCCAAGATGCTTCTCCAGTTCTAATGTGTCAGGGAGATACCTCAACATTTACTTACAGTATCTCACAAAAGTGAGTACACCCCTCACATTTTTGTAAATATTTTCTTCTATCTTTTCATGTGACAACACTGAAGAAATGACACTTTGCTACAATGTAATGTAGTGAGTGTACAGCTTGTATAACAGTGTAAATTTGCTGTCCCCTCAAAATAACACAACACACAGCCATTAATGTCTAAACCGCTGGCAACAAAAGTGAGTACACCTCTAAGTGAAAATGTCCAAATTGGGCCCAATTAGCCATTTTCCCTCCCCAGTGTCATGTGACTCATTAGTGTTACAAGGTCTCAGGTATGAATGGGGAGCAGGTGTGGTAAATTTGGTGTTATCGCTCTCACTCTCTCATACTGGTCACTGGAAGTTCAACATGTCACCTCATGGCAAAGAACTCTCTGAGGATCTGAAAAAAAGAATTGTTTGGTTCAGATGGTGACAAGCGTGTGTGGTGGCAACCAGGTGAGGAGTACAAAGACAAGTGTGTCTTGTCTACAGTCAAGCATGTTCATGGGAGTGTCATGGTCTGGGGCTGCATGAGTGCTGCCGGCACTGGGGGGCTACAGTTCATTGAGGGAACCATGAATGCCAACATGTACTGTGATATACTGAAGCAGAGCATGATCCCCTCCCTTCAGAGACTGAGCCGCAGGGCAGTATTCTAACATGATAATGACCTCAAACACACCTCCAAGACAACCACTGCCTTCCTAAAGAAGCTGAGGGTAAAGGTGATGGACTGGCCAAGAATGTCTTCAGACCTAAACTTTATTGAGCATCTGTGGGGCATCCTGAAACGGAAGGTGGAGGAGCGCAAGGTCTCTAACATCCACCAGCTCCGTGATGTCGTCATGGAGGAGGGGAAGAGGACTCCAGTGGCAACCTGTGAAGCTCTCGTGAACTCCATGCCCAAGAGGGTTAAGGCAGCGCTGGAAAATAATGGTGGCCACACAAAATATTGACACTTTGGGCCCAATTTGGACATTTTCACTTAGGGGTGTACTCACTTTTGTTGCCAGCAGTTTAGACATTAAACTAGACACACTAGCTCGAGACTCAGCTCCCACTGCTCAGTTCGCTATCACACCACCCTCATCCCGGTGGGTGCGATCTCATAGGACGGGTTCCAGTCTATCCCGCCCACTCAAACATCTATAGCCAGGAGGCTCCGCCTGATGGATGTTCCTTTGGTTTCCGAGAGCCTGCAAAACAGCCGGGGAAGCGGGGTAGGGGGAGGTACAGGGGGCGGAGATTGCAGTCCGTGCGGAGAGTGGGCAGCAATCCCTAACACTGGTACAGTGTTGATTCGTGATGTGCTGTGCTGAACGCGGCTCTGATTTTTGGGAATTTACTAAAATTCCTGACAGGTTGCGAGTATGGGCAGCACGGGCTCTAGGGGCAGCTTCGTTGGGCCCCACAACAATGACTGGGCCCAGGGCAGTCGCCCCTTTTGCCCTGCGTTAAAGATGGCCCTGATGTTACTTGACTCATACCACCTACCCAAACATTGTTCGTGACCAAGTACACCCCTTCATGTAAACGGTATTCCCAGAGGGCAGTGGCCTCTTTCAGTAGGATAATGCACCCAGCAACATTGAAAAATGGTTCAAGAATGGTTTGAGGAACACAACAAGTTTGAGGTGTGCATGTGGAATGTGCTGGAGAAACAATTCTGATCCATGGAGGCCCCACCTCACAAATTGCAGGTTTCACAGGACTTACAGGACTTAAAGTGGTTGTACTGTATACCCCTTTAGCAAATAAGGCCTATAATAAGGTTTGCCTGTAGGTAAAATGAATATCTCCTAAACCTGTACCGTTTAGGCAGGGGCGTACCTAGAGCATTTTGCACCTGGGGCAAATCCTATATCTGGCACCCCCAACTTGCCTGGATTCTGCACACTGTATATAGCACATGCCTGGATTTTGCACCCTGTACATAGCACATGCCTGGATTTTGAACCCTGTATATAGCACATGCCTGGATTTTGCACCCTGTATATAGCACATGTCTGGATTCTGCAACCTGTATATAGCACATGTCTGGATTCTGCACCCTGTATATAGCACATGCCTGGATTCTGCACCCTGTATATAGCACATGTCTGGATTCTGCACCCTGTATATAGCACATGTCTGGATTCTGCAACCTGTATATAGCACATGCCTAGATTCTGCACCCTGTATATAGCACATGCCTGGATTCTGCAACCTGTATATAGCACATGCCTGGATTCTGCACCCTGTATATAGCACATGTCTGGATTCTGCACCCTGTACATAGCACATGCCTGGATTCTGCACCCTGTACATAGCACATGCCTGGATTCTGCACCCTGTATATAGCACATGCCTGGATTCTGCAACCTGTATATAGCACATGCCTGGATTTTGCACCCTGTATATAGCACATGCCTGGATTTTGCACCCTGTATATAGCACATGTCTGGATTCTGCAACCTGTACATAGCACATTTCTGGATTCTGCAACCTGTACATAGCACATGCCTGGATTCTGCACCCTGTATATAGCACATGCCTGGATTCTGCACCCTGTATATAGCACATGCCTGGATTCTGCACCCTGTATATAGCACATGCCTGGATTCTGCACCCTGTATATAGCACATGCCTGGATTCTGCACCCTGTATATAGCACATGCCTGGATTCTGCACCCTGTATATAGCACATGCCTGGATTCTGCACCCTGTATACAGCACATGCCTGGATTTTGCACCCTGTATATAGCGCATTCCTCGATTCTGCAAACTGTATAGCACATGTCTGGATTCTTCACTGGATTCTGCAAACTGTATATAGCACATGTCTGGATTCTTCACCCTGTATATAGCACATGTCTGGATTATTCACCCTGTATATAGCACATGCCTGGATTTTGCACCCTATATATAGCACATGCCTGGATTTTGCACCCTGTATATAGCACATGTCTGAATTTTGCACCCTGTATATAGCACATGCCTGGATTCTGCACCCTCTATATAGCACATGCCTGGATTCTGCAACCCGTATATAGCACATGCCTGGATTCTGCACCCTGTATATAGCACATGCCTGGATTCTGCAACCTGTATATAGCACATGCCTGGATTCTGCACCCTGTATATAGCACATGTCTGGATTCTGCACCCTGTACATAGCACATGCCTGGATTCTGCACCCTGTATATAGCACATGCCTGGATTCTGCAACCTGTATATAGCACATGCCTGGATTTTGCACCCTGTATATAGCACATGCCTGGATTTTGCACCCTGTATATAGCACATGTCTGGATTCTGCAACCTGTACATAGCACATTTCTGGATTCTGCAACCTGTACATAGCACATGCCTGGATTCTGCACCCTGTATATAGCACATGCCTGAATTCTGCACCCTGTATATAGCACATGCCTTGATTCTGCACCCTGTATATAGCACATGCCTGGATTCTGCACCCTGTATATAGCACATGCCTGGATTCTGCACCCTGTATATAGCACATGCCTGGATTTTGCACCCTGTATATAGCACATTCCTCGATTCTGCAAACTGTATAGCACATGTCTGGATTCTTCACTGGATTCTGCAAACTGTATATAGCACATGTCTGGATTCTTCTCCCTGTATATAGCACATGTCTGGATTATTCACCCTGTATATAGCACATGCCTGGATTTTGCACCCTATATATAGCACATGCCTGGATTTTGCACCCTGTATATAGCACATGTCTGAATTTTGCACCCTGTATATAGCACATGCCTGGATTCTGCACCCTGTATATAGCACATGCCTGGAATCTGCACCCTGTATATAGCACATGCCTGGATTCTGCACCCTGTATATAGCACATGTCTGGTATCTGCACCCTGTTTATAGCACATGTCTGGATTCTCCAACTCCCCCCGCCCCCTATCAGATCAGCTACCTATACCTGGGTGGTGGTGGACAGAGCAACCCCCCCCCCCCCCTCCAGCCCTTCTCTGTCAGACCAGCACAGTCAGGGTGGCAGGGCAGACACACTCCTCCAGCCTCTTCTCACAACCCACACCCACTTTTACCTGCTCACCTCGGGCTCTCAGCCTCAGCTAGGGAGGTCCAGACGCCGGAGGACTGTGTAGACACAGTGTGTAGGCAGCCGCCCCGGCGAAGATTAATGACACACAGGCCTGGCGTGGCTGCGCAGCAGTGGTGGGTGGAGCTAGCAGGAGGAAAGCAGTGACCAGACCAGGCTAGTGTGGCCATGGCGCTGGGGTTGTTCCACCTGACAAAAAACTACCAAGGGGAGCAGCCAGAGATGGGGATGTCCTCGGGATGGTGTCAGACGGTGTCACCTGACCCGGGTGCGGAGCGCACCCCCATAGCGATGCCACTCGGCCACTGACACCCCATGCGTGGCACCCAGGGTGGACCCCCCCCCCATTAGTACGCCCCTGGGTTTAGGAGATATTCACCTTGCATGCAGCCCCTGACGTCAATGGCGCATGCACTCTGAAGGTCCAGCGGAAGCTGCCGGACCTTGCTGGAATGGTGGACTCTCACGCGCATGCGCCGGAGTGACGTCATCACAGCTCCGGCCATTCACAGCGCTGGAGCCGCGAACCCAGAAGAAACGCGAAGGAAAAATGGTAGCTCCCTCGGCAGTGACCGGGATGCGATGCCGACGCCTCTTTCTAAGGCATTCTTAGTATTTCTTAGTATTTAGTATTCTAGTATTCTTAGTATTTCATAATAAGCTAGTTTGCGGTGCATACTAGCTCATTATGCCTTTGCCTTTACAGGTATTTTTTTCTTTTTGCGGGTACACAACCGCTTTAAAAGATCTACTGCCTACAGGTTGGTGCCAGATACCACAGCATACCTTAAGAGGTCTAGTGGCGTTCATGCCTTGATGGGTCAGGCTGGCTGTGTTGGCGGCAAAAGTGGGTCATCACAATGTTCTGCAACTAAAAGGGAGAGCGGCTTGGGGGGGTTGGGGCAGTAAAAACGCAGCTCAACCATGGGGTTTTACAGCTAGTGTGAACAAGTGCTTGCACATTTCTAAGTAGGATTTGTGTTCTTTTTGCATACAGATAACATGTTGAATGAAGCCTCCCTCAAAAACATCAGGTGATGGTGCATGCCGGGGTCCACAGCATCTGGCCTAATAGAAAGCACACGTACCGTTTATAGTCAGACATTTCACCGACGACACTAAAATGATGACAAGTCGGAGATTTCCCAGAGACATGCAATTACAGCAGACCAAAAAAAACCTTGGCTTTATTAAGTTGGAAGTCTGGGGTGTGACCCCTTCGAGGTGTATTTCTCTATAGACAGGTTATTATGCATTTCTAAATCTCCCTCTTCATATGTAATAGACCGGCTGTGAGCATTCCTCGCCCTCCTCCTGTCATAAATGTCCTCTCATTCCACCGGCGGATTGACTCGTTCTGCCGTTTATCAGCCCCGGAGATCGCATGTGATGAAAGGTGCGTGATGATAAAAATAGTGATTGCACATAAACGTTTCGTTCTGCGCTCGCCGCTTCACCTCCTTGGCATGCGAGCCGTTTAACCCTTTCTGGGACAGAGGGCGGGGAGGGGGGGGGGGGAGGAACAGTGCGGATCCCATATGGAGCCCAAACGTGGGGAGTTTTTCCCATTAAACCCGTCAGCCTAATTCGTGGTGATCCGTTCATGATTTCAATATGTGCCTGTCGCAGGGATGAAGAGCTTCTGTGAATCTCGCAGCCTGTCACTGTTGTTAATGCGGCGAACAGCAAATAAAAGCCCCCCCCCTAGTTTGCTGGGAACATGAAGCGCTAAATCAAAACGGCGTGTGTCACCGCACACAGAAAGCCGGAGACGTGACGTTGCACGGCATGTACGGGGGTTGTTGCTGTCGCAGGTTTCTAGACCGGCCTGCCTGCGTCTAAGGGAAATCGGGTGAATTTGTTTGTGGATCGGTCCTTGCAACCAGTGCCGGCTGGTGCTCAAAATTTTTTGGGGGGGCGCAAACAAACTAAAAAATTCTGGAAAATACTTTAAAAAAAACATCAAAAACATAAATTGCAGCCTCACTGCGCCCATCAAATACAGCCACTGTGCCCATCATATGCAGCCACTGTGCCCATCAATTGCAGCCACTGTGCCCATCAAATGCAGCAACTGTGCCCATCATATGCAGCCACTGTGCCCATCACATACAGCCACTGTGCCCATCAAATACAGCCACTGTGCCCATCAAATGCAGCCACTGTGCCCATCATATGCAGCCACTGTGCCTATCAAATGCAGCCACTGTGCCCATCATATGCAGCCACTGTGCCTATCAAATGCAGCCACTGTGCCCATCAAATGCAGCCACTGTGCCCATCAAATGCAGCCACTGTGCCCATCAAATGCAGCCACTGTGCCCATCAAATACAGCCACTGTGCCCATCAAATGCAGCCACTGTGCTCATCATATGCAGCCACTGTGCCTATCAAATGCAGCCACTGTGCCCATCATATACAGCCACTGTGCCCATCAAATGCAGCCACTGTGCCCATCAAATGCAGCCCCTGTGCCCATCAAATGCAGCCACTGTGCCCAGCATATGCAGCCACTGTGCCCATCATATGCAGCCACTGTGCCCACCAAAAACAGTCACTGTGCCTATCATAAGCAGCCACTGTGCCCACCGACCCCCCCCCCACTTGCGGGGCGCGCAGCTCTGACAGACCCCCTGGCACTTACCGCCAGGCAGCAGCTCCTCTCCAAGTGCACCAGAGCGGCGGCGACCTCCACTCCAGTGTGTGTCTCCTCTGCTCCTCTTCCTAAGCGCCAGGCATCCAATAGGGTGGCCTGGCTCTTTGGCCAATCAGTTAACAGGTCTGACGCCCTGCCTCCTGATTGGTGGGGAGGAAAGTTAGTGTGAAAATAGCAAAAAATAATTTGCTATCGTCACACAATTGGGTGGGATAAGGGCGCACTCTCTGAACCCCAAGCCCACCTTATTTTGAAGCCTATTAGAGCCTATGGCTCTAATTAGGTGCTTAAAAGTGCCACCCCCTCCCGCCATAGGAATCCATGCGTCCGGTGTCCTGAAAGGGGCCAGGCGCATGGATGGGGCGGCGGCACTCATGCGCCCACAATGCATGGGCCGCCACTGCTTGCAACAGGCGCTGTATCGAAAACTGGAATACTTTTTTTTGGTAAGTTTCTGTTGAGCTTTATTTTTCCACCTCTGTTTTTTCATCTTAGGGCCTGTTCACACCAGAATGTGGTGCAGGAAACCTGCTTTCTGTGGGCATTTCACTGCACCACGTTCAAAAACGCAGTGCATTTGCAATCTGTAGTGGGTGTCAGCGAAATGCTAATGACACCCCAAACCCACTTTCCGTGCGAGTTTACAAACTGCGCTTGCGATCTGCAGCGTGTATAGGTCTGAATCAGTAGAGGGCATGTCAGACCTCTGCAGAGAGACCACTGTTTCCACACAGAGAGCAAGGGCCATTCTCTACACTATGCTGGCAGCTGACAGGTTTTCCTGTTCAATCCATGGCTGCTTTCTTACGAAAACAAAATGTACAATTTTGAACACTCTTTGGTTTGACGCACCTGGAATGTATTTAGCCCCCTTCTCAAACTCGCTCATCCATGTCTTTATGGACCTTGCTTTGTGCACTGGTCCAAATCATTTTTTGGAGGGGGATTATGGTGCGGGGTTGTTTTTTTAGGGGTTGAGCTTGGCCCCTTATTTCCAGTGATGGATACTGTAACCACTTGCTGTCCGCGCTATAGCCGAATGACGGCCACAGCGCAGACCTGAGATTCCGGGAGGCCATCATATGACGGCCTCCCCTTTGCACGCTCCCTGCGCGTGCCCTGTGATCACTGAGTCACGTTCCCGGCCCCTTACTATGTGATCAGCTGTCAGAGAATGACAGCTGATCACATGATGTAAACAAAAGCTCGGTAATCTTTTTTTTTCTCCTCGCGCTGACAGCGTGAGGAGAAAAAAACGCTGATCACTGGCTTATCTGCAAGGGTCATCGGTCCCGAAGAGGCAATTATGCCTCATCTGTGCCCACCACTACCCCCTGTCAGTGCCACCTGCCAGTGCCCACAGTGCCCACCAGTGCCACCTATCAATGTCCATGAGTGCCACCTGTCAATGCCCACAAGTGCCACCTATCAATGCCCACCAGTGGTGCCAATCAGTGCCGCCTAGCAGTTCTGCCTATCAGTGTAATCGATCAGTGCCCATTATTGCCACCCATCAGTGCCCATCACTGCCACCCATCAGTGCCCATCACTGCCACCTATCGGTGCCCATCAGTGTCGCCTCATCAGCGTACATCAATGAAGGAGAAAAATTACCTGTTTTAAAATTTTATAACAAAATATAAAAAAAAAAATTTAAATTCGGTCTTTTAAAAAATTTTTTAACAAACAATAGGACACCGCAGAGGTGATCAAATACCACCAAAAGAAAGCTCTATTTGTGGGAATAAAAAGATAACAATTTCATTTGGGTACAGTGTAGCATGACCGCGCAATTGTCATTCAAAGTGCATCAGAGCTGAAAGCTGAAAATTGGTCTGGACAGGAGGGGGGTTTAAGCGCCCAGTAAGCAACTGGTTAAAGTGGTTATAAACCCTTTTTGGTGACTTTTACCTATAGGTAAGCCCTCATCGGCGCATGCGTCAGCATACCAAGACATTTTGGACAATTTCATGCTCCCAACTGTGTAGGAACAGTTTGGGGATGGCCTCTTCCTGTTCCAACATGATTGAGCACCAGTGCACAAAGCAAGGTCCATAAAGACATGGATGAGCGAGTTTGGGATGGAGGAACTTGACTGGCCTGCACAGAGTCCTGACCTCAACCCAATGGAACACCTTTGGAATCAATTAGAGTGGAGACTGCGAGCCAGGACTTCTCGTCCAACATCAGTGCCTGACCACACAAATGCTCTTCTGGAAGAATGGTCAAACATTCCCATAGACACACTCCTAAACCTTGTGGGCGGCCTTCCCAGAAGAATGAAAACTGTTATAGCTGCAAAGGGTGGGCCAACTCAATATTGAACCCTACGGACTAAGACTGGGATGCCATTAAAGTTCATGTGCGTGTAAAGGCAGGTGTCCCAATACTTTTGACAATTTAGTGTATATACTGCATCACAGAGGTGGGCTTTCTTCAGGTACACATATATGCAGCCTTTTTTTCTGGTGGGATTGCACTTAATGGTGCACCCCCAACATATAGACTGAGCTGTCACCAGCAACTTCTAGTCTCATATTATCGGCAACTAAGAAGACCTGCGTGCTTTCCTTTCACTTTGTTCACTTCCAATAGCAAGCAGATCCCAACTGTAGCTTACACTGTGCTAAAGACTGTCTCCCCCCCCCCCACACACCATGTGAGAGCACTGGGCCAATCAGCATTGCTGTTGCATTCCGGGAAGGGGAGTGATTCACATGCTCCTCCATACAGAGGAGGAATCAGGGCCAGTATTACCACTAGGCAAACTAGGCAGCCGCCTAGGGCGCCCTGCTGCCTAGGGTGGCTGGCCACTGGTGTTCCTACTCTCTTCTCTCTACAGCAAGCAACTAAGTCCCAGCTTCAGCAGGTGGCCTCTGCTCCGTTTGCACATAGTGTCAGAGGCGCAGCAGTGGCAGGGGACTGTGTCTGTGTCCCGTCTCCTGAATGAATGGAAGCAAGCAAACATTCATTGATGGGCACTGGTGAGGCTTCATTGATGGGCGCTGGTGTGGCTGCATTTGATGGGCACTGGTGAGGCTGCATTTGATGGGCAATGGTGAGGCTGCATTGATGGGCCCTTTAGGTTGCATGGATGGGTGCTGGTAATGGCTGCATTTGATGGGCGCTGGTGAGGCTGCATTGATGGGCGCTGGTGTGGCTGCATTTGATGGGCACTAGTAGGCTGCATTGATGGGCGCTGGTGAGGCTGCATTTGATGGGCACTGGTGAGGCTGAATTTGATGGGCGCTGGTGAGGCTGCATTGATGGGCACTGGTGTGGTTGCATTTGATGGGCACTGGTGAGGCTGCATTGATGGGCGCTGGTAGGCTGCATTGATGGTCACTGGTAGGCTGCATTGATGGTCACTGGTAGGCTGCATTTGATGGGCATTGGTGAGGCTGCATTTGATGGGCGCTGGTGTGGCTGCATTTAATGGGCACTGGTAGACTGCATTTATGGGCGCTAGTGTGGCTGCATTTGATGGGCACTGGTGAGGCTGCATTGATGGGCGCTGGTAGGCTGCCCTGATGGGCACTGGTGAGGCTGCATTTGATGGGCGCTGGTGAGGCTGCATTTGATGGGCGCTGGTGTGGCTGCATTTGATGGGCACTGGTAGACTGCAT
>JBBDGP010002681.1:255000-330000 GCA_037952835.1 Lithobates septentrionalis | reverse complement strand
CTCACCCTGCCAGGAGACAATGGGGAGCATAGAGCCATACTGCCCAGGATATGCTGTTGTGCCATGTTTCATCATTATTACTATTATTTCTGCATAACAGCATATCCTGGGCAGTATGGCTCTATGCTCCCCATTGTCTCCCCTAGTGCCTGTGTTTCTCCTCTGGGGGCGGAGGTGCACCTTTGTATCTTCCTGACGTAGCGGCGCCTGCGCAGTTGCGGCGGAAGCGATGGGGACGCCCGAAGGTGTCTTCCTTTCCGGAACGCCGGGGGGATCACACTAGGGCGCACAGCGGTGCTGCTCTTTTCCCTCAATGGAGGGGGAGGAGGGAGGACGCAAGGCATACTGACACCTGAAGGGAGTTAGCCAATTGGCACTCCCTATAAATATGGGAATTCTCAGGGGACATTTATTGGATTTTTTCTAATCTGGAGACAGGCTACACAGACTGACAGCAAATACTGGTCAGCACACACGGAATGACTGTGATATTTCCTTAGCGACTTGGTCCTTTTAAATCATTGCTGACCCTGTCATGATTTATTTATACCTTAATTTTTCAGTATCCAGAATATTTCAGTTCATTCAGTTCTGCTGAATTAGGTAATTAGTTCCGACACCACCCTTGCATTTTCACATTGTTTGTCACTTTCACTGTTTGATGATTGTACTGTGCACGTTTGTCTAACATGGTTTCTTTTCACTTCAGCCCCCACCCATTTTCCTTCCCCCCCCCCCTGTCCCTCTCTGTCACACACCCTTTTTCCACCCCACCCTCACCTTCCACCCTTCCAGTTCACCCTTCCCTCCATCACCCCCAACCCCCCTTTCCCCCCTTTTCTTTCCTCTCCCCCCCCTCTCCTTTCCCGTTCCCCCCCCCTCCCCCTTTCCACTCCCTCCTTCCCCCCCCCAGCACCTTCCCCCGTTTTCCCGTCCTTTCCTTCCCCCCCTTTTCCGTTCCCTTCCTCCGTTTCTCCCCACTCTTTCTTCCCCTTTCCCTCTTTCTCCCTTTTTCCCCCTTCCCCTTCTCATTCATTTCATCACTCTAATCCATTCTGTCTGGTCTTTCCCTTCCCCTCATTCCCTCCCCCCCCCCCCCCATTTCACTCCGTTCATTCACTGGTGGTTTGTCGGCACCTTTACCTGATTGGTCTTTGCATATATTTTCTATGGTACATGGGGATTGACTGGCAGCAGGGCATTTGCTATCCTCCACTCGTTTTATTTTCACACACACTTTTTTGGTTCACTTCTTTTCTTTACTTCCCCTCACATTCCCTTCCATTCCTTCTTTCCCTCTTTCCGTTTTTCCCTCTTCCCTATCCTTTTCCTTATATCTTTTCCTCCCCTTTCCCCCTTTTCCTTAGCAATGCCCCCTGCACACCCATGTACCTACTATCCAACATTTCTATAGATCTCCATAGTTGGGGAATTTCTCAATCTGTGTGGATCAACCGATTGACCCCTCGCTTTTTAGTATTTAACACTTAATATTTTTCTACTTCTAGCATTAACGTATACCCATTCAGGTGCATTTCGGGTTGTTCGTTGCCCCCTCCTCTCCTTCCCCCTCCTATATATGGGGGGCTGATAGATGTGATCCCTCGCAAGATACACTTGGCCCACCGCCCGCTCTCCTGGGAGTTGGTCCGACACGGGGGAGACTGGGGAACTGAGGAGAAACTGTACCACCTAAAATAAAATAATCTACAATGCTTAAATTGAACGCGGAAACGTCAGAATTCCTGTAATAGGTAATTATATGATCCAGGCAACTTTAGTAGATGGTGCACATATATAACTTTGGTACTGTTGGATTTGATGCTATGTTTGACACATGTTGACCTTTTCACAGTGGACAACCATCCTCTGAAGAGGACCCGGGAAGGGTCGAAATGCGTCAGGATTTACGTATACAACTACTGTTGTTCCACATACATGTACTGTATTACCCTCATTTATAGGCAATATCTGTTGCTACTTATTTTAAGAATCTAACATTTAAGATAACTTTGGTCGCCCTTTAATGCATTGTGCCTGGCATTTGGTTTAATTGTATGCTTTGTTCACTGTAATGGTATGTCATATTCAGGTCATGTCTTCACTCGAATAGTCAGTATTTATCCTCAGTGATTTTTATAATATGCTATTTATATATTTTTTGTACTAATAAAACTGAATTTTTTCAACTATCGATATTGTACTTCATTGGCTGCTTTAAAGCCCCGTTAGGGGGTTCTTGTATAATAATTTGCAATACATAGATGGCCCATTTGGCAAAAACCAAGATGGCTGCAGCTAGTTCATACATGCGCAGTGGTGTGTGTGTTCCGGCTCCACCCAAAATGTTTTGTCATACGTGACGTCATCAGGGGCACTGTCTGGCAAGGTGCTTGAAAGAAGTTGGAGGTCCAGTGGAGCATAAAACATGCTCTGTTTGACCACTCGATTCTGGTAAGCTCCCACCTTTTTATCCACCAAGGTGGTTTGCGGTCCTATTGCTGAGAAGCTTTGAGGCTGCAGGGATTCACATCTGTTTCCTCCTGTCACATACAGAGAAGATTGCTCATCCTATTTTCTGGTTCTTTATTGGGACTTTTGGTTCATTGCCTCTATACAGGATTAGCTCTGGGTCACCCTGGTGCGGCTTTGAAATCACGCTAATTCAGCACGATTTCAAAGCCACAGGTCAGTAAGATTTGCACCTCTGCATTCATTGCGGCTTACGACTTTGTTTAACCACTTTATATCCAGAAGATTTACCCCCCTTCATGACCAGGCCATTTTTTGCGATCTGGCACTGCGTTACTTTAACTGATAATTGCACGGTCGTGCGACGCTGTACCCATATAAAATGTTGTCCTTTTTCCCCACAAATAGAGATTTCTTTTGGTGGTATTTGATCACCTTTATTTTTTTGCACTATTTTGAAAAAAAATAATAATTTTTTACTTTCTGCTATAAAACATATCCAATAAAAAATGTAAACAATCAAATGTCTTCATCAATTTAGGCCAATATGTATTTTGCTACATATTTTTGGTAAACAAAAACCCAATAAGCATATATTTATTGGTTTGCACAAAAGTTATAGCATCTACAAACTATGGGATATATTTATGGAATTTTTATTTTATTTTTGAATTTTTTTAGTAGTAATGGCGGTGGTCAGTGACTTATAGCGGGACTGCGACATTACGGCGGACAAATTAGACACTAAGTGACACTTTTGGCACTTTTTTTTGGGAACCAATGACACTAATACACGCTAAAAATATGCACAGTCACTGTACTAATGACACTGGCTGGGAAGGGGTTAACATCAGGGGTGATCAAAGGGTTAACTGTGTGCCTAGCCAGTGTTTGTGAACTGTGTGCTTTTACTAGGGGAAGACATTGATCAATGTTCGTGCTTAGCAGGAACTCAGGATCAATGCCTTCCCTACTGACAGAACGGCAACCTGCCTTGTTTACATAGGCAGATCACCGCTCTGGCTCTCTGCCTAATGATTGGCGGGTGCCGGCGGACATCGAGCCTGTGGTACCCGCAGATCAGCTCGGAGCGGGTCACCAGTGGCACACATGCACGCCCCAAACCCGTGAGTGCAGAATCACATACTAGGCACCTGATCTTGAGCAGCAAAGCTGCCTTACCACCGTATATGCAAGTTATACGGTCGGCAAGCGGTTAACCGAAGTCTATGCAAGTCACAATGAATACAGAAAAAAGTAGTGCAGGAGCCTTTTTTAAAGTCGCTGCGAGTGGCGGCCGCTCCATAAGGGGCGCAGGGGTGCCGCCCCCCTAATCTCCAATGCGCCCAGGCCCCTAATCTCCATGCAGGGCGCCAGACGCATTGGATTTTAATGTTTTTGTTTTTTTTTCCAAGCACGTGATTAGAGCCGGGCTTCAAAAGGGGTGTGCTCAGGACGCAAGTGCTCACCCACTTGTGTAACAATTAATATTCACTATTGTCTTACTGCTTCTCCTCCCAGGCCAATCAGGAAGCGGGTCTTAAGACTCGCTTGGCCCGAGAGGAGAAGCAATCGTATTGGCCGCTGAGGAGGAGGAGAAGACGCAAGGGAGGCCGCCGTGAAGGAGGAGATGCAGGGTGAAGCCGACGAGGAGGAATCGCTGCCCGCAACCTAGATAGGATAAGTGCGGGGCTGGTGGGTTGACGATCGAGCGATGGGGGTGGGTTGAGGGGGTGCGACCGACTGACCGAGGGGGGGTGGTGGGCGTTTTTTGCCGCCCCCCCTCCCAAAAAATGGAGCACCAGCCGCCACTGAGTGCAGAAGCCTTTTTCAAAGTTGCTGTGACATGAGTCGCGGCAATCTGAATGGTTCCATTGCTGACAATGGGGTGGAACTGTCAAATCGCATGACTAATCTCACTGGTGTGAACGAGGTCAGAGGTTGGTAATATTTTGTACTGTTTATTGCTGAGCGCTGTTTATAATTTTCAGTTTATGTAATGTTTTTATTGGTGGTAATCCAAAGAGCTCTGTGATTCATTCATTTTGCACTAGTTTATTCATTTTAGTTATTTTATTCACTTATTGCACCATTTTATTTGTAGTGTTCGCACTATTCTCCTTTGTGGGATTGTAGGAGGGTGCTTGGCAACTTTTCACCACTTAAGGACAGAGCCTCTTTCAGATATTTGTTGTTTACAAGTGTTTTTGCTAGAAAATTACCTAGAACCCCCAACATTATATATTTTTTTTCTAACACCCTAGAGAATAAAATGGCAGTCGTTGCAATACTTTCTGTCACACCGTATTTGCGCAGCGGTCTTATAAGCGCACTATTTTGGGAAAAATTACACTTTTTTGAATTAAAAAATAAGACAACAGTAAAGTTAGCCCAATTTTTTTTTTATATTGTGAAAGATAATGTTACGCCGAGTAAATTGATACCCAACATGTCACGCTTCAAAATTGCGCCCCCCGCTCGTGGAATGGCGACAAACTTTTACCCTTAAAAATCTCCATAGGCGACGTTTAACCACTTCAGCCCCGGAAGGATTTACCCCCTTCCTGACCAGAGCACTTTTTACAATTTGGCACTGCGTCGCTTTAACTGCTAATTGCGCGGTCATGCAATGCTGTACCCAAACGAAATTTGCGTCCTTTTGTTCCCACAAATAGAGCTTTCTTTTCATGGTATTTGATCACCTCTGCCGTTTTTATTTTTTGCGCTATACACAGAAAAAGACCGAAAATTTTGAAAAAAAATGATATTTTCTACTTTTTGTTCTAAAAAAAATCCAATAAACTCAATTTTAGTCATACATTTAGGCCAAAATGTATTCGGCCACATGTCTTTGGTAAAAAAAATGTCAATAAGTGTATATTTATTGGTTTGCGCAAAAGTTATAGCGCCTACAAACTAGGGTACATTTTCTGGAATTTACACAGCCTTTAATTTATGACTGTTGTCGTTTCTTGAGGTGCTAAAATGGCAGGACAGTACAAAACCCCCACAAATGACCCCATTTTGGAAAGTAGACACCCCAAGGAAATTGCTGAGAGGCATGTTGAGCCCATTGAATATTCATTTTTTTTGTCCCAAGTGATTGAATAATGACAAAAAAATTACAAAAAGTTGTCACTAAATGATACATTGCTCACACAGGCCATGGGCATATGTGGAATTGCACCCCAAAATACATTTAGCTGCTTCTCCTGAGTATGGGGATACCACATGTGTGGGACTTTTTGGGAGCCTAGCCGCGTACAGGGCCCCGAAAACCAATCACTGCCTTCAGGATTTCTAAGGGCGTACATTTTTTATTTTACTCCTCACTACCTATCACAGTTTTGAAGGCCATAAAATGCCCAGATGGCATAAACCCCCCCCCCCCAAATGACCCCATTTTGGAAAGTAGACACCCCAAGCTATTTGCTGAGAGGCATGGTGAGTATTTTGCAGCTCTCATTTGTTTTTGAAAATAAAGAAAGACGAGAAAAAATTTTTTTTTTCTTTTTTCAATTTTCAAAACTTTGTGACAAAAAGTGAGGTCTGCAAAATACTCACTATACAGCTCAGCAAATAGCTTGGGGTGTCTACTTTCCAAAATGGGGTCATTTGGGGGGGGGGGGTTTGCCACCTGGGCATTCCATGGCCTCCGAAACTGTGCTAGGCAGTGAAGAGTGAAATCAAAAATTTATGGCCTTAGAAAGCCTGAAGGCGGTGCTTGGTTTTCGGGGTCCCGTACGCGGCTAGGCTCCCAAAAAGTCCCACACATGTGGTATCCCCGTACTCAGGAGAAGCAACAGAATGTATTTTGGGGTGTAATTTCACATATTCCCATGGCATGTTTGAGCAATATATCATTTAGTGACAACTTTGCGCAAAAAAAAATAAAAAAAATAAAAAATTGTCTCTTTCCCGCAACTTGTGTCACAATATAAAATATTCCATGGACTCGACATGCCTCTCAGCAAATAGCTTGGGGTGTCTACTTTCCAAAATAGGGTCATTTGGGGGGGGTTTGAACTGTCCTGGCATTTTATGCACAACATTTAGAAGCTTATGTCACACATCACCCACTCTTCTAACCACTTGAAGACAAAGCCCTTTCTGACACTTTTTGATTACATAAAAATTTTTTTTTTTTTTGCAAGAAAATTACTTTGAACCCCCAAACATTATATATTTTTTTAAAGCAAATGCCCTACAGATTAAAATGGTGGGTGTTTCATTTTTTTTTTTCACACAGTATTTGCGCAGCGATTTTTCAAACGCATTTTTTGGGGAAAAAAACACACTTTTTGAAATTTTAATGCACTAAAACACACTATATTGCCCAAATGTTTGATGAAATAAAGATGATCTTAGGCCGAGTACATGGATACCAAACATGACATGCTTTAAAATTGCGCACAAACGTGCAGTGGCGACAAACTAAATACATTTTTAAAAGCCTTTAAAAGCCTTTACAGGTTACCACTTTAGATTTACAGAGGAGGTCTACTGCTAAAATTACTGCCCTCGATCTGACGTTCGCGGTGATACCTCACATGCATGGTGCAATTGCTGTTTACATTTGACGCCAGACCGACGCTTGCGTTCGCCTTAGCGCGAGAGCAGGGGGGACAGGGGTGCTTTTTTTTTTCTTTATTATTATTTTTTTTTTTTATCTTATTTTTAAACTGTTCCTTTCATTTTTTTTTTTAAATCATTTTTATTGTTATCTCAGGGAATGTAAATATCCCCTATGATAGCAATAGGTAGTGACAGGTACTCTTTTTTGAAAAAATTGGGGTCTATTAGACCCTAGATTTCTCCTCTGCCCTCAAAGCATCTGACCACACCAAGATCGGTGTGATAAAATGCTTCCCCAATTTCCCAATGGCGCTGTTTACATCCGGCGAAATCTAAGTCATAAAATGCTCGTAGCTTCCGGTTTCTTAGGCCATAGAGATGTTTGGAGCCACTCTGGTCTCTGATCAGCTCTATGGTCAGCTGGCTGAATCACCGGCTGCATTTTCAGGTTCCCTGTTGAGACAGGAGAGCCAGAGAAAAACACGGAAGACGTTGGGGGGGGCATTCCCTCCCACGGCTTGTAAAAGCAGTCTAGAGGCTAATTAGCCACTAGGATTGCTTTTACATGAAAGCCGACCGCTGGCTGAAAAGAATGATACCAAGATGATACCTAAACCTGCAGGCATCATTCTGGTATAACCACTCAAAGTCGTGAATGGCGTACCTGAAGACAAAAAAAATGGTTAACAATAAAGCACAGTAAACGGTAAAGTATAAAAAATTGCATACCTGAAAAACAAACATGATAAAACATAATAACAATAAAACATTGCAGAATAGAATACAGTAAAAAAGAGCAGAACAATAGAGAGAGAATAGAGAGAGAGAGAACAATAAAACGACAACTATTTTTTTTTTATTTTATATTTTTGTATGTGTTTTTTTTTTTTACACTTTTTTTTGTAACTGTAACTTTTATAACTGTAACCGGTTCCAGGTTCGGGTCTCTCAAAATGCGATGGCATCTTGGGAGACCCTGTGAAAGTGCGCCTAGTCTGTGCAATGCTGTACCCTACGCTAATACTCAACTAGTGAATGGTAGCGTTCAAAACATTCACCAATGCAAAGACCAGGATTGTCAGGACAGGAGGGACAATAATAGCGGGTGTCACGTCTATATCCGCGCTTGCTGCAGACACGACATCTTTTTTGGGGGGGTTCGCTGGGTAGGGGTACTCATAAAGAAAATGCCTCTCATGCAGCCGACTGCATTTGGTTGGGGATGTGAATGGGGGAAGTACGGGCGCTGCAGAAGCGGTGGGTTCCCAATTAGGATTGGCGAATGCAGCAGGAAGGGCATTATGGGCACGACGGGCCTGTGTTTGTCTTTTTGGTGGCAGCGGGACACTACTTGTGCTTGCCACCTCACCAGCTTGAACTGCACTTATGGGACTCGCCACGTCACCAAGTGTTACTGCAGTGCTGGTTTGGCTACGACCGGGGTGTACTACGCCGCTGGCGCTTGCCAGTTCCCCAAAACGCTACCAAAAAAACTGTTAGCGATCGCAGGGATCAGGCCTGACTCTGCGAACGCTGCAGTTATGCGTTTAGTGTTTTGTAAGTGACAGTGATCGATCGATACTGCACTTGGGTGGGCTGGGCTGGGCGGAGGGGCAAAACGCAGGTGCTAGCAGGTATCTGGGCTGATCCCGCTAACACTGCGTTTTTGGGAACCCTAAACTGCTGGGGACGCTAGTATAGATCTGATCGGATCAGATATTGATCCGATCAGATACTATACCACTAAGGGAGGTGTACGGTGCGTGCGTGGGTGTTAGCGGTACTGGCGCTAACCTGATGCTGCCTGGGGCTGGTGCTTGCCAGTTCACCAAAACGCTACCAAGAAAACTGTTAGCGATCGCAGGGATCAGGCCTGACTCTGCGAACGCTGCAGTTATGCGTTTAGTGTTTTGTGAGTGACAGTGATCGATTGATACTGCACTTGGGTGGGCTGAGCTGGGCCGGGCGGAGGGGCAAAACGCAGGTGCTAGCGGGTATCTGGGCTGATCCCGCTAACACTGCGTTTTTGGGAACCCTAAACTGCTGGGGACGCTAGTATAGATCTGATCGGATCAGATATTGATGCGTTCAGATACTATACCACTAAGGGAGGCGTATGCTGCGTGCGTGGGTGTTAGCGGTACTGGCGCTAATCTGACGCTGCCTGGGGCGACGCATATCACCGCCGGGCGATCAGGGGGCTAAACCTTTATTCGGTAATAAACGCCAGGTGCCCTGACACTATAAAAAATAAACGAACTAACCAGCGTCACCCGTAACGGTTATACGGTGATCAGTGGTGAAAGGGTTAACTAGGGGGCAATCAAGGGGTTAAAACATTTATTAGGTAGTATATGGGGGTCCCTGTCGCTATAAAACGCTGACGGCGAACCTAAATATTTACCTCCCTAAATAGCATCACCAGCGACACTAATACAGCGTTCAGAAAAATGATTGCTTAGCGACACTGGTGACAGGGGGTGATCAAGGGGTTAAAACTTTATTAGGGGGGGTTAGGGGGGTACCCTAGACCTACAGGGGGCTAACACTAACTGACCTAACACACTAACTGTCACAAACTGACACTAATGCAGTAATCAGAAAAAAAAAAAAAAACCTGCTTGGTGTCAGTTTGTGACAGGGGGGGGGGGGTGATTGGGGGGGATCGGGGGGCAATCGGGGGGGGATCGGGGTGTTTTGTGTGCCTGGCATGTTCTACTGTGTGTGTGTGTGTGTTGTGCACTCACATTACAGTCTTCTCTCCTCGGCCCGGAACGGAAAATACCGAGCCGAGGAGAGATGACATAATTTCCTCTGCCTCTGTGTACAATACAGAGGCAGGGAAATGATCCCATTGGCTGGGAGCGATCGCGAGGGGGGGGCCACGAATGGATGGCCTCCCCCTCACCACCGATCGCCGGGGGAGATTTGCCGACCGTCGCAGGCACCGGGGGGGGGTCCGATCGGACCCCCCACCCGCGGGCAGGCAGGGACGTACAGGTAAGCCCTTTTGCCTGCCCGTGCCGCTCTGCCGACGTACATCGGCGGTCGGCAACTGGTTAAACAATTCTACAGGTTGCATGTTTTGAGATCTAGGGCTAGAATTATTGCTCTCACTCTACCGATCGCGGCGATACCTCACATGTGTGGTTTGAAGACCGTTTTCATATTAGGGCGCTACTCACGTATGCGTTCACTTCTGCACGCGAGCTTGTTTGAAAAAAAAAAATAATTATTTATTTTACCTTTTATTTTTATTTTTACACTGTTCTTTAAAAAAAAAAAAAAAAAAAAGTGTCACTTTTATTCCTATTACAAGGAATGTAAACAAAAAAAAAGCATGACAGGACCTCTTAAATATGAGATTTGGGGTCAAAAAGACCTCAGATCTCATATTTGCACTAAAATGCAATAAAAAAAATAAAAATAAAAATTTTGTCATTTAAAAAAAATAAAATAAAAAAAATGGCCCTTTAAGAGCTATAGGCTGAATTGAGGTTTTGATGTCGCTTCCGCCCTGCAATGATATGGAGATAGGTGGGGGGCCATCTTCCCCTTACTCGTCTCCATGTCAGTCTAGGGAGAGGATCCAATCGCCTCCTCCGCTACTGTCGGCTCCAGTAAGCGGCGGTGGGTAGCGGAGGGCACATGAGCTCGGCGGGAGGGGGTGGCCCTCTCCTGCCACTGATAAAAGTGATCTCGCAGCGAATCCGTCGCAGAGACCACTTTTATCTTGAAGCAGTCCGCCCACTGAAGAAGAGGATACCGGGGTTATGGTAGCTAGCTGCTGCCATAACAACGATACCCCTCTTCAAAGTCCCGACGTATAATGACGGCGGGCGGTCCGGAAGTGGTTAAATCCTGGAAGGGTTCCCATAAGCGCAGAGTATTGTGTTTTTTCACAGTAAAAAAAAAAAAAAATCCTTAAACATGTTGAGATTTAATTATCGGGTTTTCAAAAACTCGAAGCTTATCGCACCTCCGGCTAAGTCACATCTCACCCAAACAGAATCTTCAAGGGTGTGTCCTCTTGTAATGAAGTTCCATCTTCCGCAAGAGAAAATAGAGACGCGTCCTACCTGTCTGCTCCTGAACAGAACCCGAGCCGCATTACAGAACCGTGAATCATTCTCCATCTTCTTTAATTCATCTAAGATTTCAGCACCTCAGGACAAGTGTGTCTGGAGCGCCGGGCCGGGCCTTGGGAGAAGGGACCGGCTCAGGAAGTGGAGGCTCGAGGCCTAAAGTATTTAAACTTTTTGTGCAAGTCAACACTTCAAATTTATGAATGTCTTGAGCAAATATTTATGGGGCCGTTTCCTCCCCTTGTAGGCAGAGGGCCAGGACATGTGATCATTTGTCAGAAGCGCTATTAGACACAAGGAAAGGCTGTCAAAGGGGAGTTTTAGGGTTCTCGGGACTGTTAATAAATGGGCTGAATTAATGGAGGTTATTGCTGAATATTATGGCATGTCAGACTGATTTACCTCTTCTCAGGACTGAGAGTTTCCTTTTCAAACCTGCAGTGCTAGAATGTTTCTTTCCTTATAAATAAACCTCAATAGATACAATGTATACAGGCAGAAAGTTTGAAGTTTAAAGCGATTGTAAAGCTTCTATTTTTTTTTTTTTTTTTTTAAATAACAAACATGTCATACTTTACCTCCACTGTGCAGCTCTTTTTGTACAGAGTGGCCCCAAACACAGACTTCCCTCGCCGGCTCTCGCAGTTCCTCCCCACATCAGATAATCCCCTAGGACAGGCATGCCCAAAGTCCGGCCCGCGGGCCAGACTTTGTTCCGGTTTCGGATGGCCCGCCTGGTAATTTGGACATATATATATTTTTGTGGCCCCTAACGAACCCCCGAGCGCCGGGGGCCACAAAACATAGATATTCTGGCTGCCTTGGAGGGGACGGGATGAGTGCCGTGCATACAGGAGAGGAGTATTTCCTGTTTACACGGCGTCCTGTGTAAAAGGAAGTCCCGTCTCCTGCGCTGCCATTGGACAACTGTTCTGTCCATCATAGGAGGTGGGACTTTCAATTAAAGAGGCTGCCGATAAAAACAGGAGTTTCTCCTGTATGTCTGTTGGTGCCCGTCCCGCCCCCTCCCTGTCTCCTCCAAGGCTGCAGATGGACATGAATCAGGCTGCATTGACAGCGATGGTGAGTCTGCATTCATGTCAAGGTGGGTGCTGCATTAATGGCAATGGAGTGGGTGCTGCATTCATGGCAAAATGGTGGGTGCTGCATTCATGGCAATACGGTGGGTGCTGCATTCATGGCAATGGAGTGGGTGCTGCATTCATGGCAATGGAGTGGGTGCTGCATTCATGGCAATACAGTGGGTGCTGCATTCATGGCAATACGGTGGGTGCTGCATTCATGGCAATGGAGTGTGCAACATTCATGGCAATGGAGTGGGTGCGGCATTCATGGCAATGGAGTGGGTGCTGCATTCATGACAATGGAGTGGGTGCTGCATTCATGGCAATGGAGTGGGTGCTGCATTCATGACAATGAAGTGGGTGCTGAACAGAAGGGGGAACTAATGCGCAAAACCAAAGTGAACTGAAGCACTTAAAGATAGAGAAATAAGAGTAGCCACCAAACATATACAATTGTTCCCACAGAGAAAAAATTATAGTTTTAAGAAATATGTGGCACTAACTAAAGTGCATAAATAGTATAAACAACTAGCACATATAATGTGGCTAAACATATGAATAGTGACAATTCTTCAATGTGACATCAAAAAACTAGCAAAATAATAATGATGTAAGGATCCAATAATAATACATAAATCCAATGGAACTCTTATGCCCCGTACACACGGTCGGACTTTGTTCGGACATTCCGACAACAAAATCCTAGGATTTTTTCAGACGGATGTTGGCTCAAACTTGTCTTGCATACACACGGTCACACAAAGTTATCGGAAAATCCGATCGTTCTAAACGCGGTGACGTAAAACACGTACGTCGGGACTATAAACGGGGCAGTGGCCAATAGCTTTCATCTCTTTATTTATTCTGAGCATGCGTAGCACTTTGTCCATCGGATTTGTGTACACACGATCGGAATTTCCGACAACGGATTTTGTTGTCGGAAAATTTTATATCCTGCTCTCAAACTTTGTGTGTCGGAAAATCCGATGGAAAATGTCCGATGGAGTCCACACACGGTCGGAATTTCCGACAACACGCTCCGATCGGACATTTTCCATCGGAAAATCCGACCGTGTGTACGGGGCATTAAAGTGCATAAAAGTGAAAAAAAATCACGAAAAATGAAAAAAATTGCATAAAGTGCAAAAAAGTGAAACAAACGCTAAATAATAAAATTGGAGTGCATAGTCCAACAAGTGCAATAAGGTTCCAACGTCAGTGGAACACATTTTCATATAACAGTTCATGCACAAAACAAAAGTGCATGTGCATAAAATGATCGGTTTCAGATTCCTCCAATCATTGGCTATCCGTGGTGTGCCGCATGATTCCCCCAGCCTCTCACCTCTATTAGAGACCCCTACGGGTCAAATCCAACCTGCAGTCTGGAAGCAGATGAGAACCAACAATCGATCGATCTCCTCCATTCATCACAGCACTGGCGGGTCTCTGGTGGAAGGCTTCAAACTTGGAAAGTATGGTGGAGGCATGCAATATAAAGGAATATCCCCATTGTGTAGTATTCAACACAATTTTATTAAAACAAAACGTAGTACCTTACATTTAAAATCTGGAAAAACAGCACAGAGCACAGTACTTCCGGTCTCGGGCGCGACCGGAAGTGATGACACCTGACTCCTCCCTGATGCGTAGCGTCACTGCTCACGTGACTTTGAGCAGTGACGCAACGCGTCAAGGAGGAGTCAGGTGTTGTCACTTCTGGTCGTTTCCCCCGTTTTACTTACCTGAGCCCTGGAATTTCCCGCGGCGGAGACGCGCTCTTCCTCTGCCTGGGGATTCTCGGCTCTTGATTGGATAGATTGATAGCAGCTCAGCCATTGGCTCCCGCTGCTGTCAATCAAATACAATGATGCAGGCGCCGAGGGGGGGCAGGGCCAAGTCCGGCATTTGTGTCTATGGAAGCCGAATGCTGGACTCGGGAGCGCGCCTGCAAGGGGGTTATTTGGGGAGGAGCTACCAGCGCCACCGAGGGACCCCAGAAGAGGATGATCGGGGCCACTCTGTGCAAAACGAACTGCACAGTGGAGGTAAAAAAAAAAACTCAAAGCTTTACAATCACTTTAAGTTAGCATCAGTGGTCTCCAAACTGCGGCCCGGGGGCACTATTTAATCCACCCCCCCCCCAACTAATGTCTATGAAGGGGTACAATTCCTCCCAATGATGGGGCACAATTCCTCCCAACCACGCCAACAATGGAGCCTAATAACCCTAATGATGGGGTACGTTCCTCCCACTGACATCAATAATGGGGCATTATTTTTCCCCACTGATGCTGGGACATTTTCTGCTCCCAATGACCACAGTCCGGCCCCCTTAAAATCTAAAGGACAGTAAACTGGCCCTTTGCTTAGAAAGTTTGGAGACCCCCTGAGTTAGATGAATCAAATGAGATCAACTTAACTCGAAAACAGACACATTTATTTTGCCTCTCGTATTTTACATAAATTCTGCATAACATCCTCACTGGTTGACTTTTAATTATATATATATATTTTTATTGGGTTCTTCTCAGTAAATGAACACATTATTGCACAGCTGCAGATAAAAACTAATTTCCTTCCCTTTAACCTAATTTTCCACATTTAGTTTCTTTCCTCATATTAGTATTATTATTATTATTGCTTTCAACACATCCAAAGAGAAAAGCTCTGCCATTCTGCCATACTGATGAGTTTTTTTTTTTTTTTTTTTATGTTTTAATTTGACTTCATTATATTTTTTCTTTTATTAAGGAAGCAAAATGTGTTTTGTGTTTTTATGATGATCGAATCAAGCGTGGCGCGCTCATCAGTTACCTTCAGGCTTGTCATTTGTGAGTAGCGAGCTGCTCATACAACAGGGGGGGGGGGCCCTAATTTACTTACCCGCGTCGCCATCAGAGGCACGGGCCCCGCAATTAGGGCGAGCAGCGCGATTTAGAAAATGAGTTACAATTGATTGTGTTTCAGCGAAAATGAAGTTTGGAACGTTTTAATTGGATTACGTCAAAACATCTGAGCCACAATAAGCTGATGGCGGCACCTCAGACGCTTCCCGAAGAGAGAGACCAATGTTTACTTTGAAAAAAAAAAAAAGGCTAATGTAATATTTAAAACAGCATTAGAGTAATGTGTTAATGACACTGTTATTTCTCAGAGGTGGCAGCGGGTAATATCTGCATGGCGTTAAATGTTGCAACCTGGGAATAGGCTTCATATTGGAGGACCATCAGGCACAACAGAATTTCTAGTAATAAATGAGACATCATAATAACGGTGTACATGTCTCCGCACTGGCTTGTTGTAAGGTAGGCAGAAAAAAACGCAAAACGCGTCTCCCACCTTCTGTGTCAGTTTTGGCCAACACTGACCCGCACTCGGATACATTGATTGCAAATCAGTACAGCTGCTGGAAATTCGGTGAGCTATGGCGAGCTGTGCAGCCGAAACTTCCAACTAGACATGCGCACAACAAAAAAAAAATGGTTTTGATTTGTTTCGTTTATTTACGTTTCCGTTTTCGTAATTTCGTAAGACGTGAGTTTTCATATTGGGACTAGTTCGTATTTTCATCACAGATATATTTTCGTTGATACGAAACGATTCGTAATTCCATTAGTCTAATTTTCTTTGATTCGAAATTCGTAATTTTGTTAGATAATAATTTTCGTTTATTCAGTACGCTACTCGTAATTTAGTAATTGTTACTTCTTCATTGATTCGTATTTTCGTAAGAAATAAAGAATGATAATCCTAGGCTTGCTTTTCTAATAAGTCCTCCTGTACTTACTCCCAGTCCACTCCCTCAGTCACCGGACCCGACTCCGTCTCCTCCTCAACTGAATCTAAAAAGATTCAGGAATGCCGTGCGACTCCGACACAAAAGGGATAAGCTGATTGGCTAAAGATAATAAGTAAGATACATCACTCACTAATACACTGCCCATTCCAAAGAACGATTCGAGAACGCGAACAAACGAAATTACAAACAGACGAAGAAACGAAATTACGAACACACGAATGAAAATAAGAAATTACGAACAGACAAAAGATTGAAAATATGAAATGTTTATTTGCTCCAGCAGTGGACAGGTGAACAGCTCCTGGGGTTTGCAGTGTGCAGGCGCTAACACAGGAAGAACGTGGCCAGGTAGCAGAATGGTGGGGGAGCGTCAGGACATCTCCTGCGCAATGCTCTCCCACCGGAGCCGAGCCTCCTCGTTGTAACAATCAGCTCAGTAAGGAAGCTGACAGGCTCAGAGAGGCATGCATAGGTGTGCGCAAGGGGTGTGCCTGGTGTGCCTGGTGTGCCTGGGCACACCCTAATCCTAGAGTTGGCAATGGCAACCCATCAATTGTGAGCAGGTGACAGGTAAGCCGCGATCCTTACTTGCCAACCCCCAGAACCTGGACAGGATAGGCAGCTGGAGTGGAAATTAATGGACCGATCTGTATTTTCTTCTGCAGCAGCTGAAAGTAGGCTTCTCCTCCTCTTCCTCTCGCCAATATTCAGCTGCCAGGAAAATACAGGGGATTGGTACCAATGTATGCCACCCCTCTTGTCCCAGTTCCTTTTCTTTCTGCTGCCCAGGTCCCCTTGTGTGCTCACCCCCATTGTTTTAGGGTGACGAGTGGGGAAGAGGCCGGTTAATATGTCACAAATGCATATGTGTTGGAGCTTTGAGGTGCACACCCTAATACAATAGGCTGCGCACACCTATGGAGGCATGCTATAAGTTGAGGCATCCACGGCTGCATAGGGACAGTTGCTACAGTGATTGCCACTTGCTTCTAGGTCCTGGCACCATTCAGAGAACCCTTGGCATTTTCTCAATGAATGGAAAGCATTCTCTGATTGGACAAGGTGGAATGATGACATCATGATCTCATCAAATCAGAGAACGCTTTGCATTCATTTACATTCAAAGTGTTCTCTGAATCTCCATGCCAAGCAGGGGTGGCCCCTTCCATTAAGGGTGCACAGGCGCCGCCTCCCCCATCCTTGCCTCCACCACCCCCTATCCATGCATCCGGCCCCTTTCAGGACACCGGGCGCATGAATTACAGCGGCGGGGGGTGTTTTTTTAAGAACCTTGATTGGAGCCAGAGGCACTAATAGGCTTCAAAATAGGATGGATTCCGAGAGCAGAGAATTGTGCTCCGAGCCCACCCAGGTGTGTTAGAATAGCAAATGAATATTCACTATTTTCACACTGAATCGCCTCTCTGCCAATCAGGAAGCGTGGCTCTGAAACACGTTTCCCGATTGGCCTGAAAGGAGAAGCATTCCAATTTGCCTAGAAGGGGAGGAGGAGGGAAGAGATGCACGGCGGAAGCCGCAGTGATGCTGAGGAGGAGAGCAGGGGAAAGGGGAAGACGCTGCTAGTCAGGAAGCGCTGCCCACCAAAGAGGGGAAGAGGCTGCAAGTAAGGAAGCGCTGCCCACCATAGAGGGGAAGGAGAACCTGCAGTGATGCCAAGGAGGAGAGCAGGGGGAAGGGGAAGCCATTGCCCATCGGGAAGGGCTGCCCGCCATAGATGGGGTAAGTCCCGGGCTCCTAACTGACCGACCGGGAGGGTGCGGGTTACCTGATCGACGCCCCCCCACCAAAAAAAATTTACCACCAGCCGCCACTGATGCCCAGTAAGCAGTCTCCTGTGTTCAAAATGCAACAGGTCAGCGGCTTGGCACAGGATGCAAAAAACATTAGCTTATACCGAAACTTCAGCTTTAAGGAAACAAGTTAGCAGGTCCTAATTTTCAGAAATAAATCAAATTTTTGTCTTTATAAAATAGCCGATTGCAAAATAAAGTCAAATTTAAATCTGTGTCTGCTAGATTTGCTGTTTTCTCTGACTGCTGAGTGGTCTATACATGGGGGGTGGGGGGGTAGACATTCTAGGTGGGCTCCAAACTTCTTATCCATTGTTGTGTTTCCATGGCAAACCGTAAACTTTAACCAAGTGTAAAAAAAAAAAAAAACACTCATTAGTCTGTGAATTCAACCCAAAACCTGTGAAATTCTCAGCCGCATAATTCCGATATGACGGCTTCCCCCTGACTTAAGAGCGCGCAGCTGTGTTTCGTAAAAAAGGACGTGGCGTCAGGCGTCCCCGGGGGTCAAGCTTCGCACTCCCGTGACGATGCTCCATATAACATTTTCTTTCAGCGGAGATCCTGAACATGTTAAACATGGATATAATGACAAAGGATTAACTAGGTGTAGAATAATATTTTGCTGCTGGTTGGGTAGCAGGAGTTTTTGTTTTTTTTTGTACCCGGTCCCTGAAAAGGCCTTTAATGACATGGAAAACATGATATTGGCTACATAATTCAGCGAAATAACATTGCTGAAAACTAGACTTAAATGGTGTCAGTCCTTGTGGCCGCTGTCCCATCTCTTTGGGGAAGATGTTTTATTACGCTGGACTAAGAGGAGGGCTCAGTTTTGTAGTTTGCATTTTATTTTTTATATGTAAGTAATTAATTCGAAGTTTTTTTTTCCATTGAAAGCCCCCATATGACGCCAATCTTCCATCTTAACCATTTATACCAAAGGAACTGGCAAAGTGAATAATTGGTCTTCTTGCTTGATACAGGGAAATAATCTCTAATAGAGGTGGCTTTTGATTATCATGTCCTTGTTACAGTGTCTATTGTACTTATCATGTCCCAACAGAGTGTCTGGTATGCTTGGCATGTCCTTGGCAGAATGTCTCTTGCACTGACCATGGTCCTAGCAGTGTGTATGTTATGGTTGATATGTCCCTGGCAAAGTGTCGTCCCATCGTGTCCCCAGAAGAGTGCTTTCTGTGCTCATCATATGCCTGGCAGAATGTCTTCTGTGCTCATCATGTTCCTTGTAGACTGTCTTCTGTGTTCATCATTTCACTGGCAGAATGTCCTTTGTGTTCAACGTGTTCCTGGAAGAATGTCTTGTGTGTTCATCATATCTCTAGCACACATGTGGCAAACACAAGGTCCACGGGCCGAATCCAGCCCTCCAGGCCATTTCATCTGGCCCTCGCACCTCTCTTGTAGTTGTGGAAACCCCCTTCATTCTGCCCCCACCTTGTCTCAGCAGTTGGCAGCAGAGAAGAGGACAGAACTCCGCCTACAGATCCTGTGCCTCCTACAGATCTAGCCGCAGCACCCCCTCGTCTCCGCCTCCCTTGGTCTCACCATTCAGCTGGCTCCAACCCTCCCCTGGTCCTCCTCCAGACCGTGCACTTTCTGCTTCCCAGCTCCATCCCCAGCTTCTTTCCAGTAGCAGCACAAGGTAAGGGGGGTGCACTGTGATGTAAGGGAGGGTGCAGAACTCTTGACTTATAATGGTGGGATGGGGGGGGGCTCTTGACATCTGATGTAAGGGGGTTGTTGTGCTCTGGACACCTTGTCCACAGATACAACTGGCCCTTTGAGGGCAACCATAATTCCGATGCGGCAGGCAATGAAATTGAGTTTGACACCCCTGCCCTAGCACAATGTTCTCATCATGTCCATGGCAGATTATTGCTTTTGCTCATCATGTCCCTGGAAGAGTTATCGCTGGTACCCATAGCCCTGGCAGAGTATCTATTGTGTTCATCATGTTCATGGAAGAGTATCTCTTGTTCTCATCATGTTCCTGGTAGATTATCACTTGCGCTTGTCATATTCCTGGCAGATTATTGCTTGTTATAATCCTATTCCTGGTTGAGTATGTCTTATGCTCATAGCCCTGGCAGAGTAGTCTGGAATCGGTGTCCCCTAAGGGGTACCTCTTAGCATAAGCAATAGGTGAAGGTCTCTGTAATGAAACGTCCCCCACTCTGCTTGAGTGCTTTCGTCATATACCGCTTCATCCCAGTCTGAGTATAGATATCAGATATTCCAAACCACTGACAACCAATAACAAGGCAGTACTCATTTGGTTGCTCAACATGAACTGTTTATTGAAACACATGTACAGAGAGGTAACACTTAGGGACAACCCCTCCCCCTCCCTTTGCATTCAGGGTGCGGTAAACTGTCCAATAACAATAGACACACAGGTCAGGTGTATTCAAACTTCTCATCAATAAACAGTCTTATCAGCAGGGAGGGGCTGCTGGAGGAATTACCCCCCCCCCCCCCACATAGACATACATCCCATAATATACTTTACTCCCAAGGCAGAAAGACACAATAGATCAATGGCATACAACCATACCCCCCCCCCCCCCCCCCAAATGACCCAGCAAAGAGTACACAACAAAACTAGGCAATATGGATAGATAGATAGATAGATAGATAGATAGATAGATAGATAGATAGATAGATAGATAGATAGATAGATAGATAGATAGATAGATAGATAGCCCCCTGCCCAAAGTGACTCCCATCACAGTCTCTGTGTACCAGCTTTAAAGGGACAGTCTTTAGCCCTACCTCTTCAGCCAGCTATTGTTGGGGCTCAATTTTACCATTGGATAGAATAGCCCCAGTCAAGCATGCAGGGACCAATAAGGCTACAAGATGGCTGTATGGTGAGTTCCTAAACGGCTCAGTCTCTCCAGCAGCAGATAGTAAACCCCTACAGCAGCTCACCAGTCCCAGCGATATTGCAGCTCACCATTCAGTCACACTGATAGGGTGTCTCTTGCACTGACCATGGCCCTGGCAGTGCGTATGTTATGGTTGATATGCCCTTGGCAGAGTGCATCTCGTGCTCATCATGTCCCTGGCAGAGTGTCTGTCTCTTGTGCTCATAATGCACCAGGAAGACTGTCATTTGTGCTGCAGGCAGGGGGAAGAATTTCCTCAGTCTCCCCTCCCCCAACATTGTAACTTTGTAACAGATTCCTAACATTTCGCATTGATCAGCATCGTTTTTAACATTGAAAAGCCATTTCTGTGCTCCAGTCAGTGACTGCGCCTAGGCTGAGATGGTGTCATCAGTCTGCTGCAAGCAAAATAAAGCATTCAAGCAGTTTTCCCCTCCACCATGATCAGATTGCAACATTGTAACTTTGTGTCAAATTCCTGACATGTGGTCGCATTTTGCGAACGTCTAATTTCTCAGAAAAGCTCTATTTGTTATCATTAAAGAAAAGTTCTTGAGCATCAGTCAGTGACTTTCCCTAGGCTGAGATGATGCCATCAATCTGCTGCAGGTGGGAGGAAGCATTTCCTCAGTCTCTTCTTCCCCTGTGATCAGGTTGCAACATTGTAACTTTGTAACCAGTCACAAGGTGAGAGGCTGCAACATTGTAACTTTGTAGTAAATCACACTTTGAAGAAAATCACAAGGTGAGAGGCTGCAACATTGTAACTTTGTAGTAAGTCACAAGCTGAGAGATTCCAACATTATAAATTTGTAGTAAGTCACAAGATGGGAGGGTGCAACATTGTAACTTTTTAACCAGTCGCAAGGTAAGAGGCTGCAAAAGGAGCTGTTCTGTGTCAGACATTTGAACACAGCCAAGAACTGCACAGACACCAGTATTACACGATTGTGTCATTTCTAGGCTGACATCTCAATCCTGGAAGTAGATGATAGGAATAAAGGAGGCTCCGTCCTGGAGGGAAAAGCAGATAAAGGCATTGTCAGGAGGAGTACTGTGATCCCTCCAAGAGGTAATAAGTGTTGCGCTGACTCATTACTGAACATGTATACATGTAAAAAATATATATAAAAGCTGTTAAATCAACTCTAAAGACTTGTCATGGACTTATTCTACAAAATGAAACAATTTGTTTCCTTTTCCAAGCCATGAGTTTGCCCTATAACTGATCTCTTATTCTGAACACTCCATGGGCCCCATACTAAAGATTTGACTTTATCGCTGTCCACAATAAAGAAAAAACAACTGATGCAGCGGGAGCCACCAGCGGAAGGGTGTAATGTCATTCTTGGGCGATGGCGTCATTCCTCTCTGACATACGCTGGGCTACATGGGTCTTATCAGACGGAATCTCCACAACAGTTCCTGTGTTATGCTGTAATATGTAGCAAGGAATTCTCTCTGGAAGCTCACCTGTCATCATGGCCCTTCAGTTCAAATCTGTGTTATCCACGGATCTTTATGAGCACGCCGGATGGACCTACTCCATTTTTTTGAAGCCATTTTGGCACTTGGCCCAATGCTGATGCTGCTTTAAAGATCCCCATTTAAAGGGAGCCATTCAGGGGATAACATTGATTGTTTGATATGCAATCTGCAGTGCTGTCTGTGACGATTACACACTCAGCCACTTCTGTGCAAAGATTTTCCTGCTTTGGGGCAACAATCTAAGAGCCAGAAGACTGAGAGTGATTGTCATGGGGCGGGTTAACTGAGCAGTCAACCTTTTTACACATATGTGGGAGCCGCCACCATGTGTCAGAATTGGAGCATGCACAGTTCACTGCATCTGCTACAGAGAAATGGCAACCAATTGCACATAGGACGCTGACTCACTATGACCAAAACTAACCAAAACTGCTCCACACCCGCAAGAGAAGTTTCTCAGATGCATTTCACCTTCTAGTGGACTTAATCGTTAAGGTTTCAAGGGGCCTCTGCTTTCCGCATGCAGGAGAGGTCCCTCAGACGTGTTTTTCCCCCTAGTGTGCTTATTCGTTGAGGCCTCAAGGGGCCTCTGCTCTACACCTGCAGGAGAGATCCCTCATATGCGTTTTGACCCCTAGTGGACTTAATCGTTGAGGCTTCAAGGGGTCTCTGCTCTCCACCCACAGGAGAGGCCCCTCAGACATGTTTTTCCCCCTAGTGGGTTTAACCATTGAGACCTCAAGGGACCTCTGCTCTCCACCTGCAGGAGACATCCTTCAGATGTGTTTTGCCTCCTAGTAGGCTTAATCGTTGAGCCCTCAAAGTGCCTCTGCCCTCCACCTGCAGAAGGGGGCCCTCAAACGCGTTTTACCCCATTGTGGATTTAATCATTGAGACCTCAAGGGGCCCCTGCTCTCCACCTGCAGGAGAGATCCTTTAGACATGTTTTGCCCCTTAGTGGGCTTAATTTTTAGAGGCCTCAAGGGGCCTCTGCTCTCCACCTGCAGGGAGGTCCCTTAGAAGCATTTCATTCCCTAGTGGGCTTAATCATTGACACCTCAAGGGTAGAATTGCCACCTCATCCCTTTAAACATGAACACATGTTAATTACACAGGTTCTGTGGCTGATTAAGGTGGTAATTAAACTCACTTGTTGCTTTATCTGCATTTAATTAGCCTCAGAACCTGTGTAATTCATATGCGTTTGGGTTTAAAGGGATGAGGTGGCCGCCCTACTCAAGGGGCCTCTGCTCTCCACCTGCAGGAGAGATCCCTCAGACATGTTTTGCCCCCTAGTGGGCTTAATCATTGAGGCCTCAAGGGGCCTCTGCTCTCCACCTGCAGGAGAGATCCTTCAGACGCATTTCACCCCCTAATGGGCTTAATCAGTGAGGCCTCAAGGGGCCTCTGCTCTCCAGCTGCAGGAGAGGTCCCTCTGGAGAATTTTACTACCTAGTGGACTTAATCGTTGAGGCCTAGGGGGCGAAACGCGTATTAGAGACTTCTCCTGGGGGTGATGATCAAAGCTGAAGCAATCTTACATTACCTGGTTTCGTTTTGGACACAGTGAGTCAGTGTCCTGTGTGCAATGTTATAATTTTTCCTGTAGCATATCGTAGCTTGACAAGCTGTTTTCTATGCTCTGCATCAGTTCATTACATGTCATGTTGACTGATATCAGTAATAGAAGCATTAGAGCATTTTTTAGGCATTTTTTTGTTTGTCACTGCTTCTGCTGTTGCTGTTCTGACCTTTAAAGAACCTTCTGCATCTCTTGCTGCCACGACCAGACAGACATGAAACAGGGTTTACACTACAAGTAGCTTATTCACAGAGGCAAAAAGTTATTTCCTTTCTTTTCTAATTTCCACATCAGGGAACCCACTTTAGGGGACCACCGTGCAGTCTAATTTCTTGGCATATAGAATGTATACCCCACAGAGAAAGGAGAGGCAGGAAGAGTAGAGAAGAGCTGAGAAAAAAAAAGTTCAGGAAGGAAAACTGTAGGAAATGAGGGAGGAAGGAGCGTAGGGAAGGATGGGGATCAGGAAAGAAAGTTAAAGTCAGGCAATCGTGGATGATTCTTGGCACCAATGAGGGGTATATTGTCCAAAGGGAGTCTAATAAATCTCTGTTGGGAAATAGTGAGAGATCTTAAATACTGTTTTAATGATAAGAAAGACAAACATTGCAACAAAATAATGACAGAAATGTATTATAAAACATGAGCAATAGGGATGGGCGAACGGTTTGGGCATAAGTTTGGGCCGAACTTTGGTTGTTCGGATGTTCTGCGAACAGCGAACAATATGCGGTGTTCGGGGCAAATTCGAAAGCCTATGGGACATTAACATGAAAAATCAAAAGTGTTCATTTTAAAGGCTTATATGCAAGTTATTGTCATAAAAAGTGTTTGGGGACCGGGGTCCTGCCCCAGGGGACATGTATCAATGAAAACATTTTTTTTAGATGGCCGTTTTTTCGGGAGCAGTGATTTTTTTAATGCTTAAAGTGAAACAATAAAAACGAAATTTTCCTTTAAATATCGTGCTTGGGGGGTGCCCGCATACCCCACAACCACTGGGCAAGGGTTGTGGGGATGAGGCCCTTGTCCCCATCAACATGGGGACAAGGTGTTTTGGGGGGCTACCCCAAAGCACCCTCCCCATGTTGAGGGCATGTGGCCTGGTACGGTTCAGGAGAGGGGGCACTCTCTCGTCCCCCCCCTTTTTTCCTGCGGCCTGCCAGGTTGCGTGCTCGGATAAGGGTCTGGTATGGATTTTGAGGCGGACCCCTACGCCATTTTAAAAAAAAAATTGGCACAGGGTTCCCCTTTATTTCCATATCAGACCTGAAGGGCCTGGTATAGATTTTAGGGGGACCCCCCCCCCACACACACACACAATTTTCTTTTTAATTTTGTTCGGGATTCCCCTTAATATTCATACCAGATCCAAAGGGCCTGGTAATGGACTGGGGGGATCCCATGCTCTTTTTTTCAATGATTTATCTATATTGCCGAGACCCGACTATTCATTACAGCCACAATCAGTTTTACATGACAATTTTTCCTTTAGAAATGTCATTTAGCTGTGGTACTGTTCTAAACATGGGAAAATGCGCCACTTTACAGGCATACTATAGACACCCCCCAGGCACGATACTTAAAGGAATATTTAATTTTTATTGTTTCACTTTAAGCATTAAAAAAATCACTGCTCCCGAAAAAACGGCCGTTTTTAAAAAAAAAATTTGCATTGATACATGTCCCCTGGGGCAGGACCCGGGTCCCCAAACACTTTTTATGACAATAATTTGCATATAAGCCTTTAAATGAGTACTTTTGATTATTCATGTTCGTGTGCCATAGACTTTAACGGTGTTCGTGTGTTCTGCCGAATTTTTTGCCTGTTCGGTATGTTCTGGTGCAAACCAAACCGGGGGGTGTTCGGCCCATCCCTAATGAGCAACAATTTAAAAAAAAAGGAATTTAAAGTGAAAAATATCTACTGTAAGTAAAGTTGATCTGGTCTTTGGTTCCATGCAGAGTGTGATTTTCTTGCAGAGTAAGTCCAATCTCATGTTTTCAAGAGTCACTGGCCCCCAGAAAATGTGACCCTGAATACCCGTGGTGATTTCAATGTCAAATGAAGGCTGTAGCTGCTAGTTTCACATAGAGCTAACTTCCACCCAATCAAAGTGTTTGAGTTGTGTATTGGAAGGTGTGCTGGAGTATCTTAATTTGCACCAGTGGACGCACCCTTAAAGTCGAACTTTACCCTAAAGGGGAAGCTCCGCTTTTCCTCCTACACCCACCTGCCTACATTTGGCACATTATTTTTTTGGAGGGAGCGGGTACCTGGTGGAGAGATCCTTAGGATGCGTTTTGTCCCCTAGTGGGCTTAAAGAGGAGGTAAACTCTAATGGGTTTTACTTCCTCTTATTTCCCCTGCTTTCCCCTGCAAAGTAAAAGCATAATGGGCTAGTCTGTGACTGGCTGGAGTCGTGGGAGCCGTCAGTCACGGCACTTGCTAGTGAAGAAACGGCATGGAGGGCCTGATGTCATTGGTGCAAGCATATATGGTAAATATCTCCTAAACCGTGCAGGTTTTTTCCCTCAGCTTACTGTGCAGTCAACTCCGTGCAGCTCCGCTTGTCAAATCAGTGTAAACAGAACCGAGGAGGAGTTTCAGAGCTTCATTCGTCTTCGTGCCACACAGATATGACAGACAGCAGGTGGGGATAGCTGCCTCTGAAATCCCCATTAACACCAAAAGTTGAGGGTACCGATCAGTCAGCTGTGGAGCAAATTCCCTGGATGCCTAGCATAGAGAAGCTGGTGGAGTAAGTGAATGGTACAGAAAACTTCCTCTACCGGCTTCTGTTTTATGTGACAGACTGCAGAGGAGAGGGCTGCCGAAGTTGGCGGAACTACGTTCCGGCACGTTGCGGCACGTTCCGGCAGAGAAAAAAATCCCTGCCTGTAGGTACAAGTGGTGTAACTAGGTTTACAACCACATTAATAATTGGGGCCATTGAGGGCCTTTGCTCTCCACTCGCAGGAGAAATCCCTCAGATGCGTTTCGCCCCCTAGTGGGCTTAATTATTGAGACCTCAAGGAGCCTCTGCTCTTCACCCACAGGAGAGATCCTTCAGACGCATTTTTCCCCTAGTGGGCTTAATCGTTGAGGTCTCAAGGGACCTCTGCTCTTCACCTGCAGGAGAGGTCCCTCATATGTGTTTTGCCCCCTAATGGCTTAATCATTGAGACCTCAAGGGGCCTCTGCTCTCCATCTGCAGGAGAGATCCCTCAGATATCTTTTGCTCCATAGGCAGCTTAATCATTGAGCCCTCAAGGTGCCTCTGCTCCCCACCCACAGGAGAGGTCCCCCAGATTTAATTTTTGAAGTTTGGCCCCCTCCTTCCCCCACAGCCTTCTGGGACAGTCGCAGGTCCCAAAAGACTGCAGGATCAATCACAAAGCACAGCATGGCTCGCACATGCGCAGTTGGAAGCCAGCTGTCAAGCTGCAAGGCTTCACTGACGGTTTACCTTATTCAAGATGCCTGGAGAATTGAAGAATCGGCTCGGGTGAGGACATCGCTGGATCCAGTGGCAGGGGACTGTTCTTATATTAAAAGTCAGCAGCTTCAGTATTTGTAGCTGCTGACATTTATTTTTTTTTCAGGGAGATTGGAGCTTCTCTTTAATGCCAACTATCCTAAATACATTCAGATTTCCATATGGCAAGGTTTTTCAATCTGACAACAAACATAATATTTAACAGAATGAAACTTCAATTCATTAGAGACCAAATACGATATAGCAATTATAATTCTCTTAGGCCTATCTTACAAGGTCCAGAAGACCTCCTATTTGGTTTTTACCTGACTGGTATCTTCTTAAACATTCAGGTGAACACTTTTTATGTAAGTAACTCCATCACAGCAGGAATTATGGATTATATGTGAAGTCTGGCTCTGGGAGTTTTAGAAAAACAGACGTGCATTACTCCTCAACATGGCCATTTACGACAGGACCTAATTAGATATATTTTGCTCACCCTGCTAGTGGAGTTTTATGACCATCTTAAAGCGTATTTGACTAAGGTGGCCTGTGTTCTGTCAAATCTGCTTTGAACCAGATTGTGATTTATTGGCGGTGTCACCTTCTCTGGCAGCTCTTTGCAGACATGAGATTTAAATCTGTCCGTCTTTGTTACCGTCTTAGGAATTTTGGAGGAATGAGGGTGGCGCTGTGTTCAGTACAACTTTCCTCCACACAGTTTGAGGACCTCATTATTGTCTCATTGTCTACATCCTTGTAAGACTGATGTCACACAAATAAACAGGATTAGAATGCTGACTGCACTGGATGCTTTAAGTGATATTAAAGGTTCGGCTTTTTTAAAATAACAAACATGTTATACTTGCCTGCTCTGTGTAGTGGTTTTGCACAGGGCGGCCCCGATCTTCTTCTTCTTGGGTTCCCTGCTGGTGCTCCTGGCTCCTCCCACTTTGACCAGTGGCCCCAATAGCAAGCCACTTGCTACAGGGGCACTGGTGCGTGCTCGCTTCCGATGTATGTTAGGAGGGGTAAATATGTGCAGGGGGGATTTTGGGGATGGGAGGGCAAAGATTTATATTCTGGGAGGGGGATTTCAGCAGGGCGGATTTGAACTGGGAGGAGAGGGAATTTATGCTTAGGGGGTATGCATGTAGATTGGTGCTCAATTTTCTTTTTGGGGGGGAATTTTTGCTGACACATAAAGCTCATACATCTTGGGGGGGGGGGGCAGTTTGGCATGTTTTCCCTGGGATCTAGATCAGTGGTTCTCAAACCTGTCCTCTAGGACCCCCAACAAGCCATGTTTGCAGGTTTTCCTTTGTCTTGCACAGGTGTTTTAAATCTGAGTCAATGGCTTGGTATTTTGGACAGCTATTTTATCTAAGAGAAATTCACAAAACATGGCCTGTTGGGGGTCCTTGAGGACAGGGTTGAGAACCATTGCTCTAGAAGACCTTGTCCCGGCACTGCCCCTCTCATATTTGGGAGGCACTAACCATAAGATTTCAGATTTCAGCTGGCATAGAGGGGGAACAGAGAACATCAATTGTAAGAAAAACATTTAGAAAAGAGAAAGGACTTTAGTTCGTCCATTTTTTGTGGCCTAATCACAGATGGTGGGTTTTTTTATTCCTGGTGTATTACTTCAGATGTTATCGGAGTAAAATTTGCTCTGTGTTATTTTCCCCCCCTTCCGGTGCGGTGATGGAACGGGACATGATTGGCAGCTAGGCTACTGTGAGGGATTGTATTAATTCCTTTCTGTAGTTATTGTTTCACAGCCAGGAGGAAGGAGGAAGACGTCTCATGTGTTTCTCATGTTCCAGTAACTCAGGTTCGGGAAGTGAAGGGGACGGATATGGTGGGCTGACACATTGGTCTGCATCATTTGCAATAACTCGCACAACGGGGTTTAATGAAGCTCTCCAAAAGAAAAAGTTTAAAAAAATCTCCATTAAGGCCATGTCATTGAACAATTGTAGGGGATGTTTAAACGAGATTAAATGCAATAGCCTATAAAAATTCTAAGCATAATCCTGCCCACCTGCTGAAATGTAAAATCAGTGCTTGTTAAACTGGAGTTTAATATAAAACATCTTTGCATGCTGTTGAGGGTGCAAGGAGCTGCACTGTGCATGAGCAGCGGTTGTTTTTGTATATATGGAGATGTCTTCACTTAAATTATACCGGCGACAACACTTGTCCATACCAACAGTTTCCTTTGGCCTCTAATACAAGAGCTGTTTAGATCTGAAAGGGGGATTCACATATACACACTTTATAGTGGTTGTAAACCCTTCCATATACCCAACATAGCGGGGAAACCTCCAATTAGGTAAATCAGAGGTATTGATAGGGGGTGTAAGCATTAATTATGGGTGTGTAACATGTAAACTTTATCACCTTATCTGTAGATTTTATCCTATGTTCCTCCTGAAGAAGCGGTTTATAGCCACGAAACATGTAGAGCAGTGGTTCTCAACCAGGGGTTCGAATCTCCCTCATCGCTCTCCCAGCCTTTTTTCATGGCCACCCAGCAGGGCTGTCTCTGGAGCCTGTGCCAACCCACTCAGCCTCTTCGCAGCCGCCCATTGTCAGGTCACCTCGAGGCTAGGTGACAGATGCACTCTGTAGGAGTCAGAAGTGCACCGCTAGGTAGTGGACCCTAGGACTGACTGCTGCGGATTGAACCCTGGGAGGTTCAGGAAGCAGGTCTACTGGATCACTGACACAGATCCCACTGGGAGCTAGAGCATAGATTCCCCAGGGCGCGG
This sequence comes from Lithobates septentrionalis, assembly GCA_037952835.1. Lineage (NCBI taxonomy): Eukaryota > Metazoa > Chordata > Amphibia > Anura > Ranidae > Lithobates > Lithobates septentrionalis. Next base: position 299,929 of record JBBDGP010002681.1, on the reverse strand, counting down.
AGTCTAAGAGCCAGCAGGTGTTCACCAGAGCTTTTAATGGTAAGGATGGGCTGAGCTGCAGTCTGGCTCCAGGTCACGGCCCCCAGTGTCTCACAGCTCACACTCACGGTAGACTACAGGAGAAGAGGAAGGAGGCAGCAGGCTGGAGCAACAAGGAAGTAAGGGACAAGCCAATGTCGGGGCCACAAGCAGACAAGGACAACAGAGTACACGCCAAGGTTCCGGGTCACAGGCAAACAGGGATGGTCGGGGACACGCCAAAGGTCAGGGTCACGAGCAGACAGGAATAGTGAAGAACAGGCCAAAGTCGGTAACAGGAATCAGACGCAGCAACACAGCAAGTACACACAGAGGCTAACACACAATGGTTGATCAGCACTGCTGGCTTGCAGTGCACAGGTTAATATAGGGTTTCCTGATAGGGCCTGGGGTGGGGCCATGCTTAGAGGAGAGGTTATAAAAGCAGTCAGGTGAGAGGCAGCTGGTCTCTAGAGAGGAATACATGGAGACAGGTGAGCTGACAAAGAAACTCTATTGCATAAGCATGACACCCATTCAGTTCACAGCATGGCTGGAGGGCAGAGACTAGAGGTCAGCTGACTGGTGAGGAATGTGAAGTGGGAGGGGCTGGAGGAGACCCTATCTCCTGATTTCGGCATAAGTGTCACTGCACCGAGACACCACAAAGCCGGAGACACAGTGAGTAACACTACCTGTGATTATAGTTGCCATTAAAAGTCCCCACTTCAGTTCTCAGATCAGCAGATGACCTTGATCAAGAGCACCTAAGTTGGCCGATCAGAACTCCCCCAGCACTGCCTCTCATCCCAACTCCCCATCAGCACTGCCACTCATCCCAACTCACCACTGGCACCACCACTCATCCCAACTCCCTGCCAGGACTGTCACTCATCCCAACTCCCCCCAGCACTGCCACTTATCCCAACTCTCCACCAGCACCACCACTCATCCCAACTCCCCGCCAGCACCACCACTCATCCCAACTCCCCATCAGCACCGCCACTCATCCCAACTCCCCGCCAGCACTGCCACTCATCCCAACTCACCACCGGCACCACCACTCATCCCAACTCCCTGCCAGGACTGTCACTCATCCCAACTCCCCCCAGCACTGCCACTTATCCCAACTCTCCACCAGCACCACCACTCATCCCAACTCCCCGCCAGCACCACCACTCATCCCAACTCCCCATCAGCACCGCCACTCATCCCAACTCCCCGCCAGCACTGCCACTTATCCCAACTCCCCACCAGCACTGCCACTCATCCCAACTCCCCACCAGCACTGCCACTCATCCCAACTCTGCACCAGCACCACCACTCATCCCAACTCCCCTCTAGCACCACCACTCATCCCAACTCCCCTCCAGCACTGCCACTCATCCCAACTCCCCACCAGCACTGCCACTCATCCCAACTCTGCACCAGCACCATCACTCATCCCAACTCCCCGCCAGCACTGCCACTCATCCCAACGCACCACCACTCATCCCAACACCCTGCCAGCACTGCCACTCATCCCAACTCCCCGCTAGCACCGACACTTATCCCAACACACCACCACTCATTCCAACTCCCCGCCAGCACTCCCACTCATCCCAACTCCCCACCAGCACCACCACTCATCCCAACTCCCCGCCAGCACTGCCACTCATCCCAACTCCCCCCAGCACTGCCACTCATTCCAACTCCCCACCAGTACCACCACTTATCCCAACTTCCCCACAGCACTGCCACTCATCCCAACTCCTCGTCAGCACTGCCACTCTTCCCAACTCCCCCCCGGCACTGCCACTCATCTTTGTATATTATATATTTGTAGTTTTTGTACTTGGATACTTCATTATATTTTAATTATGTATCAATAAATTTATTTTGTTTTATCTGATGTCTAATCTGTTCAGGGTACCGAGATTTCATTTTTCCCCAGCTCCCCTTCCCTGCTCTGGAGACTCCTCTTGGGGAATTGTCTCCTTGCACTCTTCCATATACCCAGTGAAGTGACTGGCCTCAGGTGATACACAGAAATGAAAAACAAATCCTCCTACATAAGTTGTATCTGTTTACCTGTAGTCCTGTCTTCTCTACAGCCGTTCAAATGTTGTTTCTCCAAATAGTTTGGTCTTTTTTTTCGTTTATAGTGCAAAGAATAAAAAACCCAGTGTAAATCAATAGAGATGGGCCGAACACCCTCCCCCCCCCCCCTCCGTTTGTTTCACAGCAGAACTCCCAAACAGGGGAAAATGTCTAACCCGAACGGCAAACCCCATTAAAGCCTATGGGAGTCAAACATGAGAAATCAAAAGTCCCTATTTTGAAGACTTATATGCAAGTAATTGGCCATAAAAGGGGGTCTGGGTACTGCCCTAGGGGACATGTATCAATGCAAATTTTTTTAAAAAAACAATTGTTTTTTTCAGCAGCAGTGATTTTAATGATGCTTAAAGTTCAACAATAAAAATGAAAAATTCCTTCAAATATAGTGCCTTGGGGGTCCCCTTAGTCTGCCCATAAAGTGGATCATTTGCACCATTTATAGAACCTGCTGTAGCAAAAATGAAGAAAAAAAAAAAAAAAGTCAAATCACATTTAAATTGACTCGCGGTTTTAATTACTGTCACCGGGCTATTGAGAGAAAAAAGGCGTGGGGTCCCACACAGTCCATAAGGGTCTGGTATGGATTTTTTTTTAAATAACGTTTTTATTGAAAAGAAAAATTTGTCAATGACAAGTTATTGGACTATTCCAGAGACATTAACACAAATCCACCACATTATTAGTGACAAGTCCAACATTGTCACAATGATATATGTAAAAAAAAAATTTCTTCCAGGAGAGGGTTCAATAGATTTCCAATGTCTAAGGATTAGTTTTCTAGCCTGGAACAAGGCTCTTGCTATGGCCTGTTTGGTCACCCCCTCTACTTGGAGGTCATCCAATATGCCCAAAAGGCAGGGCCTGGGATACTGACTAAAAGTAACCTGAAATACTCTGTTAAGAGTATCCAGGACTTTACTCCAGTAGAGATGTAGCTCGGGACATCTCCTTAGTGGGTGGATCAGGTCACCCTGGTCTCTATTACATCTAGAGCATATAGGGTCCTTTCTCATCCCCATTTTAAAATGCCTACTGCTATGGATTTTAAAGGTAACTTTTTTTTTTATTTTAAATGGCATGGGTTCCTCCCAAAATCCATACCAGACCCTTATTCGAGCATGCAGCCTGGCAGGTCAGGAAAGGAGGGGGATGAGCGAGCGTCCCCCCCCCTCCTGAACCATACCAGGCCACATGACCTCAACATGGGGGGTGCTTTGGGGCAGGGGGTCTCTACCACCCCCTCACCCCAAAGCACCTTGTCCCCATGTTGATGAAGGGTCTCTTTACCACAACCCTGGGCTGTGGTTGTGGGGGTCTGCAGGCAGGAGATTTATCGTAATCTGGAAGTCCCCTTTAAGAAGGAGGCCCCCACATCCTGCCCCCCCCCATTTAAAGGAGTATGGGGTACATAGTACCCCTGCCCATTCACCAAAAAAGTGTCAAAAAGTAATAAAAACACAGAGACAGTTTTTTGACAATTGCTTTATTAAAAAAAAAGTGTCCCCTGATGTAAACCCATTGTCAATTACACCGCCCGCCGCACCCGAAAACCCCCCAAAAAAAGATCCATCTTCATTAATGGTCGACCACCGAATGCCTCCTCTGCCCTTTGACAGCTCTTATATAGGTGAGGGCGGGGCCACCTGGCAATGTCACCTGGTGACACCACCCCCTTGTGATTTCACGGACCGGTGCATGCTGGGTCACTGATTTCACAAGGGGGGCGGCCCCACCAAAGGGTCTGGTATGGACTGGGGAGGGGACCCTACGCCATTTCTTTCAATTTTTTTTTCTTATTTAGCTGTCAGCGGGGAAGCTCATTGACAGCTGATGACTCATCAGTTGTTCAGGACGCCGCGGCCAGATTCCCAGCCCCACTCCTTACCAACCAGTTTTTACTGCTCCCTGATTGAATCAGGGCGCAGAATGCACTGCGCAGGGCGTTAGGCGGGACACCCGCCGAACACCCTGCAAATTCAGGTGTTTGCACAACACTAGTGATCAAATATCATCAATCATCATCAGTGAGGTCTATTTATTAGCCAGGAGGCTTACATTCTGTTTGAAGGACTTTTGAGACTATGTTTCTACCCCTGCGTGGGAATCCTAGTCTATTGCTGTTTTACTGACAGAATAAACATGGGCAGGAAGCCCTTAACCTTGCACATGGCTGGATTACCTCTCTGAGAATTCTCTACTTGAAGCTAATCTCCCACACCGGCTTGGCTCTAATATCAAGGCTCCATTGCCATAGTGTTTGGACCTGTAAGTGAGCTCCTTGCTGTTACCTTCCGTGTGTTAGTTGTTACTTCTGCTTTACCAAATAATAATTGTGCCACCTCCCTTGGTCTCTGTGTACCTTTTACTCCGTCTCGGGTTCCAATCACCTGGCCCCCCGCATACATGCACGCACTATCGCACCTGTAGATGTTGACCAAGCCTAATCTATCCCAAACTAAAAAGTTCGGACTTTGGATGAACCTCAATACCCAAAATAATTTGATCTTTGTGACCGCACTGCTTTAAAATGATTGGGAGACAGTGGGAAGCGTGTTGCATCTTGCTCCGCCCCCCACCATTGACCACTATGAAATGTTGAGGAGCCAAAGTGGTCCACAAAGCAGCTCCTATTTTTTTTTTTCATCCTCCATCATGAAGCTGGCAGTTGGAAAAGCTGGAACAAACAAGTGTCTTCTTCACAAAGAGAATTGTCACATTTTTAAAAATGATATTACGTTACCAGTTTTGGAAGTAAAGTCGTACTTAGCAGGGTTCATCTTGGAGGCGGCTGCAGTCTATTAAAGAGACGTGAAATAAATGAGATGCTATTAGGGTCATTAAAATCACATTTAGGAGAGGAGAGACAGGAGCGGGCTGGCCGAGCGAAACACCTCGATGTTTGAGTGGGCAGAGAACCCGCTGGTGGGACAATAAAAGACGTTACTCATTTCTATAAGAGAGCACACCGACATTGTATCCATTCCAGGGTGCTGCAGCTAAGCACTTCCTTCTGTTACTCAATACTTAAATGCTACCACTTATTCAAAGTTGAAATTGATACGCACTACAAACCGTGGAGGACCTCAACAAAGTGTGTTTATATTAGGGACTAAGAGTGGACTGAGCAGGTGGCTCCTCGCAGCCTTAATCTTCTCTGCCTTGACGCGATGTTGGCCGACGGTCAAGACCTAGAAGCTTTCTGGGATCCGGGAGCTGCCAACCCTGTGCTCGCTGGGGAATTTCGCACAAAGGCCGAGGGCTGGAAAAATGTGCCGTGGTTTCACTGGAACACAGAAAATCACGGGTTCCTTCAAACATGATTTAACTCCTTCTCTGCAGTGGGGTGGGGGGAGGAAGGAAACGCAGCATGAGATTTTTTTTGTCCAAAAAAAAAAAAAAAAAGTGTACATATGGGCCAGTTTGTTGCTTTTGTTGCCAGTGTGGTATCACGTGACTAAGCCCAGTGTAAAATTGGGATCTGCATTTGGGATAAGCAAAAAATTGGCATTATGGTCACCTGGCTTTGTTCATTGGCACTGGCGTGGGATCATATGGCTTTGATCATATGGCATTGTGCCCAGGGATATGTGAAATCGGGATTTTTTAATCTCCTGTAAAAATCCAGGCAAAAATTGGTTCATTTTAACGGATCTGTCGCCGATTTGGTGTAAATTAAATGTCAAAAGAGCTGCACTAAAAACAGTGACACTCGTAGAAATGATAAAAGAGTTCATACAATATTCCCTATTAAGGGATAGCCACACAAAGTAAAGTCCAAAGCCAGAAAATAAATATTGTACAAAGCTAGCGTGCAAATTTGGTGTGCAAAATTTAGGACCCTCTTCATAAATGTTCAAAAACAATCATGTGTACTGTGAACATCCGTCACCACCATTGCAGCATCCAAGCCGAGACACCACCACCTTAGTAAAAGGTACAGGCTTACCAACTTCATAAGACCCTCTAGTTAAAGAGAAGTCAGCAGGGCATGTGACCAAATAACCTGGCCAGGGTTTTCCCCAAAGTGTTCCTAAAGGATTCCTTCAATGAAAGGTGTTTAGACTATGGTGGTCATCTTGGCATCATCCTCATAGAATCACCATAAGGTTATGAAAGAAAAAGCTCTGCATAGTCTAAAACCCTTTAGTTAGCTTTAAAAAAAGTTAATGTTGCAGTTGCATCAATGAAATAAGCACAGCATTTAAAATTCTCGCCGGTCGGCACACAGCAAAGACAACCTGCACTTCCGGGAACACGCAATGACGTCAGCACGTCGCTCTGACCTGCGTGTTTCGTTACACATGACGTCGTCCGGGGCACGGGCGCCATGATGCGCCATCGCTGTAGATAAACAGGTTGTGTAACCAAGTCTCGCTCTGATGTTGCAGTTACATCAATAAAATAAGCACAGCATTTAAAATTCTCGCCGGTCGACACACAGCAAAGACAACCGGCACTTCCGGGAACACGCGATTACGTCAGCACGTCACTCTGCCCTGCACGTTTCGTTACACATGACGTCGTCTGGGGCATGGGCGCCATCGCTGTATATAAACAGGTTGTGTAACCAAGCCTCGCTCCAATGTTGCAGTTACATTGATAAAATAAGCACAGCATTTAAAATTCTCACCGGTCAGCACACAGCAAAGGCAACCCGCAATTTCGGGAACACGCGATGATGTCAGCACGTCGCTCTTCCCTACGCGTTTCGTTACACATGACGTTGTCTGGGGCACGGGCGCCATCGCTGTATATAAACAGGTTGTGTAACCAAGCCTCGCTCCAATGTTGCAGTTACATTGATAAAATAAGCACAGCATTTAAAATTCTCACCGGTCAGCACACAGCAAAGGCAACCCGCAGTTTCGGGAACACGCGATGATGTCAGCACGTCGCTCTTCCCTACGCGTTTCGTTACACATGACGTCGTCTGAGGCACGGGCACCATGATGTGCCATCGCTGTATATAAACAGGTTGTGTAACCAAGCCTCACTCTGAGCCACAGGCTGGTCATTCCGAGAGGCAACCAAGCCCCAGTCCCTGTACCTACAGACCAGGAAGTGCCTGCAAAGCCTTAAGCCAAGCCTCAATGTGAACATCAATTCATTATATGAATTAATAAAAGCTTAAATAATACTCAGATTTTACAAACTGGCTGGATAAGTAGAGTAAAAAGTCCCTACCCATACCATGGTAGCGTGACATAGCAGTCCATTACATGCCATTAACAGTTAAAGCCTGGTGTCATTGGATGACTGGAGTCAATGAGGAAGTGCTTTTTAAGGGTACAATGGGCTTTAAATGGAGCCTCTTTAGCCACGGTTAAGGTTTTCTTTTGAAACTGAAAGCAACCATATATAAAAAATGAGCGAATACAAAGAACTCTAAATTAAAGCTGATATCTGGTCTATCCGCAGGGCAGCCATCAGAAATTCTGGGGCACCTTACACAGCTTAGGCCTTTTTTTATATCACACGGTTATGCGCATCAGTTTTTCTAATGCAATTTTTCAGGAAAAATGCCATTTTTTTTTAATTTTAATGCAAAACATCAATGGTAAAATATAAAAGATGATGTTACGCCGAGTAAATAGATACCAAACATGTCACGCTTTATAATTGTGCACGCAGGTGCAACCGCGACAACCAACGTAAATTTTACTATCCATAGGCGAAGCTTTAAAAGCCTTTACAGGTTACCACTTTAGATTTACACAGGGGGTCTGCTGCTAGAGTTACTGCCCATGATCTGACGTTCACGGTGATACCTCACATGTGTGGGACGATCGCTGGGTGCATCTTGCAGGACCGACAAGTGCGTTCATCTTTGCACACAAGCATGGAGGGACATTTTTTATTTTTATTTTTACACTCTCGCTTTAAAATTGTTTTTTTTAATCACTTTTATTACTGTCACAAGAAATGTAAACATCCCTTGTGATGGCTTTAGGCGTTGTTTGGCTCTCCGATCAGCGGCCAGAAGCACCAGCTGGTCGCTCGGTATCCTGTTGGAGATGGGAGAGCCCGATAAAGCCACAGAAGGCTGAAAGAGGGGTGAGGGGGGTTGTCCCCTCCCACTGCTTGTAAAAGCAATCCAGCGGCTAGGTAGCCGCTAGGATTGCTTTTACAAGCTAGCCGACCACTGGTTCTAAAAAACGGTACCAGGTGCCACAAACCATTTCACGCATTGCTTCTCATTTTAATACTCTTAATTTGGCTGTATTGCATAATGTAAAGGCTAAGCTGAATGGGGAAATCTGCCACTGTCCTTTTTTAGGCTGTATTAATTTAGTCAAAATGAAAATTCTGCCTAAATTTAGCTATTTGTTATGTAAGTCTCCACAGTGGACTCCTAAAACCTTTTTCACCGAGTTAAAACAATGACTTTCCCCCTTTTTTTAGGGCCCTCAGAACCCGGGATGCAAACTTACCACCCCGATGAGGCCGTCCCACTCCCCACATGGTGGTCTGGCCCTCTCGGACAGTCATAAATATTTCCTTGCAACTCAGTTGGTATCAGTATACCGATGGCTGCACCCAGATGTCCTTAATCCCTCCACTATGCTCGAAGCCGCTGTCCTACATTTGCTGGAGGCTCTTCAAGCATTATCATTCCAAGGTCCTAAGGCCCCCTATCCCCTCACCCTATCTATGTCAACCACACTTAAAGCCTGGAAAAACGGGACTCTGTCTGAGGTCCTCATCTCAGACTACTCTTTCCCCTAAAACACCATTATGGAACAACCCCCCAACATTGCCCCATTTCTACACACTACTGGACTCACATTGTTGGGCCAAATTTAAAATCAAAGCCATCTCAGGAAATTGTAAAAAAAATTAAAAATGGCATTTTAATGCCTTTCCTTTCTTTGTTCCAAGTACAACAATTCCACCCTTCTAAAATTTCAGATATTTGTCGATTTCCCATGCCAATTTTCTCAGCGCCCTCTAAATCTTGCTTGCTTTTATCTTGAACTGTTGCTCCATTCTGATCACCTGAAGAAGCTGACGTGGACCCTTTACAATCATCTGCTTATGGTTGCACTCCTGGATATGTCCTCTCCAACAAAAATGGCCTCTTCCTCGCCATCAAAAATGGCTGACAGGTATTCCAGATATGGGATTCACCATTCATATTTTACCCCTTATAGGCTTTAAAGGATAAACCCTCTGATCTCCCTGGTCTGCTGGAGATGTGATCATCCTGTGGAAGACTTCTTTCACATATTTTGGACTTGCCCTGCCATTGCTCGCTACTGGAGATTGTCAAAGTCATCAACACAGTTGCTCAAATCTTTATCATCCTGTCCCTCAATATCTGGCTCTTGGGCCTCATTGAGGACCTAACATCTACAACAGCTTGAAGGATGCTTCTAGCGCTTCTATTGTTTTCCCCTAGAGAAGCAGTTACCATGTGTTGGAAGAAATGTATTGCTCCTGCCCAGTGTCGGGACAAGGTCATCCAGGGCCCATCGTGAAGATGGTGAATTGCATCACCCCCCCCCCCCATCCCCCCACCAGGTGGAGTCCCCAGTAGAGTCCCCCTTACATCAGGTGTCCCGAATAGAGTCCCTCTTTACATCAGGTGTCCCCAGTAGAATCCCTCTTTACATCAGGTGTCCCCAGTAGAGTCCCCTTTTACATCAGGTCCCCAAAAGAGTCTCCTTTTATTATTATTATACAGGATTAATAAAGAGCCAAAAGTTTACAATTACAATACAGTTCAATACAGAAGGAATAGGAGGGCCATGCTCATTGAGCTTACAATCAGGTGTCCCCAGTAGAGTCCCCCTTTACATCAGGTTTTCCCAATAGAATCCTCCTTTACATCAGGTGTCCACGATAGAACCCCCACTTTACATCAGGTGTCCACGATAGAACCCCCACTTTACATCAGGTGTCCCCGATAGAGCCCCCCTTCACATAAGGTGTTCCCAATAGAATCCACCTTTACATCAGGTGTCCCTGATAGAACCCCCACTTTACATCAGGTGTCCCAGATAGATCCCCCACTTTACATCTGGTGTCCCCAATAGAACCCTCACTTTACATCAGTTGTCCCTATATTGTTTCCCCCTCCCCTTTCCCACTTGTACTGGGAGATTGGTACTCACAGCATGTCCTTCCTTTCACATAGTTACATAGTTACATAGTAGGTGAGGTTGAAAAAAGACACAAGTCCATCAAGTCCAACCTATGTGTGTGATTATGTGTCAGTATGACATTGTATATCCCTGTATGTTGCGGTCATTCAGGTGATTATCTAATAGTTTCTTGAAGCTATCAATGCTCCCCGCTGAGACCACCGCCTGTGGAAGGGAATTCCACATCCTTGCCGCTCTTACAGTAAAGAACCCTCTACGTAGTTTAAGGTTAAACCTCTTTTCTTCTAATTTTACTGAGTGGCCATGAGTCTTGTTAAACTCTCTTCAGAGAACTTTCTCCAGTCATGTGACAAGTTATATGACAGGGGGTCAGAAGAAAAAGGAAAAAAGTTCACCCTCCTTCCTCAGCAGTGCGGAGCTGAGACTGAAGACAGTTCTGTCTCAGCGCTGGCTCTTTTCCGCCCCATGCAGGCTGGAGGGATGAGAAAGCCGAATCCTCCCTCCAGCAGCAGCTATTGGCCACTGCTCCTTCTGACAGGAGTGACACTGCAATCACTCCTGTCAGTAAGGAGTGGGGCGAGCGGCCAACTCAGCAGAGCACCCCCCCTCATTACAGCGCCCAGGGCAGCTGCCCGCTTGCCCCCCTCCCCACAGTCCTGGCTCTGCTCCTACCATTCAGTTTTTTGAAACAACTGATGAATTGTAATCTACTGATGTATAAGGACACCTTTACTAATAGGGGCTGTCAAAAAAAAAATTGATAAAGCTTGGGGATGATGGGCTTGAAGACCCTTGCATGGCTATGATGCCGGACTCTCACTAGGGCTCAGGGCTTGTTTCCCGGAATGTTTGGCCACTTTTATTCGTATGCATTACCAAGTCGTTTTGGGGCTATAGCCTAATATGGGTAATGTCTTCTTCATATTTATTTCCATCTAGCTTGTGCCACACAATGATTGTTATATTGGTTCACACTATGATTTTCATGCGATTTCCAGTGCGACTATGTAGTGCTTGTGTTCAATGCCACTTTACTCACAGAAGTTGCATCAGCATTAGATAAGAAGCAATTCCTATGAGACTTTGATGAGATCAGTGGTTTTTTTTTTAACCCTAACATGTTCTCCCAGGTCATCCTTGCTGCCTAAAAACTCTGACTTTATAGGCATGGAAACAATGGGGAAAGTAACACAACTAATATTGTTCAAAATATTTATTGAAAAAAGTACCTCAATTCATGGACAGTGTTCAAAAAAAGAGATAAAAACATGAATCAAATGATACAATTTGTACATTGAGCCCTTATGCGTCATGCATCTACGCGTTTCGCCGTGGGGCTTCTTCAGGACACAGACGAGGTTCAAAATTGTAACAAAGAAAGGACAAAAGTGAATCTCACTATCTTCAAGAGAGTGAGCCTCATGTACAAATTCATAGCAGTCGGGAGGTTGCCAAAAGTGTGGAATGCTTTTAAAGCGGTTGTATACCTATATTTGTAACTTTTACCTACAGGTAAGCCTATAATAAGGCTTACCTGTAGGTAAAAAAAATATCTCCTAAACCTGTAAGGTTTAGGAGATATTCCCCTCGCAATGAGCCGCTAACTGCAGCGGCGCATGCGCACAGGGGACTCTCGGCTGACAGCCCGGCAAACTCCGGAGCTTGCCAGGCAGAAGTCTCCCGCGCGCATGCGCGGGAGTGACGACATCGCGGCTCCGGCCACTCACAGCGCCGGAGCCGCGATACCCGGAAGACACGCCGAGGGGAGATGTCGGCTCCCTCGGCGTGGACCAGGTGAGATGCCGGCGCCTCGTTCTAAGGTAAGTATCTCATAATGAGCTAGTATGCGGTGCATACTAGCTCATTATGCCTTTTCCCTTGCAGGTGTAAAAAAAAAAAAAAATGACAGCGGGTATACAACCGCTTTAACAAATGTTTCATTTTATATATATAGCTCTAGCAGGGGCAGGTGTACGTCAGATGTACAAGAGTAGGAGTAACCATATAAACAGATGGATATAGAGGGGTCCAAAATCCAACAAAGGAGAGACTTTGCAGTAGATAGGTGTGCCCCTGCTAGAGCTATATATATATAAAATGTATATAGGGCCCTGAAGAAGTCACGTGATATGACGCAACGCGTAGGCACGCAACCGGAAACACGATAGCGCGGACCGGAAGTGACGTAGCGAGTATCGCTAACAAGCTGTCCTCACTGTTTGGCGTTTTTTCGTTTATTCTTATGTAAGCAGCCATTTTTACTCTAATAAATTCCTTGGCTTAAACTTTATTACACTATTGGAGCCTTTTTGTTTTTTATCACCACCTTTTGGAGCCTATCCATTGAAGGAAGTGACGCCACCCCCAGAGAAGGCCCGGGACGACACTACCACCACCGGATTAAAGCAACCACAGATTCATTGAAATCTACAGGCACTTATACTGTGCCATGGAGGTGAGAGTTCTGTGAGCCCCGAGTGGGTGTCCATTTCCACGAACAGTCACCTGATCACCTAGCAACGCATGTTCACTCACCAGTCACAATTGTTTATGCTTTATTTATTGTTTTATGTGAATCTAACCACACCTCAGACACTTTGATGCACGTTTTATGTTATTTCATGGACTTTTACTCTGCTTATTTATACATTTAACCTGAGGCATCCCAGTTAGGATTGTATTTGGAAGAAAGCAGCTCTTTTTCACATCAATATATTGTTTGCGCAGAAACACGTTCACAATCTATCACGATTGCACTTATTTCAGTTTATGAGTAGTGAGGGGTGTTCACTATTTGTTTTGCAGCATCATTAAGAATCACCATCACAGTTATTAGTAGCGCAGAAGTTTTTCTTTAGATTGAATTGACACTCCAAGCATGCCATTATGGCAACGCAAGTGCGTGCAAAATGTGCATTTTCTGTGCTGATTGCTGTGCATTCAGAAATGCAACGAAACACAAATGCTACAAACACACTACAAACATGCACCGAAAAAAGGCGCGATGTTCCACGACTTAAAGGCCAGGTTCACACTATTGCGAACTGGATGCGGGTTTCCCCGCATCCAATTGGCGCGTCAGCAGCTTGTGACCGGCTCTCTATAGAGCCGGTTCACACATCTCTGGAGCGGCTCCGGTGCGAATTGCACAGAAGTCCTGTGCGTCTTCTGATCCGTTTTTGGGTCCGAATTCAGCCAAAAATTCAGACTGAGAATGGACCTGAAACGGTGAACAGGGACGCACCGGACCCCCTGCTGGGAGACGCTGCGTGCGGCAGTGTGAACCCAGCCAAAAGGTTCCCTAGCTACTTTGGGGAATTTGTCCTGTGTAGAGCAACCCATTTAGGTGAATGTGCTGCCCTATGTGCGATGCATATTTACGTGTTTTGCACAAAAAATAAACACGAGCGGGATCACGTGTTTCCACCACGATCGGGTGTGAAGGGACTGTGCTTGTTGGGAGGGTTTTTAGGTACCAAGGAAGACCTAGGAGGAAAGATGAGGAGCAAAAAAAAACCCCAACTGATCTCATCAAAGTTGCATGGGCACGGCTTCTTATCTAATGTTGATGTGACTTCTGTGAGTTAACATAGAAGTCTATGGGGCTAGACTATTGGAGTCACACCAAAGTAGGGCAGGAACCTTTCCTTTTCCCTTTCACACTGTGCTGAGATCGAGTTTCAAAAAAATGATCTAGAATAACCAAAATCTTTGTTGATGGACCTTTGATCTGTCTCTGAGAAAATGATGTCACTGGATGTAATGGGGGGTCATTACCTCCGCTCCTTCCATCTTCACAGGCTAATAACTGCTATTTCCAGCATCAAACTGGTGGCCGTCATGCCACTCACATAAGATTCCAGAAAGTGCTTCAAAGTATGTGGATGGCCAGCCTGCTCTTTGAAGTCAGAGTGTCATATTTTTCATAACAGTACTATATGAAACTGATACAGTCCTGTTTGCTCTCAATGGCTACATACAGTATGTACTGTATGTATCTATATTAACATTATAGTCATATTAGTAATTACATTTGCGTCAGTCTTTTTTTTTTGTGCAACTCGACAATAGTCAATCAAAACTACTAGCAAGGACGGCTTCACACTAATTCGCTGCGCTTTGGCTGCAGCTCAATTTTCCCCGCAGTTTTCATTGAGGTTAGCTGCGCTTTTCTATAGACTTTATTTTGTTGCAGGGTTTTGGTGCGTTTTCTGAGATTATCTACGCAGGTTGTGGTTGGTGTGTTTTTACAGCACATTTTGTGTTTTTGAACATGTGTTTTTGATGTGTTTTGCAGTTTTTCGGGGGCTGATAGGAAAGTATGACAGTTATGTTCATGGCAGTGGCGTTGCTAGGGGGGGCTACTAGGGCTATAGCCCCGAGTCTCTTACCTAGGGTTGGCTCTGGGCTCCATCTGCTCTACTGGTGGCCGGGGGGAGGAACATGACTAGTTAATGTTATCAGGCACAAGTTCTTATCTATATTCAGCATTTTCGACAATTTAATCATTGTCCCGACGTCCACTTCTATACCGATCTGCCGGGCAATGTAATTGTCGGGAACCACAGCACAGGGATTACTCCGCCGGGACTATTTGATGATTTTCAGGCTCAGGCGGAGTAATCCTTATGCTGCGGTTCCCGGCAATTACATTGCCCGGCAGATTGGTATAGAGGTGGACGTCAGACTGCTGAATATTCCTCCCCTGGCCACCAGCTGAGCAGATGGAGCCCAGAGCACAGTCCAGTCTGGATCACCACAAGCAGTAAGCACTTGAGCTGAGGGGTTAAACAGTGCTGTTGCTTCCCCTGGCCCCCAGCTGAGCAGAAGTTTTTTTTATAATTGCTGCAGACAAGGGAGGGGGCTCTCTGGGGACCCTGATGTAAGTGGGGGCTTTCTGGGGACCCTGATACTCTGGGGACCCTGATGTAAGAGGAGGCTCTCTGGGGACCCTGATGTAAGAGGAGGCTCTCTGGGGACCCTGATGTAAGGGGGGCCTCTCTGGGGACCCTGATGTAAGGGGGGATCTCATACACACACACACACACACACACCTATATTATATAATTGTGTATGCCCACCCAAGCGTATGACTTTCTTTACTCCGCTTAAGGGCTAGAGTTAGGGTTAGCGTTAAGGGCTAGGGTTAGGGTTAGCGTTAAGGGCTAGGGTTAGGGTTAAGGGCTAGGGCTAGGGTTAGTGTTAGCGTTAAGTGCTAGGGTTAGGGTTAAGGGGTAGGGTTAGCATTAAGGGCTAGGGTTAGGGTTAAGGGCTAGGGCTAGGGTTAGCGTTAAGGGCTAGGGTTAAGGGCTAGGGTTAGCGGTAATCATAAGGTTTTTTTATTGTTTTTATTGCAATATTTCAAGTGTGAGGTACAAAATAGAGCCTATTGGGTATACCCAGGCTCGAACATAAAAACAATGAACATAACTAAAACAAACACAACCAATAAAAACTTGGTATGCTCGAACCACCTATGCAGGTTGAAACATACATGTTTTTCCCAAGTAATCTTCAGATCCTAGCTCACTATGAAGATAAATACTGTCTCAGAATTTAGATACCCAGAAACGTATCTATCTGGTGTAACATAAGTTCAAAGTCCTGTTAACTGGGAATTGGTGATTTACTATACGGAGTATATTCTAGTCATCGAGAGAGTCCACATTTGTAGGTGGGGATTCCACCCATATGCCCCACATTTTGTGAAATGTTTTAGCACAACCTTTAGACAAGTAGGTGGCCTTATAAAATGGGAGGGTAGAGTTAATAAACCGTTTCCTAAAAATGACGGATGGTGCAGCAGAGGATTTCCACCGGAGTACTATGGCCTTGCGTACATAATACATTAATAATCCCAGGGGGGTTCTGACCGCAGGCCTATGAGCCAGAGGGTCGACAAGAGCCATCAGGCATGCCTCTATCGTCATTGGGATCTGGATGGTGGTAACAGTGGAAATAAGCATAGTGACTTCCTTCCAAAAATTTTTTTATTTGGGGACAGGTCCAGAATACATGAATAAAACCCGCTGATGGTGCAACACACCTCCAGCAGGAAGCTGGGAGTAATCATAAGGGTTAGAGTTAGTGGTAACTGTTAGGGTTAGCGTTCTAACCCTAACAATTACTGCTAACCCTTAACCCTAACTCCAACCCTAACTCTTAATTCTAACTCTAATTCTAATCCTAACCCTTAACCCCTAATTCTAACTAACCCTAACACTTTACCCGTAACTCTAACCCCTAACTCTAACTCTAACCCTAACCCTTAATTCTAACTCTAACCCTAACTCTAAACCTAGTCCTAACCCTACCCTAACCCTTAACCCTAGCTCTAACCCTAACCCCTATTTCTAACTCATTAGGGTTAGCAGTAATCATTAGGGTTAGAGTTAGCAGTACCCTTAACCCCTAATTCTAACTAACCCTAACACTTTACCCGTAACTCTAACCCTAACCCTTAATTCTAACTCTAACCCTAACCCTTAATTCTAACTCTAACCCTAACTCTAAACCTAGTCCTAACCCTACCCTAACCCTTAACCCTAGCTCTAACCCTAACCCTTATTTCTAACTCATTAGGGTTAGCAGTAATCATTAGGGTTAGAGTTAGCAGTAAATGTTAGAGTTAGCGATAACTCTAACAATTACTGCTAACCCTAACTCTAACTCTTAATTCTATCTCTAACTCTAACCCTAACCCTTAATTCTAACTATAACCCTAATCCTACCCTAACCCTTAACCCTAACCCTTAATTTTAACTCATTAGGGTTAGGGTTAGCGGTAATCATTAGGGTTAGAGTTAGCGGTAATCATTAGGGTAACTGTTAGGGTTAGCGTTCTAACCCTAACAATTACTGCTAACCCTAACGCCTGTAAAGCTCCTCTCCTGTCACTCCAGTGTGAAAGCCCGAGTGCTTTCACACTGGAGCGGTGTGCTGGCAGGACGCAAAAAAAAAGTCCTGCAAGCAGCATCTTTGAGGCACTTTAGGAGCGGTGTATACACCGCTCCTAAAACGCCCCTGCCTATTGAAATAAATGGGCAGCGCCACTGCAGCGGCGCTTTTCCAGCGCTTTTAACCCTTTTTCAGCCACTAGCGGGGGATAAAAGCGCCCCGCCAGCGGACGAAAAGTGTTGCTAAAACGATGGTAAAGCGCCGCTAAAAATAGCGGTGCTTTACCACTGACGCCCCAGCACCTCAGTATGAAAGTGCCCTAACCCTAATCCTAACCCTTAACTCTAACCTCTAACCCTTAACTCTAACCCTAACCCTCAACTTTAACTCTAACCCTAAACCTTAATTCTAACTCTAACCCTAACTCTAACCCTTAATTCTAACTCTAACCCTAACCCTTAATTCTAACTCTAACCCTAATCCTAACCCTTAACCCTAACTCTAACCCTTCAATTCTTACTCTAACCATAACTCTAATCCTAACCCTAACCCTAACCCTAATTCTAACTCTAACCCTAACCCTTAATTCTAACTCTAACCCTAATCCTAATCCTAACCATTAACCCTAACTCTAACCCTAATCCTAACCCTTAACCCTAACTCTAAACCTTAATTCTTACTTTAACCATAACCCTAATTCTAACTCTAACCCTAACCCTTAATTCTAACTCTAACCCTTAATTCTAACTCTAACCCTAATCCTAACCCTTAACCCTAACTGTAACTCTAACCTTAACCCTTATGCCCTGTACACACGATAGGATTTTCCAATGGAAAATGTGTGATAGGACCTTGTTGTCGGAAATTCCGACCGTGTGTGGGCTCCATCACACATTTTCCATAGGAATTTCCGACACACAAAGTTTGAGAGCTTGCTATAAAATTTTCCGACAACAAAATCCGTTGTCGGAAATTCCGATCGTGTGTACACAAATCCGACACACAAAGTGCCACGCATGCTCAGAATAAATTAAGAAACGAAAGCTATTGGCTACTGCCCCAGTTTATAGTCCCGATGTACGTGCTTTACGTCACCACGTTCAGAACGATCGGATTTTCCAACTTTGTGCGGCCGTGTGTATGCAAGACAAATTTGAGCCAACATCGGTTGGAAAAAATCCATGGATTTTGTTGTCGGAATGTCCGGTCAATGTCCGACCGTGTGTACAGGGCATTATTCTTATTCTAACCATAACTCTAATCTTAACCCTAACCCTTAACCCCAACTCTAACCCTGACCCTTAATTCTAACTTTAGCCCTAATCCTAACCCTAACCCTTAACTCTAACTCTAACCCTAACCCACAATTCTACCTCTAACCCTAAATCTAACCCTAAACCTTACCCTTAACTCTAACCCTAACTCTTACTCTAACCCTAATACCGCATACACACGATTGGAAATTCGGCCAGCAAAAGTCCGATGAGAGCTTTTGGTTGGAAAATGCGATCATGTGTACGCTCCATCGGACTTTTGCTGGGCGAATTCCAGCCAGCAAAAGATTGGGAGCATGTTCTCAATTTTTTGGTTGGAAAAAGTTCCTATCCAAAAATGCGATCGTCTGTAGCAATTCCGACGCGCAAAATTCCTACGCATGCTCAGAAACAATTCGACGCATGCTCGGAAGCATTGAACTTAAAGCGGGGCGCCGCCGAAAGAAAAATTTTTAAAAGTCAGCAGCTACAAATACTGCAGCTGCTGACTTTTAAAACATGGACACTTACCTGTCCAGGGCGCCCACGATGTCGGCACCCGAGGCCGAAGCGTCTCTCCGTCCTCGGGTGCTGCCGCCTCCATCTTCGTTAAGGGAATCAGGAAATGAAGCCGTGCGGCTTCACTTCCCGGTTCCCTACTGCGCATGCGCGAGTCGCGCCGTGCAATACGAATGCTCCCTGCTGCCTCTGGGACCCGTGTGTGTTTCCCAGCAGGCAGCGGGCGGGAGCAGGAAGTGGCGTAAATAACCGCAGATTCTGCGGCTATTTATGCCGGAAGTGGGTACAGATACCTGTAATATACAGGTATCTGTACCCCCCTCCCCCCTGAAAGGTGCCAACTGTGTCACCGGAGGGGGGGAGGAATCTGATTAGTGGAAGTTCCACTTTTGGGTGGAACTCCACTTTAATTTTCTCGGCTCATCATAGTGTTGTACGTCACCGCGATCTTGACGGTCGAAAGTTCAGCGAACTTTTGTGTGACCGTGTGTATGCAAGGCAAGCTTGAGCGGAATCCCGTCGGAAAAGCCGTTATATCTTTGTCCGACCAAAATCCTGATCGTGTGTACGCGGCATTACTCCAACCCTAACCCATAATTCTAACTCTAAGCCTAATCCTTAATTCTACCTCTAACCCTAATTCTAACCCTAACCCTACCCTAACCCTTAACCCTACCTGTAACCCTAACCCTTACCCTTAACTCTAACCCTAACCCTTACATTTAACCCTAACCCTATTACTTAACCCCAACCCTAGCCCTTAACACTAACATGCAACTTTGAACATATAAAGGTTCCTGCACTATTTTGAGGCAACTTTGATGTGACTTTGATGCTACTTGAGTGTCAGAGAGTGTAAAGTCACATCAAAGTCGCACTTCATGAACACAACTTTTTTGATAGAGGAGCGGCTGCTTGAAAAGACAAAATGTCACAGAAAAAGTTAAATATATTTATCTTTTAATGACAATAGTGATCATTTCTCTTACAAGCAGCGTTTAGGCGTTTTCCATTCTGGAAGAAAAAAAAATTAGTAAATTTATTTAAAAAAAAAAAAGGAAGAAAAAAGTGTAACTTTAAAAAGAAAAAAAAAAGAAATTGAGCATTTTAAGTGTTTTGTGGATTTTTGTGGTTTTGAAAAGGAAGTTTGGCTTTAATGGTGATTGATACACCAAACAATGGCAGATAGGTTTCCTGTTTGGAGGAGAAAAGTTTCTCGGCTTCGGCCGCAACCGCCGAAATTTATGTCGCCCATGGATCCCAATAGATGCCTGGGGCTATAAATACAGTTTGGGGTTCAGGAAGAAAGGGCACTGTGCGGAGAATTTTTTATTTTTTTTATTTTACTGTCTAATATTTTAGCAGATGTGAGAAGCTCGTAGAATTTCCTCTCCTCGCCAATATAAACCGCGCTTCGTTTTACAGCGGAGCGTCCTCTGCCAATAAAGTCACATTAGTACAAAACGTTTGACAGGTGTCACTGCGGCTTTTTTTTTTTTTTAGGGCTGCCTTGATACAATGTAACGATGGTTGGAGCCAAGTGGTTGTATAGGATTGCAAAAAAAACCCCCAAAAAACGCTTATCTGTAAATAATTGTGGGAAGCTGCAACGTAGTGGGAGGTAAAAGGAATTTGTAATGAGTGTCAGTGGGGCCGAACTCTGAGCCCCCCTCCTAATTACTACCCATAATTCTTCACTCTGTTAGCCTGACCTATCCACTGATTCTTATGGAACTAAAATTCCAGAATGGCTTTGCAGGTGTGGCTGGGTATTCTGGAATTTGTAGTCCCTTGCCAGCTGCAAGACGCACTGCGCGCAGGTTCAAAGAACTGCCGGCTCTGTTCAAGTATAATATTCTCTATATACATAGGTGTGCACCCCAAAGCTCAAACACATATGCGTGTGTGTGCATGTGTATATATACTGACGGTGTCAGTAGAGCAATGGACGGTGTCATTAGGGCAGAGATTGGTGTCAGTAAGGCAGTGGGCTGGTGTCAGTAGTTTTTATTGGTATTATTTTATTTTTTTTATTATTTTTTTTACAATTTTATTTATTTTCTTATTATTACAGTAAAACCTCGGATTGCGAGTAACGCGGTTTACGAGCGTTTCGCAATATGAGCTGTTTTGTTTAAAAAATCCTGACTCGATTTGCGAGCATTGTCTTGCAAGACCAGCAGGATTCAAGCCTCTGGGATGTGCAGAACCGCAAGTGGCCAGAGGTGGGGGGGTGCCGCAGACACACGGAAACACTTGGAGACGCTCACGTCTCTGAGCGTCTCCGAGTGGTCTCCGAGCGTCTCCGAGTGTTTTTGAGTATCTCCGGCGCCCCCCACCTCTGGCCACATGCGGTACTGCATACACTAGCAGTGACACTGGAACAAATTATCTGAGTTTCCATTGACTCTTATGGGGAAACTCGCTTTGATATACGAGTGCTTTGGATTACAAGCATGCTTCTGGAACTAATTATGCTCGTAATCCAAGGTACTACTGTATTTTTTTTATTTATTTTTTTACATTTTTTTTAGGAGGCTTTGGTAAAACATCAGGGGTCTAAACAGGGGGAACCTGTGCCACACGGGGTGATTAGGGTGTGCCCGGGCACACCTGGCACACCCTGTGTGCAAGGCCTTTATCTATACATATAGTGAGTCTGATCAATGGACTATCTTCTGCCAACCTGACCAACGGGAGCAGAGAGAGACATGGGTTATGGGACTTTGAATGTGCCTTATAGGGACTATCAAAAAAATGAATTAAAAACAGAAAAACGTTATTACAAGTTTAAAAACATAATTAAAAAGAAAATACATTAATGCCAATTTTCCATCAAAAAGGTAACACATATCACATTATAGCTTGAAGGTGTTGTAGCTCCACGTCTTATAGTCATAAATGAGCATCATGGATCTACGCGTTTCATCAAGAAATAGCTTCATCAGGATCCATGGATCATTGAACATATAACCTATGTCTCTCTCTGCTCCCGTTGGTCAGGTTAGCAGAAGATAGACCGTACTTGGCTATAAGGGATGGGGCCTTCTGGGGAAGATATGTGTTATTTAACACCACCCCGAACAATAATGAAACTGTAATTTTTTTATACATATCCTAATAGAGGTTCATCATCATTTGCTTAACTAAACACCACATACTTTGCAGTTTAAAGCTGAACTCCGGGATAAGCTAATAGTGTCTAAATACAAGAGGCATGTATATCTTCTTGGTGTGCTTTGTGTTTGCCAATCTCCGGCTAAACAAATATAGTCTAAAAACAAGGATCATGTCTATTCTTCTTGAATCTCAGTGAGCTTTGTGTATTACTTCCAGATTTGTGCAGTAATCCAATGTGAGACTCTCTCTCCTTGTGCAAGGAAACTTGTTCTGGCTCCGCCCTCTCCTGTAGTTTTCAGCAGGCAGCCTATAGTGGGTGGAGCCTACAGGGCCCCTCCCTCGCCCCTCTGCTCTCTCTCCTTGTGCAGAGTGACTGGTCCTGTCTCTGCCTCCTGCTGTAGTTTTTTGAAAGCAGCCGGTAATGGGTGGAGCTTGCTGGGTTCCACCCACAGCTCTGCTCTCTCTCCTTGTGCAGGGTGACTGGTCTGGTCTCTGCCCCCTTCCTGTTCTTTTCTTCAGGCAGCCTGAAGTGGGTGGAGCCACCTGTGCCCCTCCCACAGCTCCACTATCTCTGACCAGTCTATGTACAATAAAGTGATGATCTCAGCCCTAATTTTACAATGTGATATCTGTGGTATGCAGAGGTATTTGGGGCTCACAAAGTGGATTTACATCTTCTCTGGCTATTGAGGACTTGTAAAGGTAAACCTGATTTCTAGCATCAAAAGGCCAGTGCAGATTCATACGCCCAGTTGTCTATTTAACGGCTTCACCCCCCCCCCCCCCCCGGAAGATTTTACCCCCTTCCTGACCAGAGCACTTTTTGGGATTCGGCACTGCGTCGCTTTAACTGGCAATTGCGCGGTCGTGCGACGTTGCACCCAAATAAAATTGACGTTCTTTTTTTACCACAAATAGAGCTTTCTTGTGGTGGTATTTGATCACCTCTGCAGTTTTTATTTTTTGGGCTATAAATTAAGTAAAAGCGACAACAAGCAATATTTTTGGCATTTTTATTATTATTTTTTCTTTTACTAGTAATGGCAGCGATTTATTGGGACTGCGACATTATGGCGGAAACATCGGACAATTTTGACACATTTTTTGGGACCATTGGCATTTATACAGCGATCAGTGCTATAAAAATGCACTGATTACTGTAAAAATGTCACTGGCAGGGAAGGGGTTAACACTAGGGGGCGATCAAGGGGTTAATTGTGTTCCCTAGTGTGTGTTCTCAATGTAGGGGGAGGAGACTGTGTAGGGGAGATGACAGATCGCTGTTCATACTCTGTATGAACACACAATCTGTCTCTTCTCCCTTGCACCTTGTCCCTCTGTGTGGTTTTGCAGATGAAAGCAGACTCCAGCAACTACCCACTTGTTAAAATAACACCTGGTGATTTTGCCGTAAAGGTCTGTTCTCAGGATATCCTCCTAAAGGGTGACCACTATCTCCCAAATGGTGATGAAGGCTACAACCGCCATGCCGACACACATTGCTCAGGTATGGCCCACTGTTGTCCCTATGAGGTATCTAGTTTTGATACCTTTTAGTCACAGACCCTAAACAAGTGAACGTGTATCAGAAAACTTTGATTTCATGTGATCACCTATAGGCAGGTGCAGTCTATGTTCTCCAAGGCAGGTGGCGCTCACTCACGTTGGAGAGGAAGTCAGGAGGAACAAGGTTCCTCCGTGGTTTCCTGGGTCACTGGGGAAGCGATCCTATTGGATGCTGTCACCCCAATGTGACTCAAGCAGCCATCTTGGGTCAGGCAGAGCCTACTTGGCACACATTTTGCAAATGGACAGAGTAGGGACAGTTAACCTGTCTGTCAGGGATAGTACTAGCACAAGGGAAAGGTTCCTGACAAGGAGGTAAAGTGTAGGGTCTCTGCTTCTTTGGACATCTTCCCGACTGGGCACTAGACGGTCAGGCTGCATTCTGCCCCTCTCAACAGATGCTCTGATTCCAGTTGCAAACTACTTCTATCAGGCTACTGAATCTGTGAGTGTACCTGGCTGGGTGGCCTTCCCACCGGGTTTGTTGGAAACATTACTTCAATACAGGTTTTCATTGCACCTGCCTGCATGCTGCACCCCACCTCACCATCACTCCAGCCCAGTTCTCCTTTGACTTTAAACATGGAAACTTGCAAGCACCTGTAGAGTAGTGGTGGCTTGTGCTCCATTTATTTGGGGGGGCCACAAAACAAACCACCCCCCCCCATTTGTTCAGTGGGTCAGTCGAACTCCCCAACCCCCCCTCCCGCAGCTCACTTGTCGGTACCACACTTACCCCATCTAGGTCATGGGCAGCTTCGGCTCCTTCCTGCATCTCCTTCTCGGCAGCTCCAACCTGCGTCTCCTCCTCCTTGGTGGCTTCACGGCGGCTACACCCTGCGTCGCCTCCTCCTCCTCGGCGGCTTCCTCCTCGGTGGCCAAGACCCGCTTCCTGATTGCCCGGGAGGAGAATCGGGAAGACAATAGTGAAATAATTCGCTATCGTCACACAACTGGGTGGGCTCAGGGCGCAGTGCTCTGCAAGCCAAGCCCACCCTTTTTTTAAGCCAATTAGAGCCTCTGGCTCTAATCGCGTGCTTCAATAAAATAAAAAAATAAAAATCAATGCGTCCAGCGTCCTGCATGTAAATTAGGGGCCGGGTACATGTATTAGGGGGGTGGCGCCCCTGATGGACGGGCCACCACTGCTGTAGAGGTGAGCAAAAAATGAGAGATTTCAAATCTTTACATTTAAGGATTCAATTTTCAAACATAATGGAATGTTCCCATAAAGGTGCATTTGCAAAAAAAAAAAAAAAAAAGAACCTGGCTTTTGGGCTGGAAAAACTCACTAGGCTCATCAACGCACAGCGATTTGTGATTGGAAAGGCAGATCATTTGCTGAAACTATATCATCCCATTCTATGGGTCTAGTAGTAAAAGTTATCAGCTGTCAACGATCGCTTCCAGAAAGCAACGGCTTTCAAACATTTTTTAAAGAACTCACCACACTTGGCGATCGCGGTGGTGACGATTAACCACAGCGGTCAGAAGGAACGAGTCCTCATCCGGCTAATGAATTCCCTTAACGGGTCAAGGCGAGAAGCTCTCAATTGATTACCTTCCATTTGCTGCTGGCTGCCCCTCCCCCTGCGCTGGGAATAGACGCGCCTACAGGTGCATTACATAGCATTACGGCGCTCGAATGCTTTGACCTGCCATCGCTGCGGCTGAACCCGCCAACCCAGTGGAGGGAAAAATAAACGAATCAGTGGGCATTAAACGAAAGGCCGGTGAACCTGATACATTGTATCAATATGTAACCTCCTAACTAATTACATTTGTCCAATTACTGGTAACCCGACACAAAATAGTGCAGAGTGAGAATTAAAATCTCTTTTGATGATCCCCAGGCCCCGGCCAATGGCCTGTCCACAAGAACAGACCCCCCGGCAAATTGGACTGCCCTGCCCTTCCCCCCGGAGTCCATAATAGCATCAAATAAAAAGATTTTAGGTAAAATTTCATCAGGTAATCAATTGTGAAACCACACAGAGGCGTAGCCAGGCTGCAGCCTCCCCGTCTAATGGAATGTTTTTTTCCTTCCACTGTCAATGCTAAGTCCATCTCTGCTGTGCAAAGCACATACAGAATATCACATTACCCCAGAAATCACTTACCCTAAAAACATATTAACCAGAGAAATGCTGGAAAGATGATAAACAGCAATGTTATTCTGCATAAATATTTATTTACTGGAAGGCTATTTATTCCTTATTATTTATATATCTGACATATACCGCAGTGCTGTACAGAGATAACTAAGCCAGTCACATCAGTCTCTGTACCAGAGGAGCTTACACTCTAATGTCCTACTACAGTCACACACTATTATAAATTTATATAGCTCTGACATATACCGCAGTGCTGTACAGAGAACACTGAGCCAGTCACATCAGTCTCTGTACCAGATGAGCTTACACTCTAATGTCCCCCCATAGTCACACACTATTATTATACTCTTGCATAGCTCTGACATATACCGCAGTGCTGTACAGAGATCACTGAGCCAGTCACATCAGTCTCTGTACCAGAGGAGCTTTCACTTGAATGTCCCCACTAGTGTCACATACTATCATTATTAGAAATTTATATTTATATATATATATATATATATATATATCACATTTTTAGGTGTTTGGAATCTTATTATAGAAAGTAATGTGATGTTGTGGGAAAGTCTCTAGTTACATTGTAACATTTAACACCTGAAGACGTTACATTGATGTGGGCGGAGGTTCCTTCACTTCTTACACCTGGAAGGTAGAATGTAGCTGTAAATTCTGTATATAACATTGTTCTCATGGACTAGAAGTGGCTAGACGCCCTGGGCCGCGCAGCACACCGATAGGATTTCCTCATACACAGTGCTGGGGGCCGTATTACCATGTCTTCTTCTCCCACAGCCTATAGAGAGTACATCTTGTGCTGGATTGGGTTTCTGCTTATATTGTTTGCTTCTCATGCGATGACACAACTGCTGGAGGTAATGCATACACTGCTGACATTTCCCTTTTTATAGAAACATATTTATAAAAAACCTGCACGTGCCTATCGCAATGGACCCAAAGACCATCTTGGGTGAAATTTGGTCAAGTTAACTTTCAGAACCTACTCTCTAGAGTGCATTCTGTATATATTCTAGTAAGGAGCTGGTGACACCCAATGGCAGCTGTTGCTCAGTTTTCTTGGGGGGCTGCCCACGGCCCCCCCAGCCAGCCAAACACCCCCCCAGCCAGTCAGCCAACCATCCCCCACCCCCCCAGATCGATCGCCGCTTCCCCCATCGCTCGATCACTGCATCACTCGCCCATCGCCAGCCCAACATTTACCCCATCCAGGTCTCAGCTTTGGTGGCTTCCCCCACGTCTCTTCCCGAGTCACGGTGGTCGCTTTTCCTCCCGGCCAATCAAGACTTAGGGTTTGCGGCCAATTGGGTCTTAGGACTCCCGGCGAATCGGGTCTCAGGACCGGCTTCCTGATTGGTCGGGAGGAGAAACAGGAAGACATTAGCGAATATTAGTTCGCTAATGTCACACAGCTGGGTGGGCTTCGGGCGCAGTGCTCTGTTTCTGAGACCACCCTTCTTGAAGCCAATTAGAGCCTCAGGCTCTAATCATGTGCTTTGAAAAATTTAAAAAAATGCATGTAGATTAGGGGCCGGGCTCATAGATTAATAAGCGGCCGCCACATGTGACACCATTACAAAGGTGAACAAAAAGTTCATGTCACTGTGCCCTCACAGGGTCACAAACAAACAAGATCAAGCAGGTATTTAGGAAAAGAAAACCCCTTGAAGTTCCACTTTAAAGTAAACTATATCTGGATAGTTTTATATAGACTGCGTATCATAAACAATTGCCATGGTATCATTTTTAGAATAATGGGGTTTTTTTTTGCTACTGATCTCCTGCTTAATTTTTCAGCCCTTCCTATCTACATGTCAGGGGCGTAGATAAGGTGGGGGATATGGGGGTTCGAACTCCCCCTACAGAATTGCCAACTGTCAGTAAAAACATTTCCCTGTTTGTAAAAGTCTGTTTATTAGCAATCTGTTGAAAAACCCCGGTTTTCAGGTTCTGTTTGCCTGGCACAATCACAGACTGCTTTGCTATACGAGGTGTGTATAAAAAGTTTGGTGAATGGTATCAGAAAACAAACAAAAAACAGAAAATACAAACAAATTACCTTTATTGCCCTTCACAATAATCGCCATCCTTCACAACACACTTTTGGCAACGTTCATAAAGCTTCTGGAAACTGTCAAAGGCCTCGTTAGGAATCGATCGCAGAACCGGTCACACATTCTTGGTTTGCCACCATTGTTGTCGAAGAAGGCGATCAACATTGTTTTGACCTTGGACTTTTGATGGTGACTCTTTTTGGGTCGCAGGGAAGACGGTGAACGTCATCCCCTGTGACAATGATTGGCAGAAACACATTTTTTGCTTGCGGCTTCCATCCCATACACTTGCACCAACATTTCATGCGTCGCCGGTTTCCCCAACTTGTAGCAGAATTTGATGTTCACTCATTGCTCCATTTGCATTGTGACCCTACCTCTCACACTGACTACGTTTGACTGCCCACAGTGGTTTTACCCTGCTGGTCACATGTCCTCCACGCTAGGAGGCGCTTCTCGATGTGTCTCTGGATAGCCATGTGCATGCGCGCGCCATGTTGCCGTGGAGATATCGGACCATTCACCAAACTTTTTAGACACACTTTGTATGTCTCCATGCACACAAAGAGTTGGCTCAGGTTTTGAGCCCCTCCCCTTGTTAACAGAATTTGCCACGGCCATGCTATATGTAATGGCTCCAGCATCAGGCTGCACATCATTGCTGTGGGTGACAATGAACCATGCCTGTGGGCATGTCTGCTTGTAGTCCCCACCAAGGGAGTCTCCACCATGTGACACGGTGACAAAGTGTCAGGGCTGGGCGCAGCTCTTCCTTCTCTGAGCTGGCCGCTCAGCTATCGGTTAATTGCCAGCTCCTATCTCTCCACAGTGACTCACCTGTTGATGATATCCTGCTCGTCAGTCCTGCCTACTTAAGCCGTCCAGCCAAGATGATCTCTGCCTTCGCCTTGGTCAACATCACAGAGACGCTCTCCTGCATTCCTGCTAAAACTTGCTTGGCTGACATCCCTTCTGGCTCCAGATCCTGCTTGCTGTTTTACTACGCTCATCTCCGGCTCCCTGACATTTGGCTTGTCTGACTATCCGTTCCAGTTCCTGAACCTGGGCTATGTTTTGACTATGTTTGTTCTATTTATTTTTATTATTAAACAAGTGTGATTTAACTGTACTTCTGTCTCAGTCTGATTTCGTGGTTTCTGACACAAAGCAGGTGCACATCTAGGAAACAAGGACAGAGTGTTGTCACCCTATACCAAGAAGTGCCTGAGAATAGACTTTTATGGCAGGATCACTACGTGATTATTTTAATGAATGCTGAATGATCTACTTAAATAGCAATTACAGAATCAAATCTAAAATGTTTCAAGGTTTTTTTGTTTTTTTTGGATCTGAGAAAAATTGTGATCCTGTGGTCAGACATTTTCCTTTACAGACAGAATTGTCTTCCTGTAAAGTTATTGTAAACCTGCGAAGAAGCATGCAAACAACAATGTATGCTCATTCCAGGTCTCAATAGGTAATCAGCCAATCCAAGGGTGGCAAACATACCACCCCCTCCCCCAGGTCCGCACTCACCCCTCTACGGTCGCAGTGCTGTGACGTCCTCGGCTTCTCCTCCTGGCCAACCCGATCCGCCTCCTGTCCTTATTGGCTGGGAGGAGAAGCTGGTAAACAATAGTGAATATTGATTTTAGCCCGACTGTCATGTATCAGAAAAGACCAGAACTGTGTGAACTGCAACAGAGGAGACCAAAGTGTGTATAAGTGAAATATAATAATTTATTACGATAAGTGAATAAATACAACCACCTCCAATACAATACAATGTGCAACCAACCAACCACCAACAGAAACCCACAAATAATAACAGTAACAGACAAATATATACAAGTAATGGGGAATACCGGAATCATAAACAGGGCCAGGCCAGGGTCCTCAATGGGGGGTCAGCAGCTGGGGAAAGGGAAACAAACAGGACAAAGAGAGGATGGATGGCTCACAGGAGGGACGGGTACAGGTACCAGGCTCAGGGTTCAGGTAACAGACAGGAACAGGATCGGGTACAGAGCTTCTCAGGGTCAGTGCGCAAGGAAAGATACCAAGGCAAGGTATAAGTGTGTCTGCCGGGTATTTATACACATCTCCTGCAATCAGACTAAGGTGATGCCTGATTGCAGGAGATGATGTCGGCCCCGCACTGCCAGCAACCACCTGCTGGTGGACGCCAGTACTGCGGCCCAAAGATCACATAATACCACCAACAGGGGAAAGCTCCCCTGGCAGTTCCAGACTGCCAGATGACACCTGCTGGTGGACCACAGTACTGCATGCCAAATGTCAGACAGTGTCATCAGAGGGTGGAACCGTCCCTGACACCAACCTTTTTCAAGCCAATTAGAGCCTCAGGCTCTAATCATGTGGCTTGAAAAAAAATAAACCTCATAGAAACCTATGAGTCCGGCACCCCGCATGCATCCCCGCATGCAAACTAGGGGGGCCGCGTCCCCTGTGCCCCCTTATGGTCCGGCCGCCTCTGGTACACCACTCCCTGTAACTGGTAATGAAGGGCCGCAGTGCAGAAGTGGTGAACTGACTCTTTTCTTATAGAGAAAAATATAATGGATCAGATATTGTCTGAAGGTTTACTGACATGTCATGCCATTGAACAGGTACTTCTGATGTTTGGTCTTACAAGGTTGACAATACAGCAAAATAAGCAACACCTCAACATCTCAGTATAATTTAAGGCAACTCCAGATATCTACACCAGATAGATAAGTGCTGTACAGACCTGGCAACATTTCAGACATATAATGAAAATATACTGGATTGTGTTGGCAGGTCATCCCTATTCCCAGATAACACAAGATAAGTCTCTGGGATCTTGGCTCTGTATCGATGGCTCTTGGGCTCGGCTCCAGGCCGCTGATGTGACGGCCCGCGTGAAATAAACGACGATGCGCAGCAGTCACTGAAATTTTTTACAAACCTAATCTTACGACACAATAAGACAGCCAAATATGGCGAAATCTCTCTGAATGTTCATATGATGATACCCTCACATGGGGGTTAGGAGTATGATTCCTTCTTTATTCCAAAAGAAGAATATTCTGATTGGCTCCTTAATATTTTTTTTTAACATGGCACATGCTTTTCTTTTTCTTCAAGGGAGCCATTTGGCTTATACTGCCACCTACAGGAAGAATTGGCCACAGTCAACCAAAAAAAACATTGACCATTTTTTTGCTAGTGTCCTAGGAGTATGAATGTCTTTACTCTACTGGGAAATGTTAACCTACTTTTATTAGTCATTTTATTTTTTTGCTTGGGATCTTAGTGCATCAATCAGGACTTCATCTGCCTTCTGCTGAGTTCAGCTCTTTTCAAAGCTACCAAGATCATTGTATTCTCAGCATTTGCTTTAGAGGTCATACCTGTCAGAAACCATGAAATCAGACCGAGAGAGAAGTACAGTTAGATCACACTTGTTTAATAATAAAAGTAAAAAGAACAAACGTAGTCAAAACATAACCAAAGTTCAGTAACCGGAACGGATAGTCAGCCAAGCCAGAAGTCAGGGATTCAATGTAGTGGAACAGCAAGCAGGATCAGGAGCCAGAAGAAATGTCAGCAAAGCAAGTCTTGAACAGGATCGCAGGAGATAGTTTCTATGATGTTGACCAAGGCGGAGGCAGAGATCCTCTGGACTGGATGGCTAAAGTAGGCAGGACTGACGAGCAGGATATCATCAACAGATGAGTAACTGTGGAGAGAGATGGGAGCTGGCAATTAAACGACAGCTGAGCGGCCAGTTCAGAGAAGGAAGGGCTGAGCCCAGCCCTGACAATACCCTGGACCGGAGATCGTGGCCTTTTGTCATTGTGGCAGTTTCCAAACTTTTGTGTACTGTGGTTGTCAGCCGAAAAGCACACTCCATGTCCAGATCCATGGCATAGTCGTTGGTGTGACCCAAACTCTGAAGATTCACTTTGTGACCAATGCCCACAGACAGGATGAAATCACCATGTAATGTGACCTTCAGGAATGACCTTCAGTACACAAAGTACTTTCCAGAACTTCGTGTAATGTGTGTGTTAGCCGCAGAGTGATTATTATCTCCACAGTCTCTGATGCGACCCAGTCTCTGAAGACTCACTTTGTGAATATGCCCAAAGACAGGATGAAGTTACCCTGAAATGCAGGGCCGCTGATAAGGCAGTACAGCCGGCCCTCCTGTACTGAGCCCGGGCCCCATCAGTTCAAAAGGGGGGCCCAGGCACCTGCTGAGAAGGAGGTCCGGTTGTACTGTCTTTTTGCAGACACCGATACTCTTCTGCCTCCCCCTGCAGCACTCCCAGCTTCTCCTCTTCTTTTCCCCTCCGGCTGCACTGCAGAGGGATTGGTTCTAGCACAAGCGTCCCTTGCGTCTGCTGTCCGGGCCCCCCCCGTGTGCCCCTTTCCCCCCACAGTGCAGCCGGCTTCCCTCCTCTCCTCTCTGACAGGCAGCTGCTGCGGGCACAAAGTGGGATGTTTCGATATGGAGAGCAGAGGAAGGGGCTATAAAATATGTAATTTACTGGCCCCTTCCTTTCCTGAATGAGCACAGTGAGCAATCGGTACCAATCACTCCTGTGTCAATTCATCACTGAAGCATAGTAAACCATGTTCTGTACAGAGTTATTCCTCTTCATTCACTCAGTGCAGCTGAAGCTGCAGAGATGGAGATTGAGGGCTGTGTCCCTCAAAGGTGAAACATCACCGGTCTGTTCAGAACCCTGATTTTTCACCAAAGCCCCCTCCCAACGGAAGTCCTAAAAAAATGTAAAAACAATAAAAAAAAAAAAATAGCAAAGAAAAAATATTATAGCGCATAAAATTGTGACACGAATCATATTGTAATTGAATGTTATTAAAAATGACCTTTCCTTTTCAACCTGCAGCCGCTGTCATTTTCTGGGAATGCATTGCAATATGGCCACCTAGAGTTGTTTTGTACATGGAGTGTGTACTGACCACCCCCCCAGAAACATCATTTCCTGCTTGTGTGATTGGCTCACCAATTTTGCCAGAAGTCTGCCTAAGATACAAGTCAGATTTCAGGCATCCCCTGCAATAAAAATGTCGTTTTTGGCGAGATACTTTCAATAGGAACACGTCTAATGGAGATGCAGGCCCAACAGATTTCCTCATTAGTGCTCTGCAGCTGCACACCTGACAGTTAATTATGAAACCACTCCAATTAGGCAGGGCCGTACATGGGTCGAATTTCGAAAGAATTTACTTTCTAAAGTCTTATCTAAGAATTTTCGTTCGTATTTCACACCATTAGTGGGCTGCAGCAACAGCCAATTTTCGTGCGGCCATCATATTTGAGTAATCTGACATGGAAATTTTTTGAAAAATGTACGATTTTCTAATCAATGATGGAAGAACCGTGCGATAAATGTAAGCAAAAAAGAAGAAATGCGCATGTGCAAGAAAAGAAAATTCCTGGAAAGAAAAAAAAGGATTCCCAGCCATTAAAATTCTTTTCTGTAGCAACATGGAGGTGAAATTGAAGGCTTGGTTGGTCGAAAATCAATGGTGGCACCATCGGATCACAAAACGCACAAATTTTCTGATTTTCAAAAGAAAATTCTTTCGAAATTCGAACCATGTATGCCGTGTACACACGAGCGGACTTTCGACGGACTGAACTTCGTAGGACTTTTTGACGGACTTTCGACGGAGACGCAACTGACTTGCCTACACACGATCACAACGTGATGATGTAAGACTGGACTAGAATAAGGAAGCTCATAGCCAGTAGCCAATATCTGCCCCAGCGTCGTTGTTTGTCCGTCGGACTAGCATACCGACGAACGGATTTTTCGACCGGACTCGAGTCCATCGGAAAGATTTCAAACATGTTCTATTTCGAAAGTCCAATGTGATTTTTCGACAGCAAAGGCCCGATGAAGCCCACACACACGATCGAATTGTCCAGCGGATTCGTTCCGTTGGACCTTTGCCGTCGAAAAATCCGGTCGTCTGTACACAGCATTAGACCCACTCAGAACAGAGGCAGAGACAAACACACAAGGAATTCTTCAGAATAAAAAAAAGGTAGGAATCTGCAACAAAGTTTGTTATAATCCTTGCAGTGTACATAGATCACCCAGAGTGGAATATTTTTTCTCGACAAAAGTGGAGTTAGGCTTTAAAAAAAAAAAAAATAATGGTAAAAAAAAAAAAACAACAAAAATAAAAAACTACTGACACCAGTGGCGGAACTACCCGGGTTACAAAAGTTGCACTAGCGACCAGGCCCTGGCGTTCCGCCACCGTGGGGGGACCCCCACGGCGGCAGGAGGGGGGCCCGCTGTGGCCCAGTATTAAAGGGTCCTACAATGGGATTAAAGAGCCCCGGGATCAGTGGTAGGGGCCCCGGCTGGGGGTTAGGGGGCCCTTCATGGTATCTTGTACTGGCGCCCTGAAGGTTCTAGTTACACCTCTGATGTACAGTATGTGATGTTTCATAAGCCATATATATCTGTATACAAATTCCTTTGGACTTCTTCACTGCCCAGATGATTGTTAATGAGGGTGAACTTGTGTCATGGTTTTGCGGTGGCAGCACAGTGTATGGCTGGATTCGATTGGAAGATAATATCATGGTTTGCTCTCAGGTAGGAAGATACAGTTTCTGCAGTTCATTAATCATCTTATTGGGACATGATACAGTGCTGCCCAGGAAAGCCATTACGCTGCATGCAGCCCTTTGTCTTCTCAAGCATATCTGCTGTTTCCTGAGAATGATTAATGATACACGAGGATGTTATTGTTTGCTGGGCTCTCCATACAATAACAGTTTTGTCAGTGACCTCTGCATAGATACACCGATGAACTTGATGGAGTTTGTGTTGTTGTGGGATGAGCTGGAGCGCAGCAGACGAGGCCTCCATGGGATGGAATCTCCTGAGGCTGTTATGTAAGATAACAGAGGCATGGCCTCCCTGCGTCTAGCCATACAGGCAACTGCCAGATCTCGTGCGCAAACATTCAGTATCCTCCTTATGTTACCTCGAATAACTCCTGGAAGATTCTAAGGTGCCTCTGTGTGTATGTGCCATGACAAAATAGAGGGATGCCACCTCGTCCTTCTATAACCCAACATGTAAGAATTACATGCGGCTGATTAAATGCAGTTATGGCGTTAACTTAATCTACATAACCAATATTACTCATATGTGTTCCATTTTAAAGGCATGAGCTGGGGCCATCCCCAAACTGTTCCCACAAAGTTGGGAGCATGAAATTGTCCAAATCGTCTTGGTATGCTGATGCCTTAAGAGTTCCCTTCACTGGAACTAAGGGGGCCAAGCCCAGCCCCTGAAAAACAACCCCCACACCATAATCCCCCTCCCCCCCTCCACCAAATGATTTGGACCAGTGCACAAAGCAAGTTCCATAAAAAAAATGGATGAGCGAGTTTGGGGTTGAGGAACTTGACTGGCCTGCAAAGAGTCATGACCTCAACCGACAGAACACCATAATTGGCATAATTTAGAGCGGAGACTGCAAGCCAGGCCTTCTTGTCCAAGCCATGTACACTTTTAGGTTTTACCCAGAGTGTCACAGTCATGCCTGTTTCCAGTATCTGAGGGTAGTGTCGGCTGCAACTACATTGTAGTCAGAGAAGTATTCTTCCTGTTAAGCAGCCAATGAGGTGACCTATCCCTCTTCCCAACACATTTCAACTTTTTGCAGCTCCTGGCTTGCTGCCTGAGCAACGCTATCACTAGCTAGCTGCCGTGCCATTGGGGAGCTTCCTGATATCCACCCTGCATCCCTGTCCATTAAAGCTGACCTCTGGTTTTGTTTCCTGGTTATCCATGTCTGCTGCCTGCCCTAACCTCTGGCTTATTCCTGTTACCTTCCCTGACCTCTGGCTTATTCCAATTATCTATGTCTGCAGCCTTACCTGACCTCTGGCTAAATCCTGATTATCCATGTCTGTATCCTGCCCTGACCTCTGGCCTGTCCCTGGTTATCCATGTCTGTTACCTGTCTGTTGCCTGCCCTGACCTCTGGCTAATTCCTGATTATCCATGTCTGTATCCTGCCCTAACCTCTGGCCTGTCCCTGGTTATCCATGTCTGTTGCCTGTCCTGACCTCTGGCTTGTTCTTGATTATTCTTGTCCACTGTCTGCCCTGACCTCTGGCTTGTTCCTGGTTATCTTTGTCCAATGCCTGCCCTGACCTCTGGCTTTTTCCTGGTTATCCTTGTCCGCTGCCTGCCCTGACCTCTGGCTTATTCATGGTTATCCATGTCTGCTGCCTGCCGTGACCTTTGCTTTGTTCCTGGTTATCCTAGTCTGCTGCCTGCCCTAACCTCTGCATGTTCTTGGATATCCATGTCTGCTGCCTGCCCTGGCCTCTGGCTTGTTCCTTGTTATCCATTTCTGCTTCCTGCTTTGACCCCTGGCTTATTCCTGGTTATCCATGTCTGCTGCCTGCTCTGACCTTTGGCTTGTTCCCTGTTATCCATGTCTGCTGCCTGCCCTGACCTCTGGCTTATCCCTGGTTATCCATTTCTATTGCCTACCCTGACCTCTAGCTTGTTCCTGGCCATCCCCATCTGCTGTCTTCCCTGACATCTGACTTATTCCTGGTTATCAATATTTGCAGTTGGTCCTGACCATTGGACTCTTACCAAATGACGTATTGCACTACATTGATACCTGCAGTTCACATCTTTGCTCTAGACCTATTTCCTGGTGTCTTCCAGACTCATGATTCATGATGTTGGACCAGAGTGAGCCTAGGGGGCGCCACCTGGGATCCAAATTTCTGCAACGGAGTACCTAGTAAATAATGATTGCACAAAATGTTTGTTATGTGGATATTCGGATGTATCCAAATTTCCAAGTTACAATAGTAATGACTTTAAATGAATCTGAAAAAACGAATCAAAATTTTGTCCAAAATAACAAATTATCCTAATTTGAAAACAGATTTGAAATGTAAATATATGGCTGACTATTGCAGATTTACTTCAAAGACTGTGTGTATTAGAATATAGCCGTCTTCCAAAATTTGAATTTCTAAAAGAATAAAATAGAATAAAACAGAATAGAAAATAAAATAACTAAAAATAAAGGAATAGAATGGAAAATAAAAGAATTGAAAAGAATAAAAAAAAGGAATAGAATAGAAAACAAAATAATAGAAAAGAATTGAATAGAATAAAACAAGAATAAAATAGAAAGAATATAGCTGTCTTCCTGAAATTCGAATCTTGCAATTTAAATTTCGAATAGAATAAAATAAAAAGAATATAGCTGTCTATCGAAATTCGAATTTTGAATTAAATAGAACCAACTATTTTTCACAATGAATTCAGATCGATTCAATGTTTTCGTTTTTTTTTTTTTTTTTTGTAATTCCTTTATTTTCCAAAAATAAGCGTTACATTTCAATAAACACTACAAAGAAAACATCATACAGCTTATGTGTATATAATAAAACAAGTATTGAGATAAGTCGTTGACATAATCAGTTGCCAAAAACAAAAGTGTACAGTGGCATTTCCCTTGGTTACACGATCTGTGAAAGCATATATAGGATGTTTTCGTTTTAAATACACTATATTACCAAAAGTATTGGGACGCCTGCCTTCATCCTTAGGGTTCCATATTGAGTTGGCCCACCTTTTGCAGCTATAACAGCTTCAACTCTTCTGGGAAGGCTGTCCACAAGGTTTAGGAGGGTGTCTATGGGAATGTTTGACCATTCTTCCAGAAGATCATTTGTGAGGGCCCAATTTGGAGATTTTCACTTAGGGGTGTACTGACTTTTGTTGCCAGCGGTTTAGACATTAATGGCTGTGTGTTGAGTTATTTTGAGGGGACAGCAAATTTACACTGTTATACAAGCTGTACACTCACTACTTTACATTGTAGACAAGTGTCATTTCTTCAGTGTTGTCACATGAAAAGATACAAGAAAATATTTACAGAAATGTGAAAAGGTGTACTCACTTGTGTGAGATACTGTATATATATATCCACATTTTGTCATGTTACAACCAAAAATCTAAATTTATTTTATTGGAATTTTATGTGATAGACCAACACAAAGTGGCACATAATTGTGAAGTGGAAGGAAAATGATAAATGGTTTTCAACATTTGTTACAAATAAATATATGAAAAGTGTGGGGGGGGGGGGGGGCATTTGTATTCAGCCCCCCCTTTACTCTGATACTCCTAACTAAAATCTAGTGGAACCAATTGCCTTCAGAAGTCACCTAATTAGTAAATAGAGTCTACCTGTGTGTAATTTATCTCAGTATAAATACAGCTGTTCTGTGAAGCCCTCAGAGGTTTTTTAGAGAACCTCAGTGAACAAACAGCATCATGAAGTGAGATACTGTACATCTCCATATCAATTATAATAAAAACACAACACAAAAAAGTGCATTGCACACAAACACACACAAGATAAATGGTGAATTAAGCATTCAGAACTAATTGAGAGTTGAAAGTGAAAGCAGAGAGCGCTAGGACTGGGTACAGAACACATCACACATGTCACTTTGGTGGCTGAACATGGGGGGAATATTGAACTTAGCAGTAAAACGATGGAAAGGGATATTATGTTCTTTGCGAATGTTTATTTTTGCCCAGCTCTATTACGCTGTCAACGAAAATGATGTGTTTTTGTTGGCAGGCGCTCGGAGCAAATGCTAGGAGTGGGTCCATTTGTAGAATTCCACGTTTTCTGAAACACTCTGAGATCAGCCTCGAAAAAACGCACGCATTAACCAGCGCCACTAATTTGATTATGCAGTTAATGTGGATCATAAGTGTGCAGTTAGTGACCGAGTAAGGGCATTGCGAGCCTTGCATGCTCTAATCCGTCCTTAATCCTTCCCAACCCTGTCAATCAACACAACACAATCAAGATATTTATGATCCCATCCAGCAGGAGATTTAGAAGAATTTAACAACCCAAAATGACCAAATCCAAGAAGAGAGGGTGGGGGGGGGAGGGGAGGGGAAGGATTTTTTCTGCTGGCAGTGTGATTTGGTGCCAGGAAAAATAGAATTGTTGACCTGGTACATTTAATTTAATTTTCTACTTTCAACATTTTGTGGAAGCCGGTAAGATGTAGCAATTATCAGTTGTGGAAATTGTAGATTTATCTCATTGTTTAGAATGTATCGGTTCGCAACTCTGCAATTTCCTTACAGAGGGAGACTGTTCTCTGTGAGATCACATTCTGAGATGTTATGATATTGTTTACCTGGAAAAAAAATTTTGATGACACTGCAATACAATTACAATGTTGCTGTTTTACAGTTTTATGATGGTATTTTATATGCAGAATTGTAGTCTCGCCCTCTAGTGGTCATCTGTACAATAGGAAGTATAGATTGCAATCCTGCCTAAGAAAACTGTAAACGTAACGCCGACCACTAGAATCTCAAATGATCTTTATCAAAATTATTTTTCATTCTTTTTTAAACTTGCAGCTTATATTAAAATAATCCCTAGTTCTTTGAATATTATTGGCAGGGCCGGGACAAAGGATGGGCAGGAGGGGCGGCTGCCCTGGGCACTGTGGTTTCATGTGATGTTGGGGGGGGGAGGTGCGAGGAGATGGAGGGGTAGGGGATTTGTGTTCAGAGAAACAATTTGGGGGGGGTAGCGGGGGTAATAATCACTAGGAGTGGGGGTTTAGGGGAATTTTGTGTTTTGGGAGGGGGGGTGGAGGAAGAGGATTTGTGCTAGGAGGGGGGATCTGTGCTGTGATATGGTAAAGGGGTGGGGAGGAGAATTGTGCTAGGAGGGGACATTTTTGTTTGGGGAGGGGGCATTTGTGGTAGGAGGGGAAATTTAGAGGGTGGATTTGTGCTAGGAGGGGAGATTTGGAGTGGGAGAGGAGAGCATGTGTATTTAGAGGGGAAATGTGAGGGGTAGAGGATATGTGCTCGGAGGGGTGACTTTTTCTGGGGAGGGCCATTTATGTTGGGGGGGGGCTTTGGAGGATGGGGGGCAAAGATTTGTGCTGGGAGAGGGG
Organism: Lithobates septentrionalis; assembly: GCA_037952835.1. Taxonomy (NCBI): domain Eukaryota; kingdom Metazoa; phylum Chordata; class Amphibia; order Anura; family Ranidae; genus Lithobates; species Lithobates septentrionalis. The sequence goes on along the minus strand of JBBDGP010002681.1, from coordinate 260,140 downwards.
ATTTCAGCATGGGGGCATATTTGTACTGAATAATGTTCATACATCTTGAGGGGGGGCGCAGTTTGACATGCTTGCCCCAGGCTCTGGATGACCTTGTCCTGGCACTGATTATTGGTAAAGGCCAGGGAAATGTAATTAGGGGACCTCCAGCTGTTGCAAAACTACAAGTCCCATCATGCCTCTGCCTTTGCGTGTCATGCTTGTGGCTGTCAGAGTCTTGTTATGCCTCATGGAACTTGTAGTTCTGCAACAGCTGGAGGTCCGCTAATTGCATATCCCTGGTATAGGGTGACAACACACTGTACCTGGTCCTATGTTGTCACACTGATGGAGGCTACAAGTGGCCTTTTCAACATACATTACAAAAGTATGGCCCACTGTTGGGGTTTTTAATTTTACTGTGAAGCAAAATTCTGGAATGTAGCTACCCCCCCCCCCCCCCCCAGACCACCTGGTATCTTTTAACATAACTGTCATTCTGCCCAAAGAGGAGGACTGCTGGGAACAGCGCTGGCTTGTGGTGAGAGTAAGTAGGACAGTGATGTCGCAATCTCTAACTCATCCAGTCAGAGAACGCTTTGCACACATTAAGAAAAGTGTTCTCTATATGCCACTTGTGCCAAGCGGTCAATCCCCTTTGTTTACTAAGCAGTAGGGCAGGGGCCTGGAAGATAGTGGGTTCACAGTGGTAATGGTGCCTATTACAGTGATTCCACAGGTATGGCACATGCATACTTACATTGATCCAAGCTGAAACAATGTAACTAACAAAACTATCCATACCCTAAATTGTGCTTTAAGTTTTGAATAAGGGGAGGAAAGGGTATATTGTATCTACCTTTTATGCCATTGAGAGATCTCCTTTGGCAGGGTCACAGGCAAAACATTTTCTAGCAATGAAAAGACTATTTAGACCTCTGTCAGGATTTTTTTTTCTATGGGGACATAGACAGCAGTAAACACCTGACAAAAGCCCAGTCATCATCTGGGGCCAGGATCTCCTACCTGGTCTGTGATACTTTCCCAAAAATGTTCAGGCCCTGCTGCAGACTCTCACCTTGTGACTCTCTACAAAGTTACAATGCTGCAGCCTCTCACATTGTGACTGGATACAAAGTTACAATGTTGCAGCCTCTCACCTTGTGACTGGATACAAAGTTACAATGTTGCAGCCCCTCACCTTGTGACTCCCTACAAAGTTACAATGTTGCAGCCTTTCACCTTGTGACTGGATACAAAGTTACAATGTTGCAGCCTTTCACCTTGTGACTGGATACAAAGTTACAATGTTGCAGCCTTTCACCTTGTGACTGGATACAAAGTTACAATGTTGCAGCCTCTCACCTTGTGACTCCCTACAAAGTTACAATGTTGCAGCCTCTCACCTTGTGACTCCCTACAAAGTTACAATGTTGCAGCCTCTCACCTTGTGACTCCCTACAAAGATACAATGTTGCAGCCTCTCACCTTGTGACTTTCTACAAAGTTACAATGTTGCAGCCTCTCACCTTGTGACTCTCTACAAAGTTACAATGTTGCAGCCTCTCACCTTGTGACTCTCTACAAAGTTACAATGTTGCAGCCTCTCACATTGTGACTGGATACAAAGTTACAATGTTGCAGCCTCTCACATTGTGACTGGATACAAAGTTACAATGTTGCAGCCTTTCACCTTGTGACTGGATACAAAGTTACAATGTTGCAGCCTCTCACCTTGTGACTCCCTACAAAGTTACAATGTTGCAGCCTCTCACCTTGTGACTCCCTACAAAGTTACAATGTTGCAGCCTCTCACCTTGTGACTCCCTACAAAGTTACAATGTTGCAGCCTCTCACCTTGTGACTTTCTACAAAGTTACAATGTTGCAGCCTCTCACCTTGTGACTCTCTACAAAGTTACAATGTTGCAGCCTCTCACCTTGTGACTCTCTACAAAGTTACAATGTTGCAGCTTCTCACCTTGTGACTCTCTACAAAGTTACAATGTTGCAGCTTCTCAGCTTGTGACTCTCTACAAAGTTACAATGTTGCAGTCTCTCACCTTGTGACTCTCTACAAAGTTACAATGTTGCAGCCTCTCACCTTGTGACTCTCTACAAAGTTACAATGTTGCAGCCTCTCACATTGTGACTGGATACAAAGTTACAATGTTGCAGCCTCTCACCTTGTGACTGGATACAAAGTTACAATGTTGCAGCCTCTCACCTTGTGACTCCCTACAAAGTTACAATGTTGCAGCCTTTCACCTTGTGACTGGATACAAAGTTACAATGTTGCAGCCTCTCACCTTGTGACTCCCTACAAAGTTACAATGTTGCAGCCTCTCACCTTGTGACTCCCTACAAAGTTACAATGTTGCAGCCTCTCACCTTGTGACTCCCTACAAAGTTACAATGTTGCAGCCTCTCACCTTGTGACTTTCTACAAAGTTACAATGTTGCAGTCTCTCGCCTTGTGACTCTCTACAAAGTTACAATGTTGCAGCCTCTCGCCTTGTGACTCTCTACAAAGTTACAATGTTGCAGCCTCTCACCTTGTGACTCTACAAAGTTACAATGTTGCAGCCTCTCGCCTTGTGACTCTACAAAGTTACAATGTTGCAGTCTCTCGCCTTGTGACTCTCTACAAAGTTACAATGTTGCAGCCTCTCGCCTTGTGACTCTCTACAAAGTTACAATGTTGCAGCCTCTCGCCTTGTGACTCTCTACAAAGTTACAATGTTGCAGCCTCTCGCCTTGTGACTCTCTACAAAGTTACAATGTTGCAGCCTCTCGCCTTGTGACTCTCTACAAAGTTACAATGTTGTAGCCTCTCACCTTGTGACTCTCTACAAAGTTACAATGTTGTAGCCTCTCGCCTTGTGACTTTCTACAAAGTTACAATGTTGCAGCCTCTCGCCTTGTGACTCTCTACAAAGTTACAATGTTGCAGCCTCTCGCCTTGTGACTCTCTACAAAGTTACAATGTTGTAGCCTCTCGCCTTGTGACTTTCTACAAAGTTACAATGTTGCAGCCTCTCACCTTGTGACTCTCTACAAAGTTACAATGTTGCAGCCTGATCACTGGGGGAGGTGAGACTGAAAAATGTTTCCTCCTGCCTGCAGCAGACTGACATCATCCCAGCCTAGGCGAAGTCACTGACTGGAGAGGAAGAATGGCTTTTAAATCATCAATAAATGGAAGGTAGAGTTTTTCTGAGAAATGATATGGTTTCTGTACATAATGACATATCAGGATGCTATTCATTCAGGCTTGTAAATTAATGAAAGGTCTACTTTAAGCCAAAAATGTTGTCAGTAATTTTTGTTCCTCTTATTTTTCCTGCCATAAGAGATGAAATGCATCTAATAAAGACTAATGCTGCATACACACGACCGGACTTTACGGCATACTTTGCCCGCCAGACTTTTCGACAGACTTTACGACGGACTTTCTGAATGAACGGACTTGCCTACACACGATCAACCAAAGTCCGACGGATTCGTACGTGATGACGTACGACTGGACTAAAACAAGGAAGTTCATAGCCAGTAGCCAATAGCTGCCCTAGCCTCGGTTTTTGTCCGTTGGACTAGCATACAGACGAGCGGACTTTTCGACCGGACTCGAGTCCATCGGAAAGATTTAAAACATGTTCTATTTCGAAAGTCCAATGTGACATGTTTCAAATCTAATGCCGCGTACACACGGTCGGACTTTTCGGCGACAAAAGTCCGACAGCCTGTCCAACAGACTTTCAACAGACTTTTGGCGGACTTTTGGCGGACTTGCGGCAGACTTTCTTACGAACGGACTTGCCTATATACGATCACATAAAAGTCTGACGGATTCGTATGTGATGACGTACACCGGACTAAAATAAGGAAGTTGATAGCCAGTAGCCAATAGTTGCCCTAGCGTGGGTTTTTTCCGTCGGACTAGCACACAGAGGAGCGGATTTCTGGGTCCGGCGTAGTTACGACGTAAAGATTTAAAGCATGTTTCAAATCTAAAGTCCGTCAGATTTGCGGCTGGAAAAGTCCGCTGAAAGTCCGGGGAAGCCCACACACGATCGGATTGTCAGCCAGCTTTAGTCCGTCGGCGTCCGTCGGACTTTTGTAGACGAAAAGTCTGACCGTGTGTACGCGGCATAAGTCTGTCAAACTTTTGATAAAACAAAGTCTGCTGGAGCCCACACACGATCGAATTGTCCGACGAAATCAGGTACGCCGGACCAAGTATGCCGTAAAGTCCGATCGTGTGTACGCGGCATTATGACAGCATTTATGAGAGTGAAGGAATCTCGGCTTGGTACATCCTGATGTAACTGGTATACCACAAATGTGGTTCATATAACTTCCCTCCTCTCTTAGCGTATAGCTCAGTAATGGTTTAGGCACTAAGGGAAGAACAGCTGCATCTTATCGTCCTAATTAAAAGCTAATAGGTCTTCCCACTTTGTCATTACAGCCTCCGATTGTTTATTTTTCTTCATAGTCATTTATTTTAACAAGTGCAGCACTGAAAGACTCTGGGGTGGAAGGGGGGTTCAGGTTTTTCCAGAGCCATCATTCCATTGTGACAACAGGTCCTCTGGGACCCGTTCTTCTGACAATCCTGCCACATATATTATATGAGATCTACAGCTATACACTACTATGCAAACGTTTTAGGCAAGTGTGATGTTAATGCTGTAAATGAAAAATGCTTTCAGAAATAGAAGTGTTAATAGTATATTTTTATCAATTAAAATAGAACGTAAATGAAGAGAAGAGAAATCCAAATCTAATCAATGTTTGGGATGACCCCCCCCCCCCCCCACGCTTTGCCGTCTTCTAGGTAGACTTGCACACAGTTGTTGAAGGAACTCGGCAGGTAGGTTGTTCTATGTACATCGTTGGAGAACTAAGGACAGATCTTCTGTGGATGTCGGCTGCCTCCAATTCCTCTGTCTCTTCATGTCATCCCAGATAGACTCAAAGATGTTGAGATCAGGGTTCTGTGGGGGCCAAACTATCACTTTTAGGACTCCTTGTGCTGAAGATTGTTCTTAATGACATTGGCTGTATGTTTGGGGTGGTTGGGGCCAATCACACACATCCCTGATGGTATGGCATGATAGAGAAGTATCTGCTTGTATTTCTCAGCATTGAGGACACCA